>CM064512.1:35457159-35857159 GCA_032716605.1 Paralithodes platypus
TGATTAGTCTACATTTGTGTAACCACTCAATAGTATAGAATATGTACCGTCCTATGGCTAATATGTACCGTCCTATGGCTAATTTGTCATAGCAAATAGTACTATCATAACTATTATATACATTGCCTCGTATAGTATCACAGTAAATGGAGAATAGGTAGTGGAAGCTACTCGTACTTTATTAATTTGCAAATACAAATATATTTGTGAATATTGAATACATACTCTATATGAATAATGATGAGTATAACACGAATTACTCACAATAATAGTTTATTCATTTTTATTTGAGGCGATCTTTCCATTATTTGCCGGAGGTTCTACAATTGAACACACTTTCATGAAGTAGCTACAAAGGTCTGGAAGACGATGGTTGTTCTCAAAATTGTTGTGTGTGTCAAATAAACCGATATATCGAACATATATTATAGTTTATGTTGTTAGTGGATGATATAGTCAACACATCACGTACTATCAGAATAGTTATATTACAAGGTCGGTATATCAGAAACTAATAAAGTTACAACAATTTTGAAAACACCATCGTCTGCTGGGCGTATGTATACAGTATATACTGTACCTAATACAAGTTTTTCGATTAGTAAACAATATGAAAGAAAAAACAAAAATCACAATATTATCCATAATAAAGTAATTACACTTATTTTGTGCGAAATTAGTCCATATCTATTTGAATATATTTGTATTGCAATTTTAAGAATACCAGTAGCTTCTGTAATTAATGGGGTATTATAAAAGGTAATATACTGTATATACTGGAAGTGAAGGTATTGTTTGCTAAAACAAATTATCAATAATATATATATATATATATATATATATATATATATATATATATATATATATATATATATATATATATATATATATATATATATATATATATATATATATATCTATATACCGGTATATATATATATATATATATATATATATATATATATATATATATATATATATAAAATTATATATATAAATATACTGTATATATATATTTTTGTTTTGTTTTTATTTATTTTTTCAATGTGAATGAGGGAGACAAAAGGCATAACTGCATGCAGCGAGTGCCTCTCCCAGAGTTGAAAGAGTGACAGGGCCAAAATCAAGGGACGTTCGAGCTAAAATGCCTGGACACACAGAGTTTCAAGCAATTTAAGTAATAGGAAGAGGGAAAGACTGATTCTGGGAGAGAGTTCCAGAGCTCAGCAGTTGAATAGAAGAAAGTCTGGGAATAACGTTTCACTCTTGGGTTGGAGAGTTGCACAGAGTAGGGGTGGAATTGTGTTGCAAGACGGGTACTACGTACCCTACGTAGAGGAGGTGGTAAACACTGGGAAAGCTCCGAGGAACACTGATCATTGTAGTAGCGATAGAATAGCGAGAGATATGCAACATTGCGGCAAAGAGAGAGAGATTGCAGAGAGTTGGTGAGTGGACGGGAATTAATGATACAAAAGGCTTTCCTTTCTACTTTATCTAGGAGTGCGGTGTGAGAGGATCCTCCCCACACATGTGAACAATACTCAATACAAGGACACACTGTGACCCTGTACAGAGCAAGAAGCTGCGCAGGGGTAAAGAACCCCTTGAGGCGATTGGGTACACCCCGCTTCTGGGAGGCTGCCTTAGCGAGACTGGTAATATAGTCCTTCCAAGTGAGAGCAGAAGGAAAGGAGACACCGAGAATATTGGGAGAAGATGAAGGGTTGATTTTTGTATTGTTGAAGAATAAGGGAAAGTCCTCTGGAGGTTCCTGACGGGTAGTAAGATGGATAAATTGAGTCTTGGAAGCATTAAATGCAACAAGGTTTTATCTACCCCAATTGGAAATAGTAGCTAGATCAGAAGATAGGTGTTTTATGGCTTCATTACGTTTGCTTTTGAGGGACTGCTGGCTGGGGCGTTCTGGAAAACTAATCGAGTGGTGTAAGGTTGTTGTTGTTGCTGTTCCTCAGGCTGTCTGGCCGAGCAGCCCCAAGGTCCTGAGCAAGGCCAAGGCCATAAGCGAGCACCCCCACAGAACCCTCCCAGCTTACCACTAATAATGCCCTGGTGACCGAAGCCACTCAAAGGCGGGGAGCTGAGGAGGGTGCGGAAACGCCCGGGAAACAAAAGCCCCACCCAAGGCCCTGTGCCCCTCAGCAATTATAAAGGGAAAGTTGAGGGGCAAAGGAAAAATGTGACGCTTTGGCTCCCAATCTGCCATGGTTGGCAGTAGGGAGGTCAATCCACGGAAAAGACGCCGTCACTTGAGATCTAGAAAATATATAAGTAAAAGGAACAGTCAGAGTAAGCTATGGGTATGGCAGAGAACGCTCAACTCTCATTCTGATAGACCAGCCCATCACCACAGTGGTGTAAGGTAGAGTCGTCTGCATATGAATGAATGAGACTGGATGTACAGTTGAGGAGATCATTTATGAAAATTAGAAAGCGAATAGGAGATTGGACAGAACCCTGAGGAACACCGGAGTTGATAGGATGAGGAAATGAGCAATGGCCGTCCACAACCACAGCTATGGAACGGCCGGAAAGGAAATTAGAGATAAAGGGACATATGGAGGACAGAAACCGAAGGAGGACAGTTTGGATTTTAAAGATTTGTGCCAGACTCTATCGAAGGCCTTCGATATGTCTAGTGCAACAGAAAAAGTCTCACCGAAGTCCCGAAAGTTGGATGACTATACAGTATATACATATATATATATATATATATGCCACCATAATATTGTATTCATTCAAATACTTAATGATTAAGTTAGGTGTGTGGCGTATGTGCAAATAAAGCCACATCCCTTTTGCCACCTCCTGTGTTGTGCAGAGACTACCTACAGAAGCAAAACACTAATTATAGGGAATCAATTTCAGCTGAAGAAAGTCTGTTTCTCACCTAAAGGTGTACAGTACGGTTCCATAGGGATTGGGCCCATACGGGATTGGGCCCACGGGATTGGAACCTAACCTAGCCTAACCTAAGTGGGCCCAATCCCGTATGGGCCCAATCCCGTGGTCACCGTACAGTATATACTGTTTGATTATCGATAGAAATATGTTATATACAGTATATCCGTATTCAAATTATATTTAAACAATTATAGTATTATCATTATGTGAGTAACTACACATTGGTATATAACAGGCTATGGTTATTTATCGAAATGTACAGTCACGAGCATAAATACTGCGACATCAACGAGATAACGTCAACTCCTTCATCACGAGAGGTTTACACTAAGCTGAATAAAATCGTCTGACGGAAGCTAGAATGAAATAAAGAAATAATTTTGAGTTTGAATAACAAGTTTAGCAATACTCGTGACTGTACAGTCATATCATTTCAACAGGGCAAAAATAATGAATATATACCCCCTACTTTATCATAAATACCTCACTCATATACAGCTCCTCTATATTTCCGGCAAATGAGACACTGCCCACTTTTTGGCTTTGGATTTTCAAGTGAATCTGGTTCGCGGTGTGAACTATTCGGCCATAACGTTAACTATTATGACAACGATTTTTTCTAACAACTTTGGCAGTTCATACGGATGGTGTGAAGTTTTGGTGCAATCATACACATTATATCATTATTTTATGACGACATGGTGACACCAGATTCAAGCTCTGTATTCAAAACTGCCTTTATAGTTGAGTGATGAGTTTGACTCATGCTCTAAATACTAAACTAGTCTACTTTGTTGCTTGGTTACGTTGTTGTTGTTGTTGTTGTTCCCCAAGCTGCCTGGCCGAACAGCCCCAAGGCTCCGAGCAATTCCAAGGCCATAACCGAGCGCCCCCACAGAACCCTCCCTGCCGACCACAATAAAGCCTGGGTGACCGAAGCCACTCCATGGCGGGGAGCTGAGGAGGGTGCGGAAACGCCCGGGAAACCAAAGCCCCACCCTTGGGGTTGCTTGGTTACGTTAACAAGTTTTGTTTCGACTTCACTCTTTCAATTGCAGTTTTTCTCTTGATAACAGAAAAACAATCAACATAACAAAGTCATAACATAGCTAGAGTATAAAGGTTGCGTTCACGTGTTCATGCTGGATATACAGTATTAACACCTTACGAGCGGCCTATGCGGTTTATTTATATGTACCGCCCAGCGGGGTGTTTTTAGCCAAAATAGGGCTGTTTACGTGATCATTTTCATGCCTAAATAAGACCCAGAACGTAAAACAAGTACCTATCTCTGAAAGGGCATAAACAGAGCTTTCGAATGACACCATAACGATCCTTTTATGATGGCTAGTTTTCTTGCAATAACCATGCAACGCGAGTGCAAAAAGCATGTAATTCGATACTTTCCCCATATAATTCAGTATGTAGCGAGTGAGAGAGGGAGGAGGGAGCTGAGATTCGTGTCAGTAGGTTCGCCGCGGTGGTCTGGAGCAGTCATACGCTCGCTAGTCTCCTGCCACCACTTGTCTCTCTCTCTCAGCAACATTACGTGCTGAAATTGCCACTCGACCTATGTCGAGCGCCGCCACATAGTCCAGCTTTATTAAATACGACATGTGGTGAGCCGCTAATTAAGGGTTAAGGGTTTTCCCAGAAAGATAGTCTTGTTGAAATTAAATAGGTATGAATGCATTATTGAACATGCCTGTTCTCTCGCGTACTCAAATTTTGACTTAGTTTAAGACTTCGAATTGCTACCCATCAAACCATTGCAATTCAAGTATAATATACAACATTTTGAGATTGCATATAGTCAGAGATAATGGCCGCGTAATACAATGTCTTTGGTATACGTGTCGGCAATTTTCTGGGTGAGGATTGATATCCCTAAGTTTCAGACACATGACCAATATTTAGAATAGTCATCGGTGGTGTGAAAAGTCCACACTAGATAATTATAAACACTTATATTAAATATTTGTGAGTATTTCAGTGTTTGAATCCAATGAAGGAAAAGTCAAACTTACGCGGAAATTATTATTTTGTTTTCTTCAGGAACCCTTTCTCCCTTATGTGTTGATTTTTTAGATGTTCGCCCCATTAGTTTAGCGATTTTAAGACATGTCGCCCCAATTCTTTGTCAATATTAAGACCAATCGTGTCATTTAGGTGTCGATATTTCCATAGCGAGTGATAGCGAGACTGAATTTTAGGAGGAACCGACCTGTGGGTGGCATATTTTACTACCAAAAGATGTAAACATATTATTGTGGGGGGTGTATAAGTACTTCATTATACATAGCCAGTAATAACATACCAGCCAACTACACACATACGTTGATGATCACATCCCTCCTGCAATGAGAAAGCGTGGCTGATTGTCTCTGCTACTTAACCATAGTATGTGTGGTTACAGTTCTGAAACCCGGTATATATATATATTTATTGATTTTAACTTGACACTGCATTAATCAATTATCAATTCAGCCCAAGTTGTGTGGGAATGCTTGCAAACAAAATCCCTGTATGGTATCCTGGAACATGGGTCCTACGATTTGCAAATTAAATGGAATACTTTCTCCAATTAGGATTTCCCTTCTCCTTAATGTAAATAGAAAAACGTTATTTATTCTTTATCACGGCATAGTAGAGTTGATTAAAGCATGGTCACTCGTCCTGACTGTCGGTGGTGCGAGCCCAGCTAAGAATATTTAACATTTAGTAGCTCTAGTGTATTTATGAGATAAGTATACATACTATTTATGACTCTCGTGCTTGGTTGGGTCAACATTAAATTACATCAATTCAGCCCGAGTTGAGTGGGAATGCTTGTAAAAACCCTGCAGGATATCCTGAGTTATGGGTCCAACCACTACGATAATTATATATATATTTATATACATATATATATATATATATATATATATATATATATATATATATATATATATATATATATATATATATATATATATATATCATGAATAATTAGAGGTAGAATTTTCGTAGTCGTAGGACCCATATATAAAATACAAAATAAATAAAATAAAATGCATTGACATTGCCATGGAAAATCAAATAAGCGTGCTTAATATGATTATAATCCATCACCGGTAATTAGTTTAATTTATAATAATAGAATAGTTGACCTTGACCTACGACCTATATCTTGACCTTTTTAATGTGTCTAAAAATTTCATATTTTCATTTTCATCAAAAGGCATATACTATACAATGTATACATATATATATATATATATATGTATTATAGACCATGGACGACAACAAGGGACGGGATGTTCTCGAAACTCTGCTCCAGTCCTGTCGGTATTCTTGACTTACAGGATGCTGGCTTTATAATCCAATAGGTTGATAGTCTCTGAAGTCCTATTATCACTAACTTATGGAGGACAAGCAGGTGGTGTAGGTGTTAAGACTGTGAACGAGCTGGTTGCACCTGTATGGCTGCTTCACCAACAATCTGGACTAAGACCTCTTGGCTTCATCGTTCTGAGCGAGTGATATACAGGATAAAAGCCTATGGCTGGAGGTATTTCTGGAACGGAAGAAAAAAAGACAAGTAATGCATCTAAAACAAAATCTTCCAGTCAAAATTTGAATACTTAGTGTGAAGGAATCCTATTATGGTTATAATATTACCATTCATGTTTGTAAGGGACATATTTTCGACTTCCCAATAATGGATTCTCACGAAAATATTTGTTTTCAGCCATAACACATCCATACCTACGAAAGAAGTAAGGACATTTTTCAGGACCCAGAAAGAGCATATTATCTACAGTCATTCTGTTCACATCTACTGCAATCTTGTATGTCAGATGATGGCATTCTATTTCATTAATACGAGCAATAATGCAAAGACGTATATATACGTACCTATTACATCGATAATTTTCATTCTGTGTGTCGGTACATACGATTCCGCACACCCCTTTCTCTGCAGAGACTTCCATAGGGATGTCTAGGTCTGGTGGAGACTTTCACGCTAGTTTCGCCCACTATACGTGCCGGTAGTGAATTGAGTTAATACAGTAACCATAATAATAACGTGTCTAACCATAATAAACACGTCAAATGATAGGAAGATTTTGGAAATATAGAAATAATGAACTGATATTAACTAATTCATTCTGTGATTTGGCAGATGATATCGGTCATGTAATAAATTAACAACCTAATACATAACATCAGAAAGTATCTCTAATTACATTGCACAAATAAAAACAAAAACACTCACACGCACATACAAACACTATTAGATGCCTATTTGAATAAAGCTTTATTTATTAAAAATAAAACACAAAACAAGGTTAGGATTGACTATATCAGGACTACAAAAACTCTCATAATAGCCTCTTCCCTAACAACCACTGTGTTCCATTTATCTCTCTCCAATTTTCCCTTACCCACTCTAAACTACTGTTTGGACACTTGATCCTCAGTGTTTTGGAGGACAAGCAGCCTAGAGGGGTCACTAGACCTGTTGTTCCTTGATTTCCTTTGTACTCCTTTGCACAGTATGTTGGTACTGCATAATTATACAGGTGTGTCACACTATTCGGTTACCAACCTGACAGATATTGGCAACACTTGATTGGTCTACATTTGTGTAACCACTCAATAGTATAGAATATGTACCGTCCTATGGCTAATATGTACCGTCCTATGGCTAATTTGTCATAGCAAATAGTACTATCATAACTATTATATACATTGCCTCGTATAGTATCACAGTAAATGGAGAATAGGTAGTGGAAGCTACTCGTACTTTATTAATTTGCAAATACAAATATATTTGTGAATATTGAATACATACTCTATATGAATAATGATGAGTATAACACGAATTACTCACAATAATAGTTTATTCATTTTTATTTGAGGCGATCTTTCCATTATTTGCCGGAGGTTCTACAATTGAACACACTTTCATGAAGTAGCTACAAAGGTCTGGAAGACGATGGTTGTTCTCAAAATTGTTGTGTGTGTCAAATAAACCGATATATCGAACATATATTATAGTTTATGTTGTTAGTGGATGATATAGTCAACACATCACGTACTATCAGAATAGTTATATTACAAGGTCGGTATATCAGAAACTAATAAAGTTACAACAATTTTGAAAACACCATCGTCTGCTGGGCGTATGTATACAGTATATACTGTACCTAATACAAGTTTTTCGATTAGTAAACAATATGAAAAAAAAACAAAAATCACAATATTATCCATAATAAAGTAATTACACTTATTTTGTGCGAAATTAGTCCATATCTATTTGAATATATTTGTATTGCAATTTTAAGAATACCAGTAGCTTCTGTAATTAATGGGGTATTATAAAAGGTAATATACTGTATATACTGGAAGTGAAGGTATTGTTTGCTAAAACAAATTATCAATAATATAGATATATATATATATATATATATATATATATATATATATATATATATATATATATATATATATATATGCCGGTATATATATATATATATATGTATATATATATATATATATATATATATATATATATATATATATATATATATATATAAAATTATATATATAAATATACTGTATATATATATTTTTGTTTTGTTTTTATTTATTTTTTCAATGTGAATGAGGGAGACAAAAGGCATAACTGCATGCAGCGAGTGCCTCTCCCAGAGTTGAAAGAGTGACAGGGCCAAAATCAAGGGACGTTCGAGCTAAAATGCCTGGACACACAGAGTTTCAAGCAATTTAAGTAATAGGAAGAGGGAAAGACTGATTCTGGGAGAGAGTTCCAGAGCTCAGCAGTTGAATAGAAGAAAGTCTGGGAATAACGTTTCACTCTTGGGTTGGAGAGTTGCACAGAGTAGGGGTGGAATTGTGTTGCAAGACGGGTACTACGTACCCTACGTAGAGGAGGTGGTAAACACTGGGAAAGCTCCGAGGAACACTGATCATTGTAGTAGCGATAGAATAGCGAGAGATATGCAACATTGCGGCAAAGAGAGAGAGATTGCAGAGAGTTGTTGAGTGGACGGGAATTAATGATACAAAAGGCTTTCCTTTCTACTTTATCTAGGAGTGCGGTGTGAGAGGATCCTCCCCACACATGTGAACAATACTCAATACAAGGACACACTGTGACCCTGTACAGAGCAAGAAGCTGCGCAGGGGTAAAGAACCCCTTGAGGCGATTGGGTACACCCCGCTTCTGGGAGGCTGCCTTAGCGAGACTGGTAATATAGTCCTTCCAAGTGAGAGCAGAAGGAAAGGAGACACCGAGAATATTGGGAGAAGATGAAGGGTTGATTTTTGTATTGTTGAAGAATAAGGGAAAGTCCTCTGGAGGTTCCTGACGGGTAGTAAGATGGATAAATTGAGTCTTGGAAGCATTAAATGCAACAAGGTTTTATCTACCCCAATTGGAAATAGTAGCTAGATCAGAAGATAGGTGTTTTATGGCTTCATTACGTTTGCTTTTGAGGGACTGCTGGCTGGGGCGTTCTGGAAAACTAATCGAGTGGTGTAAGGTTGTTGTTGTTGCTGTTCCTCAGGCTGTCTGGCCGAGCAGCCCCAAGGTCCTGAGCAAGGCCAAGGCCATAAGCGAGCACCCCCACAGAACCCTCCCAGCTTACCACTAATAATGCCCTGGTGACCGAAGCCACTCAAAGGCGGGGAGCTGAGGAGGGTGCGGAAACGCCCGGGAAACAAAAGCCCCACCCAAGGCCCTGTGCCCCTCAGCAATTATAAAGGGAAAGTTGAGGGGCAAAGGAAAAATGTGACGCTTTGGCTCCCAATCTGCCATGGTTGGCAGTAGGGAGGTCAATCCACGGAAAAGACGCCGTCACTTGAGATCTAGAAAATATATAAGTAAAAGGAACAGTCAGAGTAAGCTATGGGTATGGCAGAGAACGCTCAACTCTCATTCTGATAGACCAGCCCATCACCACAGTGGTGTAAGGTAGAGTCGTCTGCATATGAATGATGAGACTGGATGTACAGTTGAGGAGATCATTTATGAAAATTAGAAAGCGAATAGGAGATTGGACAGAACCCTGAGGAACACCGGAGTTGATAGGATGAGGAAATGAGCAATGGCCGTCCACAACCACAGCTATGGAACGGCCGGAAAGGAAATTAGAGATAAAGGGACATATGGAGGACAGAAACCGAAGGAGGACAGTTTGGATTTTAAAGATTTGTGCCAGACTCTATCGAAGGCCTTCGATATGTCTAGTGCAACAGAAAAAGTCTCACCGAAGTCCCGAAAGTTGGATGACTATACAGTATATACATATATATATATATATATATATATATAAATATATACATATACTGTATATAATATATGTATATATAAATCAGTCTGTCCTTCATCTTATGACTTAAACTTCAAGCGTCCAGGCTTTTTCACACAGCATTTCTTGAATTTGGCACTGTCACTCTTTCGGCTTTGGTTGAAACACTGGTTACAGGCAACCTTGCCTTTCGTCTCCTTCATACACATATAAAACAATAACAATATAATGAACACCCTATTGCTGGGTCCGATTTATTAACATATACCTTCATGTGGCTTGTGGTGCAATAATATTGCTTTATTTGGGAGATATAAGGGACATTACGTAATTCCTCCCCTCCCTTCCTCCTCTCGTCTGACTGGGTTGACATTCGTGCCAGACTCCCAACCATAACCATAACACACCCACATCATTTGTGCGCAAAACACATTCGCAATGGGATGTATGGGTGTGATACCAACACGCTGATGTATATTTTATAACGTTTTGCGAGGGACGGATTTACGGCATAGATCTCGCACCACAGTGAGCTTTTCTAATCAAGATCGCACAGCTCCTAAGTTAATACATTGTAAAATGTATAAGCAGTATAGACAGCATAGAATGTAATAATTTGCACAGTAGCTATAAGCAGTGTAAAATAGCTTTGCATACTGCTTTAATTAGATTAGTTTCAGGATGCTAAGGGTGCAGCCACACCAAGCCCGTAACCAGACAGAATCTGACGCAAAATGTCCGGAGACAGACAATGGTCAAACGCCAAATTAAGGTGGAAAAAATCATGGAGAAATCATTCACACCAGACACGAAAAATCGTTATAAAAATGTGGATCAGTTAGTGGTAGTCCAGCACTGACAGTGGGAGAATGGTGCTCTAGAAGAGAGCAAAGACACTAATATTACTTTGGCTGCACACACGACAATTACGATATAGTAGTAAGACACGAAAGTACAGGGTACATCCCATTAACCCGGCAAGCGCGATAGGCCTCACGGAAGGCTTCCTATAAGGGAACGCGATAGGCCTCACGGAAGCAGGACCATAAAAAAAGACTTCCATAAAAAAAAGGGCCTATCAAAACAAAGGAATTTGTCTCTAGGTGAGATAATTCCCCTCCAGTACTCATCCATGTAAATCTCACCCACCCCCCTCCCCTCCTTCCCCACCTTATTCCCCCCTCCCTCCCCTCCTCAATTATCACCTATTTTTCCTCTTATTATCATCATTTATCGGTTATTTTTCTCTCCCGCGATAATGTAGCACAAGTGGGTTGCATAAAAGATCGTTATGCAACACCCAGACACCGGCACACACCGCCCCGCTCTCCTCAGTTGACTCCCAGACAGCGAGAGGGGAAGGCTGCCTGTCTCTCTCTCTCGCCTGAGATTATGACCGGGTGGCCAATATCTTCGTTTTTCACCACCCAAATGCTTTTCCCACTTATTTTAGCACTCTTGAAGGTTCATATATACATCATATATGTAAAATAAAAGCATACCGAAAACAAATAATGGTTTATATTGTAAATATAACGAATTCTGTCAGAATCCAGGGCTAGAAATGCACAAATAACTACCCTAGCACCTACTGTCAAATCGCGCTTGTCAGGTTAACAGGATCCGCAGAGTGGAGAGTGAATGCCACCATAATATTGTATTCATTCAAATACTTAATGATTAAGTTAGGTGTGTGGCGTATGTGCAAATAAAGCCACATCCCTTTTGCCACCTCCTGTGTTGTGCAGAGACTACCTACAGAAGCAAAACACTAATTATAGGGAATCAATTTCAGCTGAAGAAAGTCTGTTTCTCACCTAAAGGTGTACAGTACGGTTCCATAGGGATTGGGCCCATACGGGATTGGGCCCACGGGATTGGAACCTAACCTAGCCTAACCTAAGTGGGCCCAATCCCGTATGGGCCCAATCCCGTGGTCACCGTACAGTATATACTGTTTGATTATCGATAGAAATATGTTATATACAGTATATCCGTATTCAAATTATATTTAAACAATTATAGTATTATCATTATGTGAGTAACTACACATTGGTATATAACAGGCTATGGTTATTTATCGAAATGTACAGTCACGAGCATAAATACTGCGACATCAACGAGATAACGTCAACTCCTTCATCACGAGAGGTTTACACTAAGCTGAATAAAATCGTCTGACGGAAGCTAGAATGAAATAAAGAAATAATTTTGAGTTTGAATAACAAGTTTAGCAATACCTTTGGAGACGAAGGGGCAAACTTTATCTGCCCACTTTTTGGCTTTGGATTTTCAAGTGAATCTGGTTCGCGGTGTGAACTATTCGGCCATAACGTTAACTATTATGACAACGATTTTTTCTAACAACTTTGGCAGTTCATACGGATGGTGTGAAGTTTTGGTGCAATCATACACATTATATCATTATTTTATGACGACATGGTGACACCAGATTCAAGCTCTGTATTCAAAACTGCCTTTATAGTTGAGTGATGAGTTTGACTCATGCTCTAAATACTAAACTAGTCTACTTTGTTGCTTGGTTACGTTGTTGTTGTTGTTGTTCCCCAAGCTGCCTGGCCGAACAGCCCCAAGGCTCCGAGCAATTCCAAGGCCATAACCGAGCGCCCCCACAGAACCCTCCCTGCCGACCACAATAAAGCCTGGGTGACCGAAGCCACTCCATGGCGGGGCTGAGGAGGGTGCGGAAACGCCCGGGAAACCAAAGCCCCACCCTTGGGGTTGCTTGGTTACGTTAACAAGTTTTGTTTCGACTTCACTCTTTCAATTGCAGTTTTTCTCTTGATAACAGAAAAACAATCAACATAACAAAGTCATAACATAGCTAGAGTATAAAGGTTGCGTTCACGTGTTCATGCTGGATATACAGTATTAACACCTTACGAGCGGCCTATGCGGTTTATTTATATGTACCGCCCAGCGGGTGTTTTTAGCCAAAATAGGGCTGTTTACGTGATCATTTTCATGCCTAAATAAGACCCAGAACGTAAAACAAGTACCTATCCCTGAAAGGGCATAAACAGAGCTTTCGAATGACACCATAACGATCCTTTTATGATGGCTAGTTTTCTTGCAATAACCATGCAACGCGAGTGCAAAAAGCATGTAATTCGATACTTTCCCCATATAATTCAGTATGTAGCGAGTGAGAGAGGGAGGAGCTGAGATTCGTGTCAGTAGGTTCGCCGCGGTGGTCTGGAGCAGTCATACGCTCGCTAGTCTCCTGCCACCACTTGTCTCTCTCTCTCAGCAACATTACGTGCTGAAATTGCCACTCGACCTATGTCGAGCGCCGCCACATAGTCCAGCTTTATTAAATACGACATGTGGTGAGCCGCTAATTAAGGGTTATTTTCCCAGAAAGATAGTCTTGTTGAAATTAAATAGGTATGAATGCATTATTGAACATGCCTGTTCTCTCGCGTACTCAAATTTTGACTTAGTTTAAGACTTCGAATGCTACCCATCAAACCATTGCAATTCAAGTATAATATACAACATTTGAGATTGCATATAGTCAGAGATAATGGCCGCGTAATACAATGTCTTTGGTATACGTGTCGGCAATTTTCTGGGTGAGGATTGATATCCCTAAGTTTCAGACACATGACCAATATTTAGAATAGTCATCGGTGGTGTGAAAAGTCCACACTAGATATTATAAACACTTATATTAAATATTTGTGAGTATTTCAGTGTTTGAATCCAATGAAGGAAAGTCAAACTTACGCGGAAATTATTATTTTGTTTTCTTCAGGAACCCTTTCTCCCTTATGTGTTGATTTTTAGATGTTCGCCCCATTAGTTTAGCGATTTTAAGACATGTCGCCCCAATCTTTGTCAATATTAGACCAATCGTGTCATTTAGGTGTCGATATTTCCATAGCGAGTGATAGCGAGACTGAATTTTAGGAGGAACCGACCTGTGGGTGGCATATTTTACTACCAAAAGATGTAAACTTATTATTGTGGGGGGTGTATAAGTACTTCATTATACATAGCCAGTAATAACATACCAGCCAACTACACACATACGTTGATGATCACATCCCTCCTGCAATGAGAAAGCGTGGCTGATTGTCTCTGCTACTTAACCATAGTATGTGTGGTCACAGTTCCGAAACCCGGTATATATAGGAGATATTTATTGATTTTAACTTGACACTGCATTAATCAATTATCAATTCAGCACAAGTTGTGTGGGAATGCTTGCAAATATTCCTGTATGGTATCCTGGAATATGGGTCCTACGATTTGCAAATTAAATGGAATACTTTCTCCAATTAGGATTTCCCTTCTCCTTAATGTAAATAGAAAAACGTTATTTATTCTTTATCACGGCATAGTAGAGTTGATTAAAGCATGGTCACTCGTCCTGACTGTCGGTGGTGCGAGCCCAGCTAAGAATATTTAACATTTAGTAGCTCTAGTGTATTTATGAGATATGTATACATACTATTTATGACTCTCGTGCTTGGTTGGGTCAACATTAAATTACATCAATTCAGCCCGAGTTGAGTGGGAATGCTTTTAAAAACCCTGCAGGATATCCTGAGTTATGGGTCCAACCACTACGAGAATTATATATATATATCATGAATAATTAGAGGTAGATTTCTCGTAGTCGAAGGACCCATAAATAAGATACAATATAAATAAAATAAAATGCATTGACATTGCCATGGAAAATCAAATAAGCGTGCTTAATATGATTATAATCCATCACCGGTAATTAGTTTAATTTATAATAATAGAATAGTTGACCTTGACCTACGACCTATATCTTGACGTTTTTAATGTACCTAAAAATTTCATATTTTCATTTTCATCATAAGACATATACTATACAATGTATACATATATATATATATACCGGTATATATGTAACAGCTTATATGTAAGTACTTAGAATATACGGAGTAGAGGGCAAGTTGCTGAAAGCAGTGAAGAGCATGTATGAGGGTGCAAAGGCGGCAGTACGTGTGGAGAGTGAGCAGAGCGAGTTCTTTGACCTGAATGTTGGTTTGAAACAGGGGTGTGTGATGTCCCCGTGGTTGTTTACTGTATATATGGATGGAGTTATGAAAGAAATACTATCAAGAGCAGTGGATGTTGGTGTATCGCTGAAAAGGGAGGGAATTGAGTGGAAGCTACCTATACTGCTGTTTGCGGATGATACAGTTCTGATGAGTGATAATGAATGGGAGTTGCAGGGTCTGGTAAATGAGTTTGGAACAGTGTGCGAAAAACGGAATTTGAAGGTAAATACGGGGAAGAGCAAGGTTATGGTCTTCGAAAAGGGTGAAGTCACAGAGTGTGAGGTTAAGCTGAACGGTCAGGCTATGGAGATCGTCAACTCTTTTAACACCTTAAGAGCGGCCTATGCGGTTTATTTATATGTACCGCCCAGCGGGGTGTTTTTAGCCAAAATAGGGCTGTTTACGTGATCATTTTCATGCCTAAATAAGACCCAGAACGTAAAACAAGTATCTATCCCTGAAAGGGCATAAACAAAGCTTTCGAATGACACCATAACGATCCTTTTATGATGGCTAGTTTTCTTGCAATAACCGTGCAACGCGAGTGCAAAAAGCATGTAATTAGGCACTTTCCCCATACAATTCCTTATATAGCGAGTGAGAGAGGTAGGAGGGAGGTGAGATTCGTGTCAGTAGGTTCGCCGCGGTGGTCTGGAGCAGTCATACGCTCGCTACTCTCCTGCCACCACTTGTCTCTCTCTCTCAGCAACATTACGTGCTGAAATTGCCACTCGAGTTATGTCGAGCGCCGCCACATAGTCCAGCTTTATTTAACTCGACTTATGTGGTGAGCCGCTAATTAAGGGTTAAGTATCTGGGCAGTGTGTTGAATAAAGATGGGACTATGGATGAAGAGGTGCGGGAGAGGGTACAACAGGGGAAGACGGTTGTAGGAACGCTAAAAGCAGTAACAAGAAATAGGGTGGTCAGTATGGAAGTGAAGAAGTCCTTGCATGACAGTGTGGTAATCCCGACACTGACTTACGGAAGCGAAGCATGGACGTTGGTTGAGAGACTCAGACCAAGAGTGAGAGCAGTGGAAATGAATTACTTAAGGAGTGCGTGCGGAGTTACATGGAGGGATAGACAGACTAATGAGGAAGTAAGAAGGAGGTGTGGTGTGGAGGTAGATGTGCTGGAAAGTGTGAAAAGGAACAACTTGAGATGGTTCGGCCATATGGAACGTATGGAAAGCGAGAGAATGACTAAGAGGGTGTACGAGAGCGAGGTGGAGGGACAGAGAGGGAGAGGTAGACCGAATATGAGGTGCAAGGATGGAGTGAGGAACTACATGAACGAAGGCGGTGCTGGTTGGGGGGAGGGGCGTCGACTGACTGGGGACAGAGGTGCATGGGGGCGGTTCGTTCGTGGCCACCCCTTCGGGGATCACGGCGTCAGGCAATAGATAGATAGATAGATGTAACAGCGCATTTTGAGCGACTGTACACTCTAGAGTAAATCATATAATCACTTGTATAACTCACACCCTTATAACAGTTATTCACTTACTTAAGTATACTACTGTACATTCTATTTGGGCATTATCTCCACTATAGAAGATCACCCCACCTATAAAGGCCTTGGTACAATGCTTGCAAACTAAGCAGGGGTTCTCAAGCTCCCTTCAGAGAATTGCAGCAATACCAAGATGATTGCTTTCAACTAGTAACGTGTAACACCACTCTAGTAAGAAGCCGGCGCCCACTGTGGAAAGGCTGACAGGCAGTAGCAGATCTCACGTCCAGCCATAAGGAGGGTCGAACCCTTGGGCGGCTGAGGTAAATTATACAGTGACGTATACAGTGACAAGTGCGATACTGTGCGATATTAGTGTGTGTACCGTTTACCTATTTTCGCTATTCTTAATTCATCTATTTCTTACAGGAAGGAATACAGATTACAGGAATAATAGCTCAATCTAGTTGTTAGCCAGCTTTCTGCTTTTAATTAGGTAGATACTTCCCTGCTGGGCAATACAGTATCTACACAGACCTTATAACTATTTACAAACCACATAGTCTATATTTCTGTTAATAAAACTATATAGAAAAGCCACCAGTGTCTTTGCTTCAAATCAATTACCTCTACGATTTACCTTTCAACATGTTTTTACAGTGATAACCTGGACTACAAGCATTACAAGGAAAATCAAGGTAAGAGGCAAAAAGGTATCAAAACAGTTTAATCCCCGATACATAAGTGGATGGCAGCTTATTGGGATACGTGTTCCTTAATAAAACACACAGAAAAGACCTCCGAAGAGCAATCATATTAAAAGCAGTAAAGAAAAGCTGGAAACAGAGCAACTAGATTTACCAAACATTAATGAGCTAAATGGAAAGAAAAACACCGATGAATGATAAAGACTAGAAGTGGATTCAAAGGAGTACAAAGGAGTACAAAGGAGTACAAAGGAAATCAAGCAACAACAGCTCTAGTGACCCTTCTAGGCTGCTTGTCCTCCAAAACACTGAGGATCAAGTGTCCAAACAGTGGTTTAGAGTGGGTAAGGGAACATTGGAAAGGGAACTACTGCCCTGCCACTAACGTGGCAGGACTAGGAAGTTAGTAGGGGACATATGGGTTAGTAACTGAGGGGAGGATAAAATAAAGTTATTCATTTACAAACGCAGTCAGACGCGGGTTTGATGCGAGATATTTGTCTAGGCGGAATTTAAATGAATCAACGGTGCTGCAGTCTATAACGTCTCGGGGAAGCCCATTCCACAAGTTGACAACTCGATTGAAGAAGAAATTCTTAGATTCGTGTTAGTTAAAAGATTTACCAATAATTTTGCAACCGTTTTCCCGCGTGTAATTAGATTGGTCGATAGTGAAGTACTTACTACAGTTCATATTGTCGATGCCTTTGATGATTTTGAACACTTGAATTAAGTCACCTCTTAATCTGCGCTGGGTTAAAGGAAATAGATTTAATTCTCTAAGACGCTCTTCGTATGGTTTGTTCTTTAGGCTAGGTATCATTTTGGTAACTCTACGTTGAACTCGTTCTAGCTTGTTTTGTCTTTTTGGTAATAAGGGCACCAGCATTGAACGCAGTATTCCAGAAGAGGGCGGACTAAGGAATTGTAAAGGGTTAGGATTACGTCTTTGGATTTATGCTCAAATGATCTGCCTATAAAGCCAATTATTTTGTTTGCCTTCTTAACAACTTCTGAACATTGTTGACTCGGTTTTAGGTTACTCGATATTGTTACTCCCAGATCGGTTTCTCTGTTTACATTCTTAAGCTGAGTGCCATTCATCGAATAGTTTGCTTTCTCATTTAGGTATCCGATATGTAGTACTTTACATTTATCCGCATTGAAACTCATTTGCCAAATTTGGGCCCAATGTGACAATTTATCTAGATTGTGTTGCATATCGTCAACTTGATCTTTTGAGAGTACGCTATTTGCAATTTTTGTATCGTCAGCAAATTTTGAGATTGTACAGGTGAGACCCTCATCTATGTCGTTGATGTAAATTAGAAAGATAATTGGTCCTAGTACCGATCCCTGGGGTACCCCGCTACTTACATTGGTCCATTTAGATGCCTTACCGTTTATGACTACTCTTTGCTTTCTGTCGCTGAGCCAATTTTCTATCCATTTCAACACACCGTCTTGTATTCCATGCGCTTTTAGTTTTAGCAGTAAACGTTTGTGGGGAACTTTGTCAAAGGCCTTTTGAAAATCAAGGTATATAATATCTACAGCTTTACTCTCATCGTAGAGGTTGAGGATATCGTGGAAGAAGTCTAAGAGGTTTGTTAAACAGGAACGTTTTTTACGAAAGCCGTGTTGAGTATCTTTAAGTATGTTATTTTCCTCTAAGTGATTTACGAGTCTGTCTCTTATGACCGTTTCTAGCATTTTACATACAACTGAGGTTAAGCTAATTGGACGATAGTTACTGGGTAAGGATTTGCTGCCTTTTTTGAATATCGGTGTTACGTTGGCTATCTTCCACTGATCAGGCATAGTTCCAGACTGCAAGGATTTATTGAATAGTAATGTCAGTGGTTTGGAGAGCTCATCCTTAGCTTCCTTTAGAACTCTAGGCGAGATTGTATCAGGTCCAGGCGTTTTATTTACCTTGAGTTTATCTAAACAATTCAATACTTCTCTCTCTGTAACGGTGATATTGCTTAGAACATCTGAATTATCAATCTGAATCGGCGATGGTGTAGGGATATCACTGAGGTCTTCTGTTGTAAAAACTGATGCAAAGAAGGTATTGAGGGCATTACTCATTTGTACTTCGTCTTTGGTGTATTCTCCATTTTCATCGACTAACGGTCCAACAGTTGAAGTAACTACTTTTTTCTTTCTGATATAACTATAGAATTCTTTCGGGTTTGTTTTGCTTTGATTCGCAATATGTAACTCTAGGGTCTTTTTACTTTGCTTAATTAACTTTTTGGCTTTGCGTCGTAGCTCTACAAATTTCACCCGTTCTTCGTAATTTTGTGAGGATTTTAATCTATCATTAGCAAATTTTTTAGCAAGCAGGCAGTTTGAAATATCTTTATTCCACCATTTGGGCTTATTATTATGGCCTGGACGCCGTATTTTCGATGGTATGCAGTCTTGCTCTGCTTTTAGGTAAGTGGTTTCGAATAACTTCCAAGATGTATTTATGTCGTTATTGTTAATTAAAAAGCTCCAGTCAGTTTCTTTAAACATAGCTCTAAGTTTATGAAAGTTTGCTTTCTTGAAATTAGGGACTTTTTCGATGCTACTATTTGGTTCGTTACTAGTAAAGTTTAAAGTGAAAGTTATCGTACGATGGTCGCTGTTACTGAATTCTTCACCAACATTCAAATTCTCTAATAATTCTTCTTTTGTTGCAAGTACAATGTCAAGAACGTTATTACCACGGGTCGGTGTTCGAACAAATTGATAAAGCGAACTCTCTTGCAAGTTCGTATACAAGTCATGTCCGGAGTGTGAAGTAAGAGTATCGCCCCACTTGGTCACAGATAAATTAAAGTCGCCAAAAAATACGGTATCTTGTGAGTTACTTACATCTGCAATTTGTTCATAAATTTCTCGGTCAGTTTGCACTGATTGAGCTGGAGGTCTGTATATTAATGCAAGTATTATTTTTGTACCTTTATTATTCTTTATTAGCACAAAAGATGTGTCGACGTTCACAATTTGAGGTTTTGACACGAGGGTCGGATTAAGACTTTCTTTGATATAAAATAAAACGCTACCTCCATTTTTATTTATTCGGCTTTTCTCAAACATTACATAACCGGGAAGTGAATACTCTGCTAAAAAGTCTCTATCTACTGTATTGAGCCAAGATTCTGTTATACCAATCCCATCATAATTTTCAGTAAACACTAGTTCCTCTAAATCTGAAAATTTATTGCGTATGCTACGAGCGTTTGCATAGAAAACCTTTAAAGTTGCGGTTTTAGAACTCGCAGAACGTTCTTTAATCAAATTTTTGGTTCTGATCGGATCTACATTTACATTCATGGCTGACATCGGTCCTCGGTCGTTATCCCTGGCGGTTTTGAATTTGGGTCGTGTTGGTGGAGCTTTATCCAAATTCGCGGTTCTTGACAGATTAGCATTTAATTCCTTCGCAGGTTGCCGCCCTCGCTGTCTTCGGTCCTCCTTCCTGGTTGTCCTGTGCTGAGTCGATTTCTTCTCCGAAAATCCTTCACCGCATCGTTGAGAAGACGCCCAAAACGTGCTGCTCCCACCTGGTTCAGATGAACTCCATCGTCCGAAAACAAATAGTCATCGTAGTAGAAATTGTCCCAGGTGTCGATGAATCCCACGTTTTCCTTCCTGCAGAGGTTTGCTAGACAACGATTTGTGCTGGTGGCTATGTTGTAAAATCGGCTCTTTACACCAAGCCGGGGGACGATTCCTGAGACGATGATCCTTGATGACTTCTCCTTAAACGACTTGATCAGCTGCTGGTACTTTAAAAGCAAATCTTCCGACCGGGTTCGCTGTACATCGTTGGATCCAACGTGGATGACGTACATTGTATTAGCAGGGGCCAGCTTAGATACTTCGTCAACTGCAGCAACTACGTCGTCCACACCACCACCAGGGATACAAAAACGCTTCCTGGTCTTAGGTGCTCTGGCGCAAAACTCTGTGAGCTGACCACGTATCATCGAGTCTCCCACGAGCCGGACTTCTTCTATTTCCGCTTCGTCATCTGAGTCTGCGAGTATCTGGAAGCGGTTTTGACACTCGGTAATCGGTATGGGTTTCCTGGTCTTGGGGCAAACGTTGTTCCTCACGACACGGAAGTTGTCTTGAGGGGGAAGAGAGTTACTATTTGTTTCTTGAGTATCGGAACCATCAGATGAAATGGCTACTGCAGGCGTTGAATTGTTGGCAGTTGACGTTGGGGCGTTGGTGGCTGCTGGAGTTGCGGTGACAATTGAAGTTTGTGGTACTCCAACGTTGAGTGTTACAAACTCTTGGAGTGATTCCAGCTTCATGGTGAGGACGTTGATCTTGTTGTAGGCTTCATCTAATTACACTGTCAAATTCTCTTGTTGCTGGCAGAGACGGCAGACTTGAAGATTGACAGTAACAAACATGGACTCACCAAACCTACCGGCGCAGTTCGTACAAGTGCGAGGCATGGTAACAGTCAGTTTCTTCAGATCACTTCACTCACTTTAAAACACTTAACTCACTTTAAAACACTTCACTCACTTTAGAAACACTTCAATCACTTCAACCGAAAACAAATATGTTGAAATACACAACAATAGGTTATCAGGGGTGATAGCCTAACCGAAAACAAACAAATTGAGATACGCAGAATTAGGCTTCCAGGGGCGATAGCCTAACCAAAAGTTTTAAAAAAATTTAAATACGCACCAATAGGCTACCAGCGTTGAATAGCCTAACCGAAAATAATAAAATTTATATACGCAGAAATAGGCTACCAGGTGTGATTCAGAGTGAACTGGTACTATCTCTCAGTACCCATCACATCAGCGCTGACCTCAGAATTCCCTTCACTGAGCCAATGAGTCACGGTGAGCCCGCGCGCCAGCAACTCAGCCCTGACTCACACACGCACGCACGCACACCACGCCCAGGCCAGGGTATGACGTGTGTGTGAAAAGTGACGTCACAGGAATTGGTGAAACTCCACGGGATCTCCACTTCGAACTTCATTCTACAACAGCTGACTGGAAGACCTTCAAAACATCGCAACATTAATTCAGCTTTGTAACGGTTAGTCAGAAAATACATACAAACTAAATATACTAGTAATCAGTGCTAGTAAAAATCCTGTCAACATAAACACAGCAAATGCCAGTGCCTTCTTTAAATTTTCTTTAGCAAATATCTCTACTTATTTACTCTACGAATTTTAAAGTGTGACTATACGTACATTTTAACTCCATTTCGAATTAGTAAATTCAAGTCTTGCTTTAACACCTTACGAGCGGCCTATGCGGTTTATTTATGTGTACCGCCCAGCGGGGTGTTTTTAGCCAAAATAGGGCTGTTTACGTGATCATTTTCATGCCTAAATAAGACCCAGAACGTAAAACAAGTATCTATCCCTGAAAGGGCATAAACAGAGCTTTCGAATGACACCATAACGATCCTTGTATGATGGATAGTTTTCTTGCAATAACCGTGCAACGCGAGTGCAAAAAGCAGGTAATTCGGTACTTTCGGTACATAATTGAGTATGTAGCGAGTGAGAGAGGGAGGAGGGAGCTGAGATTTGTGTCAGTAGGTTCGCCACGGTGGTCTGGAGCAGTCATACGCTCGCTAGTCTCCTGCCACCACTTGTCTCTCTCTCTCAGCCACATTACGTGCTGAAATTGCCACATAGTCCAGCTTTATTTAACTCGACTTAAGTGGTGAGCCGCTTTTTAAGGGTTAAGAACTTTTATTTCTCGCACTAAGAAACTTATATTTACTTCCTTTTAATTCTAATTTCTCTCATTGAATTAAATTTTGAGGCCTACAGTAAATATTAGTTTACCAGCACAAATTTTCTCAAGAAATTTATTTTAGCAGAGAATCATTTCTTTTCTCTTGCCTGTGTTACTTTGCTTTCATTTTCTTAGTAAGAGAGTATTCATATGCAGTGCTTTACTAACTTGAATTTTCCGGAATTTTCCTGTATTAATATTTCAACTGCTCACTCATTAGACTAACCACCTTCATTCATCCATACAAACTAGCATGCGGGTGTGTGGTTAAGTGAAATCCCTTTTACCCAAAATGTTGTACCAGTGCTAACATTTTTGTGGGATTATTTGTCAATGACATTCAGTCCAGGTATCTTTACCAACAGTGTCATTTGCCCCATGTCCTTAATTCTCTTAGCAACACAGAAGAGAAATTAGAAGGAACGGGAATTGAGACTCAGTCAGACACAGAGTTTGAGAAAGAAGTAGGGACAAAACTTGCTTTTGACATTGACGACTTGACTGAACGACTAGCTAACTTTTTCAAGGAGACATTGGGCCACCCTGATACATCCTTAGCACAAGCGAACTTCTAACATATTTGCACTACAAATATAAGGCCCTTTGTGTCGCCCAGGCACCAAGGTTATGTTATTCTGAGACTGTGCCACGCACTTATCAGAAATTTTCCCCTACGAACGTCCTACATTTTAATATTTATGCATAGTTCAGGTGTTATCTCCGTATCTCCACCCGCAAAAACTAGTGTACCATACCTACATTCCAAAGGTAAGTTTCATATTTTTAAATTTCCAAGACTAGGGTAAGTATATGTAGAGTCAAGTGTAGAGTAGTCTTCAGAAGAAACTAGAGGCAATTCTCACGTGGATGCTCAGTCACAGCATGAAGTCCACTTGCCTATGTTTTCTGGGAAGAATTGTCCTAACTACCCAGCAGGACCATTTTCTTTCCTACACAGAATAGAGGAGTAGGCCTACATGAAATCCCGAAACATTAAAAAGGCCGTAAACAAAATTGCCTTTGCCCGGTTACATCTGAAACCAGGAAGTGCTATCGACCTCGCTCAAGCAACCACTCCATTTCAGACACCAAGCTACGAGGATTTATGTGTAAAACTCGCAAACTTCACTAGCACTGGCAGTTACGATGGTCAACGATCAAAGAAATCCATCACCCCAGTCGCTAAACAAGCTCCAACGTCTCCCGCAAAAACCTCCAACACGAGTTTAGAGACTAACCCGGAGTCCCCGGAGTCACCTTCGGACACTGATGCGAGCATTGCTGCGGACACAGATACTGCTTCTGAGACCTCGTCGGACCCAGCTCCCGAGATTCCAGGCGCCACAGCAGAGACTGTTCCCGCATCTCTTCTCAAGTTGGTTCCAAGGCTCCACCCCAACAAAAAGCCCGAACAAATGACTCTTGCCAGTCCAAGAAGAGCTTGTGATATAGTGACAGTATCACAGACAGTATTTACCTACTGCAATCATAATTAAAGGAGAAACCATTCTTGCGTGGCGAGTCGCAGACTCAGTCCGACGCCTTCGCCTCCGAGAAGAAATGGTAAAATTCCTAAGAAGTGTGGCCACTGCCATAAAGCTGGTCATACAAGAGAGAATTGCTGGACACGCCATCCACAATTACGCTCACAGCAAGATCAAACGTCACAACGCAGGTCCCGAGTGCAGACAAGACCTCGCAGGGCAGGAAAACCACAACGGAACCCTCGCCCTACACAACGTGAGAGACCCGCACGAAGAGGATATTGTTTCGTTTGTACAGTATATGGACACGACACAAAGGATTCCCCTCGTATAGACACACCACGTTGACCACGAGATGAGTCGCCTCCTTCGCGATTCTGGTTCCTACCAGCGTGTCAAATCCTGTAGTCCCAAATCTACAATCGCCAGACTCTCTGCAGTACAAACTCCCCGGAGTCGCAGAGAATGAGACCCCTCCACGGTCGACATTTTGCATCACAATCAACATCTTACACTAGCTTATACGTGACTAAGCCAGTTTTACGTGGTGGATTAAGCCTCACACCAAGGTCCCACACGTAGTCCCCAATACATTCTTGTGGCGGCAGACACCTTTTGACACAGGTATCCTACGAAAGTCACACATAGTTTGCGTAGCAGAAGCGCCTAAGCAAATACCTTGTTCCGCACAAATCCAAATTATCTATGTCCAAGACATAATGAATCTGAAGGATAACCACATCAACATGAAGTCTCACAGATTGAGCTTCACCCATTGTTGTTCCGGTACTCAGTACTGTGTTCGATCCGATTTATCCCCAGCACTGATTTAGTAACAGCTGTTCCAACAAGCATGGGCAGTTAGTTTACGCATCCTTGGATTCTGTTCCAAGTCGATGGTGCATTGGTTTCAGTTGGGTCAACAATCTCGAAGTACATACACAACACACATTACGCGTTCTTTCCTGCATTCGATCATTATAGCAGCGACTGTGTCAACAAGCATGACCAGTTTCACCTGCAAGATCCTAAGAGTGCTGGGATCAAGAGCCGTATTGCAAAACAAGATTTCGCTCACATCCACAGTTCAGAAGGATTCGTACTAGAGAAGGTGCACACCTTCCAATTGGGTTTCATGGATAGTTTCCCTTAGTAGTATCCGGAAGAGAAAGGAATTATGAGAGGAATAGGGTATGTCTCTCAGAACTCTACCCGAAGGTTATAGCCGATGTGGAAAGACCTTTTACAGCACAAGTAAGTATATTACCAACGGCATCCAGACCTATTTTGTACTAAGACATCCTGCAGGAAAACCCTGTAGATGATATGAACCGCCGTAGAGTTATAGAATGATTTGCGCATCTACTCCGGTATTTTTAACGCATAGGTAAACATTCTCCTGAAGCTACGAAGACCTAGACTTAGGCTTGTAGTCGCCTTCCGCAGTGTACGACTAACAACACTAAAGAATTTAACCAAAGCACTACATAGCCCTAAAAAGTAATCCTAGGTAAGTCTAAAACAACGTCCTTCCTTTGGTAGTCACCAACCCGGTTGGTAACCAAGTATGGAATAGTTTTAGGTGGTTGATCACCACAAAGACAACCACGCAGCATATTCTAGCCAAGTTAAGGAAATACTTCCCACAGCCTGATTCATCAGAAATCCTACACACCATAGGAATAAGGGGAGCAAAGTTTTTCAGAGTAACTCAAAAGTATAAGTTTTTCTTAAGTGGAACTCCATCACCTCATGGATAGACACCAGAAGACTTGACTGTACCTTCACGATCGGTATCTGAGATGTCCAAGTAAGCCAATCTCGAGTCGAGCAGAAAGGATTCTCATCGAATAGTACGATCTGTGCAGTTATTTACCTTCTGAAGTCGCACTTAAAATACAAACTTAAGGTTAGAATTATAATAAGATGTTTCCAAGTCTTACAAGGCAGAGCTCATCCAAATGCTTGCCTATATTCCAGTCAATACATGCTAAACATTCACACTAGTACACACAACTCTTCTCACAAGAGCTCCGTACAACATTCAAAATGCCAAGTGACATAGTCAAGATGCTAGTCGTTGGTTACATAAGGAAAGTGATGAATACCATAAAGATTAGATATCACAACGCAGAAAGGTTAACTCCTACAACAACTTAGGAGTCAAAGCCTTCGTGAAATGTTAGCCTTGAGCCTTCCTTCGACCTCTACTCAGACAGATAGCAAGGACAAAAAGGTACTCAAAGGTGATAAATTCTCACTGGCAGACTAAAGCGGTGGTAAGAGACATTCCTACAGCTAACCCGACACGTGATGGACCCGCACCAATCTTGGAGTATCCAACGCCTTCACTTCCATTCGACACTGTATCAGTGGATTTGCTGAAGTTGCCGCAGAGTCACCAGGATTAACAGGTATCTTCTAGTATTATAGGGTAAGAGCTAACGTGGCAGCCAACGCAATCTCCAGAATTGTGCAAGTTGCCCCGGTGTTCTCGTTACCGACCTAAAAAGAAGCCAAGTGAAAGACGAGCAAGATTAGAACCACTACATATCCAATACGTAAGCTATTTCTGGAATCGGAGAAGATGATGTCTTTTCCAGAAACCAAGTTCATCCGTCGCAGTTCCAATTGCACTAAGAACTTCTGGTTAGACTCTTCCCGTTGACACCAACACATACAGCCATGTATAAGTCATTCCAGATAAGATAGTAGTACTCCCGCAACATCATGACGCCATCAATTTGTTACCTAGTGCAGCAACTGTACCAACAGGTGTGGACAGTTCATATGTGCAGATAGGAAACAAGTCTTGAGGCCGATAAATAGATGTACTAATGGAAAACTATTAAGAAGGATAGTATAAAACACTTTGCCAAAAGACTCTCTTGTGCTACCACAAGGTACTTGAGAAGTAACCAACCTGTGACACTCCTGGAATACCCGAAGGCTTCACATCCATTTGACAGTGTTTCTTTGGAATTGCTGAATTGCCCCAGGCGACGCCAGACGTAAGCAGTACCAGTTGGTTTGTGTTGAATATAATCTTTCAGACTAGTTTGTCCTATTCCTGCTTAAAGACGGATACAATACACCCAATTACCAACAGGCTCGTCCAATATTCACTTGTTCGCTATTCCTCTCCTAGGCACCCCCTCACCGAAAACAGGATGGAAACCAAGCACAATATGAAAGAATCAATAGGTGATATCTACTTTAGAAATCATGTACTTGCACAACAGATCCCATTCACAATTGGATTAGTTGACTGCAAAGTACCTCAGCTAACATAGCTATCTTTGAAATCTTGGAACATCATGTAAACCTTAAGATAATCTAGACTTAAAGGAAAATCTAGATGGCCTTACATTACCTTGAAGAGTCTTCACAAGCCTACAGACAGGTATAAAAGACTAGCTTCTGAGGGTAAAGACAAGGTTCTGACGCGATTTCTGGCTACAGCTCAGCTACAAAGAAATCTATATTCCTCTAGATTATTCTTATAAAGCCAAATCAGACGCTAAGAGACACCTGAAAGTCTTTAGCAACATCCAGCTTCCAGTCCCAGATCATTTACATGCACCCGATTCAAAAATGATGAGGATAAATGCCGAAGAGAACTAAAAAACTCCTCTTCATAGTAAGTATTTAGGTAAGTCGTCTATAATTATTTGGAACGTCTTAACTCATACAAGACTAAGCTTGTTAGTCTAGACGCTATCACTCACGAAACAAAATCATTTTGATGGTTACATACAGGTTAATCCGGATGAGTACTCAACGCTCGCTGAATGGCCATAACAAACCTGTATACCTACCTCCTACGGTACAACCACTGTACCTCTCCTGACTGCCTCCGCAGACAATCCTGCATTTCGGCAAAGAACTACAGTATCCTAACAGAGAGGACCGATGTTCTGTTAATGCCACAAAATTAGAAGAACTTCCTCTAGAGACACTAGCAATATAATTACTTGAAATAGTAGTAATTTCAATTCAGATCCACCAAAGAAGATCTTTCGTTCTGTTTACGACACATTATCTGATAGAGCAAGCCGCTCATTCCAGTACATCCTGCTGGCCATGTGTGAAGAATTCTACTGCACCTCTGCAAATAGAATTTTACCCTTTCCCCCAAAGAAAGATGACCTGGTTAATGTGTTCCCTACTAACTAATCAGATGAAACCTGGTGATTTATGACTTACAGTTACGTTTCACGTTTTGGCGTAGCTCGTATTAAATCGTAATCTCCGGATGAATCATTTTGGTACTACCTGATGACTTTACCCCGGTAACCAAACACTCCCACTCACACACGTGCGACGAGAGGACTGTTTTACTTTGCTGACCTACTCTCCTATGAGCTCTTTGGAACAGCCCACTCCTTCTGAAGCACAAAAGCTAAAAAGAGACTCACTGCCCTGGAGACTGAAGCAAAAGCCATATATATAGAGTCTAGATGTATGACTCCCAAGCAAGAAGAATGTGATGAATCTCATACACTCGGTCGTAGCACACATGAATATTCTGACACAGGTGGTTAACTCCTTAATAGTTGATGGGAAACCCACGAATAAGTCATGTACCTTTACGAGTCCCTGCAGAACACGGATGATGATGTTCAAGATTTAAACGCCATTGCAAGGGCGGTCTTCGCAAACTTAGTAGATGCTGCACTAAGTCGGGTCCCCACTGACCTGTTGCCTGTTGAACATC
This sequence comes from Paralithodes platypus, assembly GCA_032716605.1. Classification (NCBI taxonomy): domain Eukaryota; kingdom Metazoa; phylum Arthropoda; class Malacostraca; order Decapoda; family Lithodidae; genus Paralithodes; species Paralithodes platypus. Next base: position 35,486,613 of record CM064512.1, read on the forward strand.
TCCGTACCTCTATTCAATTGGCGAAAGTTCAGTTTGCCCTGGCTCCGCTATTAGAGGAACACGACTGTGAACTCTATTTCTCATAAATAGAAACAGTTATTCCACTCACCATATTAGTCCACATTCCGTTCCAGTTCTCACATTTTACAATGACTGAAGGATTTTTGCCGTTCCCGTTTCTTTTATATGGATGATTACTGACCTTTACTGATACAGCAGACATGTTGCTCATCCCCGACGAACTTCAACTTGTGACTGTGACAAACAAAGACGCCTTTATTCATGTAGGTCCTCGTATCTTCCCCTGTCTGTGCGTCCTGAGTATGTGTTTTCCTTCTGTCCCCGGGCATAAATGCATGCGACCTTACCTTGACTCAAGCATCTGTGACTGAATGGCTCATAGTCTAGATTTAGAATAATAGTTAATAATCATAGGATGTATCAGGCACCTGTTCACTGCGAAGTACAGATTTCTCTATCTTCACGCTTCCTTATCATCAGCGTATTGCCTTGATAACTAACCTCTCCTCAGAGTTCATTCCTATTAACATGTTCTTTCACAGGTAATTCTTTGGATCTCATCATCTCTTACGAGCACTCTCAAACCTCATGAATTTCATAAATTCTTCAGAGTATAACTAACCTAATTAGTTTTCTTAGTTAATCAGGAAATCAATTTTTCCTACTGTACTAACCCCCTTCCATGACACTCGTCAACAACTTTATCCTAGTAAGTCACTCCCTTCGTCTTCCGTTCAGGGTTGATCTCCTGTCACTTATGCGTGAGGCAATTCAGAAACCTGTTAGTGTCAACGTGTAACTTTGGTTCTCACCTTTATCACACTTTCATTGGCATTGCTATACACTGGGAATAGGGTTATGTAAGTCATAGGGATGATAGGGATGATATGTATGTTCGGTGGGCCTCACTTTACGTGGCCGAGCGGTGTAACAGCACATTTTGAGCGACTGTACACTCTAGAGTATAAATCATATAATCACTTGTATAACTCACACACTTATAACAGTTATTCACTTACTTAAGTATACTACTGTACATTCTATTTGGGCATTACCTCCCCTATAGAAGATCACCCCACCTATAAAGGCCTTGGTACAATTCTTGCAAACTAAGCAGGAGTTCTCACGCTCCCTTCAGAGAATTGCAGCAATACCAAGATGATTGCTTTCAACTAGTAACGTGTAACACCACTCTAGTAAGAAGCCGGCGCCCACTGTGGAAAGGCTGACAGCCAGTAGCAGATCTCACGTCCAGCCATAAGGAGGGTCGAACCGTTGAGCGGCTGAGGTAAATTATACAGTGACGTATACAGTGACAAGTGCGATACTGTGCGATATTAGTGTGTGTACCGTTTACCTATTTTCTCTATTCTTAATTCATCTATTTCTTACAGGAAGGAATACAGATTACAGGAATAATAGCTCAATCTAGTTGTTAACCAGCTTACTGCTTTTAATTAGGTAGATACTTCCCTGCTGGGCAATACAGTATCTACACAGACCTTATAACTATTTACAAACCGCATAGTCTATATTTCTGTTAATAAAACTATATAGAAAAGCCACCAGTGTCTTTGCTTCAAATCAAATACCTCTACGATTTACCTTTCAACATGTTTTTACAGTGATAACCTGAACTACAAGCATTACAAGGAAAATCAATGTAAGAGGAAAAAAAGGTAGCAAAACAGTTTAATCCCCGATACATATATATATATATATATATATATATATATATATACTGTACAGTATATATATGTATGTGTATATATATACTGTATATATATATATATATATATATATATATATATATATATATATAAGAACATAAGAACATGGGAGTCTGCAGAAAGCCAATTGGCCCACACCAGGCAGATCCATGTCACACCTAACCCCAATTACAAGGCCTAATTATAGACCCAACTCACTAATACCTTAAGGACTGACCTCACCAAAACGATCAGAGATCAACACAAGATTACGGGGGTCTGCAGAGCGCCTATTGGCCCACACCCGGCAGATACCGGCAGGTACCCTCATACCCAACCAATCTCGTCCACCTTGCTCGCTACCTCACCTCCTTGCTCGCTACCACCAGACGCTACAGACGCTCTGTCAACGCTCTCACGATATCGATCATAATTTGAGTATTAACTACTCATCCTCTTCATTCTTGTGCATGATAGGTGGTTAAGAGCACGTTTAACCATCCTGTAGCTTAGTAAGTAACACTGCACGATATGTCGCTGTGTATTGACTGATAAACTTTGTGTTTATCACAAGACTCCTGCTCGGACAGGGCGCCACTAGCGCCATCTGTTGTTTTATTTTGTTTTGTAAACAAACGCTCTCTTACTATTGTATATAAAATCGTAGCCCCTAATTTTACCCATTACCTACTGTAGTAAGTATGCTAAAGGCTTGTATGTAAGTAAAGATTTGCATATTCATTTCCTAATAAACAATATTGTTCACTAACTAACCTGCCTACAGGGACTAACGCCGACGCCATTTTGTAAACAAACTTTTTGGGGGGATTATACATATTACATTCCAGCCAATTGTGTACCAAATTTAAGTGCATTCATTTATCTGTTCCCCCTAGATATATTCTTGAATTTTTCTCCTCAGATTGATTTTATTTTAAGCTAAGGGTGGTATTTGTACAAACTAACCTAGCCTAACCCAACCTGCCAAGCTTTTAACCTAACCCAAACCTAGCTTAGCCTATAGCCAGCCAATCTGTTTTTATTATTAACTCTTGTAGATATTGTATTTAGTATCCTACTGTAGCTATATATATCTGTAATTTTAGTTGTTGCTTGCACGATCTTGTAGTAACCTTTGACTGATACACTTTTTTTTATCTAAAAAGAGTAGGCTACTGCTTTACTAGGCTACAGCGACACCAGGGCCATCTGTTGACACAGTATATTAACCCCTTGTGTGCAGTCACACTTTATTTTTAAATAATCTCTGTTTGGTGAATTGTATATTTAGTTACATATTCTGTTATATATATATTTGTTTAAGGTTAGGCTATCACACCTGGTAGCCTATTTCTGCGTATTTCAATTTTATTATTTTCGGTCAGGCTACTCAACACTGGTAGCCTATTGTTGCGTATTTCAATTTAAAACATTTTTTTTTTTGGTTAGGTTATCGCCCCTGGAAGCCTAATTCTGCGTATCTCAACATTTTTGTTTTCGGTTAGGCTATCACCCCTGATAACCTATTTCTGCGTATTTCAACATATTTGTTTTCGGTTGAAGTGATTGAAGTGTTTTTAAAGTGAGTGAAGTGTTTTAAAGTGAGTTAAGTGTTTTAAAGTGAGTGAAGTGTTTTTTAAGTGAGTGAAGTGATCTGAAGAGAGTGACTGTCACCATGCCTCGCGCCTGTACGAACTGCGCCGGTAGGTTTGGTGAGTCCATGTTTGCTACTGTCGATCTTCAAGTTTGGCGGCTCTGCCAGCAACGAGATAATTTTACAGTGAAATTAGATGAAGCCTACAACAAGATCAACGTCCTCACCATTAAGCTGGAATCACTCCAAGAGTTTGTAACACTCAACGTTGGAGTACCACAAACTTCAATTGTCACCGCAACTCCAGCAGCCACGAACGCCCCAACGTCAACTGCCAACAATTCAACGCCTGCAATAGCCACTTCAGCTGATGGTTCCGATACTCAAGAAACAAATAGTGACTCTTCCCCCTCATGACAACTTCCGTGTCGTGAGGAACAACGTTTGCCCCAAGACCAGGAAACCCATACCGATTACCGAGTGTCAAAACTATTTCCAGATACTCACAGACGCAGATGACAAAGAAGAAATAGAAGAAGTCCGGCTCGTGGGAGACTCAATGATACGTGGTCAGCTCACAGAGTTTTGCGCCAGGGCACCTAAGACCAGGAAGCATTTTTGTATCCCTGGTGGTGGTGTGGATGACGTAGTTGCTGCAGTTGACGAAGTATCAAAGCTGGCCCTTGCTAATACAATGTATGTCATCCACGTTGGAGCCAACGATGTACAACGAACCCGGTCGGAAGATTTGCTTTTAAAGTACCAGCAGCTGATCAAGTCGTTTAAGGAGAAGTCATCAAGGATCATCGTCTCAGGAATCGTCCCCCGGCTCGGTGTAGAGAGCCGATTTTACAACATAGCCACCAGCATAAATCGTTGTCTAGCAAACCTCTGCAGGAAGGAGAACGTGGGATTCGTCGACACCTGGGACAATTTCTACTACGATGACTATTTGTTTTCGGACGATGGAGTTCATCTGAACCAGGTGGGAGCAGCACGTTTTGGGCGTCTTCTCAACGATGCGGTGAAGGATTTTCGGAGAAATCGACTCGGCACAGGACAACCAGGAAGGAGGACCAAATACAGCGAGGACGGCAACCTGCAAAGGAATTAAATGCTAATCCGTCAAGAACCGCGAATTTGGATAAAGCTCCACCAACACGACCCAAATTCAAAACCGCCAGGGATAACGACCGAGGACCGAGGACAGCCATGAATATAAATGTAGATCGGACCAGAACCAAAAATTTGATTAAAGAACGTTCTGTGAGTTCTAAAACCGCAACTTTAAAGTTTTTTTATGCAAACGCTCGTGCATACGCACTACATTTTCAGATTTAGAGGAACTAGTGTTTACAGAAAATTATGATGTGATTGGCATAACAGAATCTAGGCTCAATACAGAAGATAGAGACTTTTTAGCAGAGTATTCACTTCCCGGTTATGTAATGTTTGAGAACAGCCGAATAAATAAAAATGGAGGTGGCGTTTTATTTTATATAAAAACAAAATCTTAACCCGACCCTCTTGTCAAAACCTCAAATTGTGAACATCGACACATCTTTTGTGCTAATAAAGAATAATAAAGGTACAAAAATAATACTTGCATTAATATACAGACCTCCAGCTCAATCAGTGCAAACTGACCGAGAAATTTATGAACAAATTGCAGATGTAAGTAACTCACAAGATACCGTATTTTTTGGCGACTTTAATTTACCTGTGACTAAGTGGGGCGATTCTCTTACTTCACACTCCGGACATGACTTGTATGCGAACTTGCAAGAGAGTTAACTCTATCAATTTGTTCGATCGCCGACCCGTGGTAATGATGTTCTTGACCTTGTACTTGCAACAAAAGAAGAATTAATAGAGAATTTGAATGTTGGTGATGAATTCAATAACAGCGACCATCATACAATAACTTTCACTTTAAAGTTTACTTGTAACGAACCAAATAGCAGCATCGAAAAAGTCCCGTAATTCAAGAAAGCAAACTTCATAAACTTAGAGCTATGTTTAAAGAAACTGACTGGAGCTTTTTAATTAACAATAACGACATAAATACATCTTGGGAATTATTCGAAACCACTTACCTAAAAGCAGTGCAGGACTGCATACCATCGAAAATACGGCGTACAGGCCATAATAATAAGCCCAAATGGTGGAATAAAGGTACTTCAAACTGTCTGCTTGCTAAAAAGTTTGCTAATGATAGATTAAAATCCTTACAAAATGACGAAGAACGGGTGAAATTTGTAGAGCTACGACGCAAAGCCAAAAAGTTAATTAAGCAAAGTAAAAAGACCCTGGAGTTACATGTTGCGAATCAAAGTAAAACATACCCAAAAACATTCTATAGTTATTATCAGAAAGAAAAAAGTAGTTACTTCAACTGTTGGACCGTTAGTCGATGAAAATGGAGAATACACCAAAGACGAGTACAAGTGAGTAATGCCCTCAATACCTTCTTTGCATCAGTTTTCACAACGGAAGACCTCAGTGATATCCCTACACTATCGCCGATTCAGATTGATAATTCAGATGTTCTAAGCAATACCACCGTTACAGAGAGAGAAGTATTGAACTGTATAGATAAACTCAAGGTAAATAAAACGCCTGGACCTGATACAATCTCATCTAGAGTCCTAAAGGAAGCTAAGGATGAGCTCTCTAAACCACTGACATTGCTATTCAATAAATCCTTGCAGTCTGGAACTATGCCTGATCAGTGGAAGCTAGCCAACGTAACACCGATATTAAAAAAAGGCAGCAAATCCCTACCCAGTAACTATCGTCCAATTAGCTTAACCTCAGTTGTATGAAAAATGCTAGAAACACTCATAAGAGACAGACTCGTAAGTCACTTAGAGGATAATAACATACTTAAAGATACTCAACACGGCTTTCGTAAAAAACGTTCCTGTTTAACAAACCTCTTAGACTTCTTCCACGATACCCTCAACCTCTACGATGAGAGTAAAGCTGTATATATTATATACCTTGATTTTCAAAAGGCCTTTGACAAAGTTCCCCACAAACGTTTACTGCTAAAACTAAAAGCGCATGGAATACAAGATGGTGTGTTGAAATGGATAGAAAATTGGCTCAGCGACAAAAAGCAAAGAGTAGTCATAAATGGTAAGGCATCTAAATGGACCAATGTAAGTAGCGGGGTACCCCAGGGATCGGTACTAGGAGCAATTATCTTTCTAATTTACATCAACGACATAGATGAGGGTCTCACCTGTAAAATCTCAAAATTTGCTGACGATAAAAAAATTGCAAATAACGTACTCTCAAAAGAACAAGTTGACGATATGCAACACAATCTAGATAAGTTGCCATGTTGGGCCCAAATTTGGCAAATGAGTTTCAATGCGGATAAATGTAAAGTACTACATATCGGATACCAAAATGAGAAAGCAAACTATTTTGATGAATGGCACTCGGCTTAAGAATGTAAACAGAGAAACCGATCTGGGAGTAACAATATCGAGTAACCTAAAACCGAGTCAACAATGTTCAGAAGTTGTTAAGAAGGCAAACAAAATAATTGGCTTTTTGGCAGGTCATTTGAGCATAAATCCAAAGACGTTATCCTAACCCTTTACAATGCCTTAGTCCGCCCTCTTCTGGAATACTGCGTTCAATCCTGGTGCCCTTATTACCAAAAAGATATAGACATTCTGGAACGAGTTCAATGTAGAGTTACCAAAATGATACCTAGCCTAAAGAACAAACCATACGAGGAGTGTCTTAGAGAATTAAATCTATTTCCTTTAACCCTGCGCAGATTAAGAGGCGACTTAATTCAAGTGTTCAAAATCATCAAAGGCATCGACAATATGAACTGTAGTAAGTACTTCACTATCGACCAATCTAATTACACGCGGGGAAACGGGTGCAAAATTATTGGTAAATCTTTTAACTCACATGAAGCTAAAAATGTCTTCTTCAATCGAGTTGTCAACTTATGGAATGGGCTTCCCTGAGATGTTATAGACTGCAGCACCGTTGATTCATTTAAACTTCGCCTAGACAAATGTCTCACATCAAACCCGCGACTGACTGCGTTTGTAAATGAATAACTTTATTTTATCCTCCCCTCAGTTACTAACCCATCTGTCCTCTACTACTTCCTAATCCTGCCACGGACATTAGTTCCAGGGCAGTAGTTCCCTTTCCAATGTTCCCTTACCAACTCTAAACCACTGTTTAGACACTTGATCCTCAGTGTTTTGGAGGACAAGCAGCCTAGAAGGGTCACTAGACCTGTTGTTGCTTGATTTCCTTTGTACTCCTTTGTACTTCTTTATAAGCCTATCTAATTTTATTGTAAAGCTCCCTATTGTTCTCAATCCTACCATATCATTCGGTAGCCTATTCCACATGTCTACAACTCTGTTACCAAACCAATATTTGCCTATATCTTTTCTGAAACAAAATTTATCTAATTTGAATCCATTTGTTCGAGTTCTTTCGCTATCACTGAGCTTCAGTACATTTTTCATGTCCCCTTTATTTATCCCACTAACCTACTTGAACACTTCTATCAAGTCCCCGTTAACTCTGCGTCTTTCTAACGATTGTAAGCCTAATTTGTTCAGCCTTTCTTCTTATGGTAGATTTCTAATATTATGAATAATTTGTGACATTCTTCGCTGACTCTCTCCATCGTCCATTCTGTAATAAGGACACCAGAGCATTGGACAGCATAATCCATAGGAGGTTTCACTATTGATAAGTAAAGTTTTTAGATAATATATATATATATATATATATATATATATATATATATATATATATATATATATATATATACCGGTATATATACTGGTATATATATTCTACCGGGTATATATATATATATATATATATATATATATATATATACAGTATATATACTATTTGTATACAGAATATGAGCAAGATATTATCTCTCAGGCATATTTGATTGAAGATTATGACTAGTTGGTTTTACAGAGCATTTTTACCTTCCGTAGATTCTACTATCAGTGCATACATAGGAAGAGCACTTAGGCACTGTGATAAGTGGCAGACAGTACACACATAAATACAAAGAGCCTCTCAGATCCTTATAAACAATGACTTTGCAAATAAGGATATCGAGAGAGTCACTAAGCACATCAGCGACAGATGGTACAACAGTGGAGGGTTTTCTAACAACCCAGATTCCACTGCTGAAAAAGTTATCAATATCCATTATAAATCTTTCTCCTCAACGGCGTATAAAGAAGATGAAAGGATCATGCAACAGATCATCAAAAGGAATTATGTTGTTTCCACCAACCAACTTCACCCCTAAACTCAATTAATGAAATCAACAAATACATGTGGCACTCCGAGGACTCGACCCTAGGATACTCACATCGAAATTCCGCGCACTTATGCATTGCGCTATCAAGACAGTTAAAGAAACATGCACATTATAGGGTGGATCGAAAATTGAGGGTTTGAATTTTGTTTAGAAAAACGACATGTAATAGTGTGGAAAATATGGGCTAGACATAGATATTCAATATGTTAAAATTCCACTTCTCTAAAATAGTATTTGCAGGTGCCCCAAAGCTGTTAAAAATACCTATGTTTCTAAAATAATTAGCTATTTTAAAAAATATATATATGTTTGCAGCTTCTTCAAAATAACAAAAATTAACTTAAACTAATTTCTTGCTAGTGAAATCTGTCATTCTTTATATCCTCTTAACTGATTCTCACAGGTACAGAGCTCTCAGTTTATCTTTAAAAGTTCAATGATAATCCAGAGCTCACCACGAGGAGGTGGCTGTGTGTCGAGCTCCACCCATGCCCTTCCCAACCACCCATCCGATGGCATGATTCAGCCTGATTACATTTTCTTTATGCTTATACTTTGAAGTGAGCTTTACTTTCAAATGATGGCTTCTTGGCAAGTGATTCAAGTCTTGATCTAATGTATCCATTTCGTGCCTCATACCCACAGACCTTCAATGATGCACCAGTCACTTCCTTAATCATCCTTTCCACAGCTTGAGTATGGCATGGGAATGTAGGGAATGTCATTCTAGTCTTGTTGACAATGTGGCTTTCAATGTCGTCTTCTGTCATTTGTTTTGTTAGTGGTGGCTCAGTGATTTTGCTTTGCTGCCAGTCAATCAGTTCAATGTAGTTCTTGGCATTAAAGTTAAGAGGGGGTACTGAAAAATATCTCACAGTTCTGTCTTTGCTCTTCTGCCTGGTCTTCTTTATTCTCCTCCAAGCTAGTTCTCTTATTTCACTGTTGTTATCATCAATCATTGACACTAGAATATTTTCTGGATGTCCAAAGAAGGCGTTTCTTTGAATCACAGGATAGACAATACCTTGCACTTCTTCGCCTAGTGTTCTTGTGAGTTCGATTGTCTTGAGTACATGTTTTGGGCCATTTACAAAGGATGTATTTTGCTTAATTGAGAACCACATCGGTATATAAACTCTCATTATGAATAACACAATGCTAAGGAGATTCTTTGAGGGATTCTCAATCGAAATGTATAGACGAAGTAAGCGGTTAGCTGTAGTTACCCAACGGGAGTGGGCCATCTTTCCTGGGTTGCGATGAGCCAGATCCGGAGGACAAAATCCCTTTGTAATTCTATCTATCTATCTATTGCCTGACGCCGTGATCCCCGAAGGGGTGGCCACGAACGAACCGCCCCCATGCACCTCTGTTCCCAGTCAGTCGACGCCCCTCCCCCCAACCAGCACCGCCTTCGTTCATGTAGTTCCTCACTCCATCCTTCCACCTCATATTCGGTCTACCTCTCCCCCTCTGTCCCTCCACCTCGCTCTCGTACACCCTCTTAGTCATTCTCTTGCTTTCCATACGTTCCATATGGCCGAACCATCTCAAGTTGTTCCTTTTCACACTTTCCAGCACATCTACCTCCACACCACACCTCCTTCTTACTTCCTTTGTAATTGCTTGGTGTATTTCAAGTAAGTAATTCTGGTCTGTGCTAAGATCCTTACAACCCACAACTGGCCCTTCAGCATCAATGATATCAAAGGCTACAATAGGTTGGTTCTCACAGGTATGAAGTTGTTTGCCAATGGGACCAGTGAATCCATTAGGGCCGGATGTTTTTCCATCAAGTTTTATAACTAAATGGCGTAGTGGCAGTTCATTTGCATGGAGTAGACATATGAAATGGTGAATTGGTTTATTAAGCTTCATCTCTATCAGCCTTATAGCACCTCCTTTCTCTCCAGTGTTGACTACAGTGCCATCACAACCAACTGCAATCAGGTTTTTCAGATCAGTATTATTTTCCTCAGCATATTCAAACAAACCTTTGCTTATTCCATCTGCTGATCCACATTTCGCAGTGTAATGTTCCATGTACTCTGATCCCGGTTCCTGTACTAATGTTATATGTTCTTGTAGTACCTTCTTTCTATAGTATTTTGTCCCTCTTTTTTTCTGAGTTAATGTCATATCCTTCCGGCCATCAAAATATATGGCAGTAATGGGTGTTTGTTCTTTACCTTTGCCAATTGATGATCTTTTCTTTTGTCTAGCTCTTCTGATCTTGTTTCTATCCACAATTTCAGCTGTATTCTGAGTTGATACAGCTCCTATATCTTGTAAAAGAGAAGTAGCAATGAGTGCTGCAGCGCGGTCTGACACACCAGCCCTATCACAAGCACTTGCAAGTGTTTGTAGATGTTTAGTTTTCTTTTATCTTTGAAGGAGTTCTTTCCTTCTTCTGAAGTAGTCTCTTATAGCTTGTAGGTTCTGGATATGTATCATCATGTTCCTCTGACATGCTCTTATTTCCGGATAATGTGTCATACTTACCATTATTTTGTATACAATCTGTAGACTGAACCAAACCTTGTTCTCTTTGTTTTCTTAACATTGTTAATATCTTTTTTTTAGACAATGTCAAATCCACTCCAGCAATAGCCATTTTCCTGTTATTCCTCTGATCTAACAGGAAAATATGTTCTTCCTTGGGAACTCTTCTTTCTTTTGAGCAAGAGCAGTTTGATAGCAATTTACACTTGCAGGCTACAATGTCAAACAGTTTGTGTTGTGCTTCACATTTGAATGCCTCAATTTTCGCATTGTAAGCTTTAGAATCCTTTCTGCCTTTACATGGTTTCAGAAGGTTGCGATATTTTGCATGGTAGCTTTTTAACATTGCTTCAATTCGATGATTTGACACAACTGGGATAGAAGCAATTTTCCAAATTACTTTCAGTTTGTCTAGAATATATTTTGTAATTTCTGACACTGAGGGATCCTTATATGTGTCTTGCTTCATAGAAAGTCTAACATACAAATAGTATTTCATAACACTCTCATATGTTGGTAGCTCTCGATGCCGCAGATCTTCCCAATATCCAAAAATGGGGCACATGGCAGATGTTCTTGTTGTTTTGGGTTTCTTTGCCATCTTACTTTATTCTAGTCTGGAACATGAAACACATTGTCAATTTGTAAAATAATCACCATAAGTACATGTATGCTTTACAAAACAAAATATATAATACAGCATTAAATCAGGCACAGTGAACACAAGTAACCACCTGCTATCAAGTGAAGATCAGCACTGACTTACAGTATTTCCAAACATGGTGCAATACAGCCTGAGGTACTTTTCCATAGAAAACAACATTATTTTGGCCTAACTGACGAAATTTAATTAATTTACAACGGCTTCCATTTCCTTTACACTTGCCATATTTCTATTGAAATTGGAAGAAAAACATGATAAATATAGATTTCTTCAAATATTTGATGGGCTTGGGGCACCTGAAGATATAAATATATAACTTTGACATTTAGGCTACTTAATATTCTTGCCTACCCCCATATTTTCGACACTATTACAATAATAAATTCAGAAATCATGTTTTTTGATCCACCCTAAAAAAAAATATATATATTAATTTATTTGCACAACCTACGATTTATTATGCAGTTTCGAATCCTGCATATGAATCTGAGCATGTTGTTACGATGTTCCACCATCGTAGTTTAATTTAGTTCATTTATGTTCATAACTTACTATGTTGCATTGGGCATATATTCACATGGTGAATATATCATACCGTGGTGGGGTAGTTTCAATACTGCGTGAAGCAATGATCGACCATACGGCGTGAAGCAGCAGTGAACGATATTTATCCGTATATTATCGTCTGTATCAAATTCATATTATTTCGTTCAATGACGTGGCCTCTTTGATTTTCCCATTATCTAAACAGTGGCGAATTATGTAACCCTTTTCATTATTAATGGATTTTTCCGGTATAATAATATAGTACGCATATTATATTATGCGTTGTATAAGTATGTTATATTTAGTTGTTTAGTCCTACTTGAATTATTTAAGTAAGGATTACATTGCATAAAGGAACCATCAAGCTGGTTCATGTGGAGCCATCTGTCGGCGTCAGTGTGTGCCAGCTGGAAACTAGTTAGTCCGCATTCACTTATCGAAGGAGCAACAGCTACCTTTCGCTTCTCTCATATTGGCATTTGTTTATACTTATTTATTTATTGTCATTTACTTCTTTGGTTATTCATTTTGTATATTAACGTAACTCAGACGGATTCTAAGGACGTGTGTGTGGCTTGTGTTTGTCGCTCCTATTGTAACTGCAGAGTTATGTGTTTTCCTATATAGTTGTTCTTCCTTTCTGTGTTTATTGAGCCGCAACCTTGGCTTTATTAAGGTAGCCAGTATACTTCGGTATTGGTGGAGGGATACGAAAATATTCCTCGCTGGCATAACGGTGTTTATTTTTTTCCTGCAGTGGCGTGTGTTGATTACCAGCCGATATTGATTTATTTCTTTTATGTGCATATATTTGTTAGGGGTCTAGACTATTGGGGCGCCTGGTTCGAAGTAGAGGGTGGAAGACTTCATCAGTCTTTCTGTTACAGGGAGGATTACTTCGGCCCAGGCCAACCAATGGTCTGGACAGCTTAAGTGGGTGGTGGTTGATAGGGGTTTTATTGATCCATGATTACATTTTATATGCTTGATAATCGATTCATCATTTTAGCATTTATTGCTGGCTTGTATTTAAAGTAAGTATTAACGTAAATTAAATCAGAGCTTTCTCTTCTTTATGCAGCTTATGAAGGATCCTCAATATTGCCATTCGGCACTGAGTTTTGTTGATAGTTGTGGCTCAAGATATCTTTTCACCACAACTAGGGGTTCCAGTTATTTGCATTGTTTGTGTAACGGAACCAATTCGGGGATTGTGTGCACCTTTGATCCCAAGAGAACCTGGAAGTTGCGAATGAGCTCTGTTATGTTACGATAGGCTGTGTTAAGAGTTGAGGCTACGGAGGTATTAAGTAATCGTATTGTCTGTGTTAGTCCAAGGACTAGAAGCCTCTACTGTCCGTCGTAACAGTGGCGATCTTGCCAGGATCCTTTTTGAGCTGAATAACTTTTTGTTTTATATAATTATATCAACCACCATTTTAATGTTTTTTTCTGTGAATGTTTTGTTTTGTGATTTTTGAGGGTTGCCCACACAGTCCTTCGTTTATTTTTATTTTTTTTCTTTCTCGACTACTCAACCATGGCGAGTGTTCCATTGCATCTCTTGACCGAGTCAGACGCTAGGGCATTCCTCCTCGCCCAGCCTGAACGGTCCGAGATTGCTCGCCGTGGACGAGATGAATTATTGCTGTTGACTGGTCTGAGTTGCATTGAGTTCCAAAAAGAGGAGTGTGAGGCATTGGTGGTTGAGTGGGTGATGTCCCAAGGGTGGGGCGACAGGTCACCGCCACCCGTGAGTGCGTCCAACGTAGCCGGCATCATAAGTCCCCCAAGCAGCATGAGCCGTTTGTCAGAGGACTCGCCTGGTTTGGGGACCCCTGGCTTGCCGGCTGCCATGGTCACACTCACGGGAAGGTTCCCCATTTAAGTGACCCATGTCCTCACACACCCTACACCAGCAACAACAACACCAGTAATGAATTATCGTTCCCCACTCTGCTTTTTGCCCGGAAATGACCACCGTCCTGGGTTTACCCCGGCTCACCCCACCCAGATAATTCGCCCGACGGTACCTTCCAACCCCCCTGCTGTTGTTAATCCTGATCTTTCTGTGATAATGATAGAGATTGAGTTGGAGAGAGAATGAGGCATCAGGCCGAAGAAAGGGAGAGAGAAAGACAGCATGAAGAAAGGCAGAGGGAGAGAGAAGCACAGTTAGAGAGAGAGCGCTGGCAGTATCAGCGAGATGTGGGAGGTGCACAGGGTGGAAATGGTCGGGTTGAGTCAGTGGAGACATGTCTGGTCCGCAGCCTCAAGCTCGTGCCCGCTTTTGACGAAGATGAAGGTATCCGAGTGGTTCCTTCGCTTCGAAAAAAAGGCGCACGAGTTTGGGTGGGATCATGGCCGGTGGGTCACACTAGCAGCCAGCGTATTAAAAGGCAAGGGCCTAGAGGCGTATGACAGACTCACGGCAGAGGAATTGGCAGACTGAGTTTTTTAAAAGATGCGTGCTACAGGCATACGAGTTAAGACCGGAGGCCTATCGTCTTTTGTTTAGAAATGCTCGTAAAAGACCACATGACAGTCACGTCGAGTATGATAAGTACTTAAGAGACGCCTTAGATCGCTGGTTGCTAAGTGAAAACATTACCAACTATGTTGAATTTCGGGAACTGCTCCTCCTTGAACAATGGGGTGGATAAAGAAATTTTTGTAAAAATCAGAGAGAAGCGGACTCGGGAGGCAGCATTATGTGCGGATGACAGGATGTTGGCTTTGCACAGTACTTGGGGCAGGGGTTCAGGTACATCAGGTGATGTGCATCGACAGCATGCAGGTGGTGTTGTGCCCACCAGTACACCATCCGCTCCCAAGGCAGGTGGGGAGAAGACGGGTGCAGATAATACAAATGCTAGTAAGTCTAGTACTTATGATTCACGTCAAGTGGTATGCTAATTTTGTCGGCAGAAGGGGCATAAAAGGCCTAACTGCCCAAAATGGAAGCAGTCGGTGAGCAAACCCGTATCATTCTTGGTGGGCGTCCCAGCTGATGGGGGATCCCCGGCTACGGGGAGAGTTGCAGGGCGTTGTCTGTGGTAAGTCTGGGAAGGAGTCCATTAAGGGAACCCTCCCAGGCCAGACAACTGTGAGCCCAGTTGGGGACTCCCCAGGTATCGCTGGTAGAAGTTCGGAGGACCCGCAGGTTTGGGGGCGTGCCTGTTTGCATGATGGGGAGGTACATACATACATAAAATTTTAAGACTGAGTGTTCCACACATAAGTGCAGTTTCAGTCTCTTGTCCTAATGGCAGCGTTCCAGGCAACCCTGTTAAGGGCTGCTTCACCTGTCAAGTTCTTGGATTTGAGATAGTCTCGTATAGTCCGATCCCAGGTCTTCCTCGGTCCACCCTTTGGTGCAGCTCTCTCCACAATCACAGATCTGCATTTTTTCATTCAATTTTGCTCATCCATTCTCTCCACATGTCCATACCATCCCAGTCTACTTGTACGCATCGCCTCGCTAATACTCTTTATACCTAAACGTCTCTCCAGCTCAACATTTGTTATTCTATCCTGTAGCCTGGCCCCACACATCCATCTCACCATTTTCATCTCATTACGCTCCATTCTGTTGACATCCTCTACTTTAACGTTTTCATAGTCAGGATTGGCATCAGTTCTCTGAATTTCCCCCAGCCACACCTAATTCTAGCAACAGTGGAAGCCTCGGCCCCACCACCAGCAGAGATGGTATCTCCTAGGTAACTAAACTTGTTCACCAGCTCCAAAGACTCCTTTCCAAAATTCACAGGATCATCACTTAACACAAGCTCGCCTTTGCACACTACGCACTCAAATTTCTCTATTTCTGACTTATACTTCGGCAGGGGTCCCTTTATTCTACTACAGCGCTTACTCCCATGGTGTACCCAACATCGACAGATGCTACATTGAATTGAGTTAACGCCCACTCCCTTTCCACACACTGCACATGGGTATGCACCGCTCTTTTCCACATTGCCTCGTCTCAATCTACAATGAATAACCTTGGTTTTGTTAATATTGACTCTTAAACCCTTGCTCGCCATGCCCTCTCTCCACTCTCTGAATTTGGCCTCAGCATCTTGCATACTGTCCGCTATTAGGACTAAAATTTCGTCTGCATAAAACAGTTTCCAACGGGAGTCCGCCTCTAAAAACTCTAGACAGTGCCTCCAAGACCATAATAAAGAGTAGGGGGTTTAACACTGAACCCTGATGGACTCCAACACAGACTGCGAACTCCTCACTCAGTACACCCTTCACCCTCACCGCACATCGCGAGTCCTCATAGAGCTGGAGAATGGAAAAGTCTTCCCTGTTAAAGTGTTCAGGGACTCAGGGGCCCGACAGTCTTTGTGTGTCCGGTTGCCTGGAATGGACACTAAAGGGGACGACTTTGTGCTGGTGCGTGGGGTAAATTCTGAGGCATGTCACCCCCTGGTTCAGATGTCATTGAGGTGCCCTGTAGGGACTTCTTCTGCACCAGTGGCAGTCGTGGAGCCTTTGCCCATGGAAAGAGTGCACTTTTTTCTTGGTGCTGATATGGCGGGTGATCAGGTTTTCCCACCGCCAGTGTGTGTCTCCAGTGTTACTCTGCCTGAAGTTCCCGATGACCATGACTCTGAGATTTATCCTGCATGTGCTGTAACGCGGTCAATGGCAAAGGTCGCGAGTCGGGATGAATTTGTTGAGGAAGACAGAGTGGATGACGTGATAAATAGTTCAGAGGAGGGAGTGGACAGCCAAGAGTGTGCATTACCAATATCTCCCACGAACTGTGTTGGTGCCCAGAGTGATTTGTGTGATACTGGCATGCTTGTTGACTTAGATCCTTTAGTTGACTCTGGCGCCAGAGGTGGTGAAGAAGGTAATTATGGGGGCCCTACGGGTGGCACAGTTATCGCTTCGCCACCAACCTTGCCCCGTTTTATGTCGCATGTTGGATTGGCGGCGGTGGCTCCAGCTGAATTAATGCAGTGCCAGCAGGCAGATGAGGAGTTGTTACCTCTCGTTAGCCAGGTGGGCAAGGTGTGTAACCGTTCTGATGGTGCAGGGGAAATGTTTATACGTGAAGGGTTGTTCAGACGTGGGGGTTCCGGATGTAGGGGTGGGGAAGAGTTGTTTGACCAGCTGGTGGTGCCGCAGGTGTTTCGACAAGAGCTGATACCCCTGGCCCACGCAGCTCCTCTGGCAGGCCACCTTGGAGTCAGGAAAATGCTTGACTCGGTATTTTTGGTGGCCACGAATGTCTGCAGCGGTAGCAGATTTCCTACAGTTGTGTCAAGTGTGTCGGCTGATGGGGAAACCTAACCAGAGTATTCCTGTTGTCCCTCTACAGCCTATACCCACTGTAGGTATCCCTTTTCACCATGTCATCATTGGTATGGTGGGACCCCTGCCCCACACCTCTGCCGGAAACCAGTACTTGTTGACCATTCTGGATGTTGCAACTAGGTATCCAGAGGCTATTCCAGTACCTAGCTCGCGTACTAAAGTAATCGGTCGTAAATTGCTAGAGTTTATCACCCATTTTAGACTCTCCAAAGAGATCCAGTCTGACTGTGGGTCAAAATCCACCCTAACATGTTCAAACAATTGTTGCAGGAACTTGGGGTCGAGCAGATCCTATCGTCTGCCTATCATCCGCAGACTCCGGGAGCACTTGAGAGAGCCCATCAAACTCAAGTTGGCACGGCGCAAGTTCTGCTTCGACCATGACCGGGATTGGGACCAGGCAATTCCCTTAGTCCTTTTTGCCATCCGGGAGGTCTCCTCGGAATCCCTAGGGTTTTCGCCTAATGAGTTGGTGTTTGGGCATGGTGTTCGAGGTCCTCTGGCGGTGGTGAGGGAAGCCTGGGAATGAGATGTGCAAGTCCCAGAGGTTGGTTTGTTGGACTTTGTTATGAATACTCGGGAACGGTTGGTCACGGCTCTCCAGTTTTCACAGGTTAATCTTGTTGGGGCGCAGCGTAACATGAAAGCACGGTATGACCAGAAAGCTAAGTTGAGGGAGTTTGCTCCGGGTGAGGAGGTGCTTGTGGTCCTCCCTTTGGTTGGTCAGCCATTGAGAGCGAAGTTTAGTGGGCCCTACAAGATAATAAAAAAAGTGGGAGATCTGGATTACCTTGTAGCTACCCCTGACCGCAAGAAAGCACACCACCAGTTATGTCATGTCAACATGTTAAAACCCAATTATCGTCCTCCGACTGTGTTTCCCCCTGGTTCTGATGCATGCTTATTGTCATTAAACCGTGGTTCTGGGGATGTAGCTGACACTCGCTCTCTGCAGGCAGTGTGCGCGTCGAGCATCGCCAATGTAGGGGTGCGCGACTCTTCTGTCGATGTGCAGAGGACCCCCAAGCTTGCCAATTCTTGGGCTGGACAGGCACATTCAAAGGAGCAGTGGATGGGGAAAGGGAACGTTGGAGTTGCAGTCAGCAAGTCTCCGGGTGTTGGTGTGCAGGTCCTGGCTCTGTATTAGACACGAAGGAGGAGGAGGAGGAGGAGGGAGATATGTTTCATGGGAATTTTCCCGATGCGGTGTTGGCTGGGGCCTGGTGTAAGAACAATTCAGAGGCTTTGTGGGCTAAGCTGGTGCATCTCAACGAGTCCCGTAACCAGGCTTTGTTTAGTCGGTTGTCACAGTATCCTTAGGTGTTTAGGGGTGCGCCTGGGCTGACCACTTGGGCGGTCCATGACCTTGATGTGGAGGATAATAAACCGATAAAGCTGGCTCCCTATCGTCTGAATCCTGCCCGAGCTCAAACCCTTCAGGCCGAACTAGATTATATGTTGGGGAAGGGTTTGATTGAGCGTGTGTGGAGTGAGTGGGCGTCCCCTGCAGCCTAAGCCGGGTGGCAAAGTGCGTTTTTGTATTGACTTCAGGCGCATGAACGACCTCTCCCGCACTGACTCTTACCCTCTACCTCTGGTAGATGATTCTGTTGACTCTATAGGGGCTGCCAAGTACATCACAAAGGTGGATCTACTGAAGGGCTATTGGCTGGTCCCCTTGACACCTCGCGCACTGCAAATCGCCAGTTTTGTTGTGGCAGGTGGTGTGTACCAGTGTAAGGTAATGCCATATGGACTGAAAAATGCCACTGTTCAACGTCTGATGGATCAGGTTGTGGATGGGGTGCCAAATTGCACAGTCTATATAGACGATGTGGTAGTATAAGACACATCATGGGAGGCCCACCTGAATAATGTCCCTACTCTATTTCGACGACTCAGTGAGGCGGGTCTATTGGTGAATTTGGACAAGTGTGAATTCGTCAAGGGATGATGTACCTCGGTTACATCGTGGGGCAGGGTAGAGTTGCTCCCCCTAACGTCAAGGCAAGGTTGAGGCAATACGGGCTTTTGAGGTGCCCAAGAATAAGCGGGGAGTGCAACGCTTTCTCGGTGTGATAGGGTACTATCGCCGCTTCATACGTAATTATTCAACTGTACTGGCCCCCCTCACTGATCTCCTCAAGAGAGCGGTAAAGTTTCGTTGGACTGATAAATGTGAGCTAGCATTCAAGGATGCGAAGGCACTCCTTTGCTGTTGTCCAATATTGCGTGCACCAGACTTTTACAAGCCTTTCAAGCTAGCTGTGGATGCAAGCGACGTCGGCGCTGGGGCTGTCTTGCTTCAAGACTCCAAGGATGGTGTTGAATATCCGGTCTCCTATTTTTCTAAGAAATTTATTAAGGCCCAATGCAATTATTCTGTGATTAACCCTTAATTAGCGGCTCACCACATAAGTCGTATTTAATAAAGCTGGACTATGTGGCGGCGCTCGACATAGGTCGAGTGGCAATTTCAGCACGTAATGTTGCTGAGAGACAAGTGGTGGCAGGAAACTAGCGAGCGTATGACTGCTCCAGACCACCGCGGCGAACCTACTGACACGAATCTCAGCTCCCTCCTCCCTCTCACTCGCTACATACTGAATTATATGGGGAAAGTACCGAATTACATGCTTTTTGCACTCGCGTTGCACGGTTATTGCAAGAAAACTAGCCATCATAAAAGGATCGTTATGGTGTCATTCGAAAGCTCTGTTTATGCCCTTTCAGGGATAGGTACTGGTTTTACGTTCTGGGTCTTATTTAGGCATGAAAATGATCACGTAAACAGCCCTATTTTGGCTAAAAACACCCCGCTGGGCGGTACATATAAATAAACCGCATAGGCCGCTCTTAAGGTGTTAAAGAGTTGCTGTCTTTGATTCTGGCTCTGGAACATTTTTCAGTGTATTTGCCTTCCTTCGGTCCCAATATTGTAATTTATTCTGATCATCACCCTTTACAATTTCTCAGTGGGTTTAGGAACAAGAATCAGCGATTGACTCGGTGGAGCCTTATGCTACAGGAATATTCCCTTACCATTAAGCATATAAAGGGAGTGGATAATGTACTAGCGGATTGCCTGTCACGGGGTCATGAGGAGGAGATGGGGTGTAATCATGACTGCCGTGTGCACCAGCCATTGCGCAAGTCAAGGGCCGAGCAGGGTAGCCTACCATAGGATGCATTGATTCCTTGTGTGGCCGACTGAGATGAATTTGGGTGGTGATGAGATATATGTTGTAATTGTAAGATAGTTGTAAGCACATTAGAAAGCTTTGGAAAACAAAATATATATATATTATCAAAACTCAAAAAAACAAAAACTATATGCTTATTATGTATGTTTATTGGCTATAGTGAGGTTGGTTTATGATGCGAAATGTTCATTGCCTTGAAAATCACCCCCCCCCCCCCCCCCGTTAATTAATTATCATAACTTACTATGTTGCATTGGTCATATATTCACATGATGAATATATTATACCGTGTTGCGGTAGTTTCAATACTGCGTGAAGCAATGATCGACCATACGGCGTGAAGCAGCAGTGAACGATATTTATCCGTATCACATTTATATTATTTCGTTCAATGACGTGGCCTCTTTGATTTTCCCATTCTCTAAACAGTGGCGAATTATGTAACCCTTTTCATTATTAATGGATTTTTCCGGTATAATAATATAGTACGCATATTATATTATGCGTTGTATAAGTATGTTATATTTAGTTGTTTAGTCCTACTTGTATTATTTAAGTAAGGATTACATTGCATAAAGGAACCATCAAGCTGGTTCATGTGGAGCCATCTGTCGGCGTCAGTGTGTGCCAGCTGGAAGCTAGTTAGTCCGCATTCAGTTATCGAAGGAGCAACGGCTACCTTTCGCTTCTCTCATATTGGCATTTGTTTATACTTATTTATTTATTGTCATTTACTTCTTTGGTTATTCATTTTGTATTTTAACGTAACTCAGACGGATTCTAAGGACGTGTGTGTGGCTTGTCTTTGTCGCTCCTATTGTAACTGCAGAGTTATATGTGTTTTCCTATATAGTTGTTCTTCCTTTCTGTGTTTATTGAGCCGCAACCTTGGCTTTATTAAGGTAGCCAGTATACTTCGGTATTGGTGGAGGGATACGAAAATATTCCTCGCTGGCATAACGGTGTTTATTTTTTTCCTGCAGTGGCGTGTGTTGATTACCAGCCGATATTGATTTATTTCTTTTATGTGCATATATTCAGTTAGGGGTCCAGACTATTGGGGCGCCTGGTTCGAAGTAGAGGGTAGAGGACTTCATTAGTCTTTCTCTTACAGGGCGGATTACTTCGGCCCAGGCCAACCAATGGTCTGGACAGCTTAAGTGGGTGGTGGTTGATAGAAGTTTTATTTGATCCATGATTAAATTGTTTATGCTTGATAATTGCTTCATCATTTTAGCATTTATTGCTGGCTTGTAATTAACGTAAGTGTATTAACGTAAATTAAATCAGAGCTTTCTCTTCTTTATGCAGCTTAGGAAGGATCCTCCTCAGTATTGCTATTCGGTACGGAGTTTTGTTGATAGTTGTGGCTCAAGATATCTTTTCACCACAACTAGGGGTTCCAGTTATTTGCATTGTTTGTGTAACGGAACCAGTTCGGGGATTGTGTGCACCTTTGGTCCCCAGAGAACCTGGAAGTTGCGAATGAGCTCTGTTCTGTTACGATAGGCTGTGTTACGAGTTGAGGCTACGGAGGTGCTGTGTATTTATTAGTCGGTGTTAGTCCAAGGACTAGAAGCCTCTACTGTCAGTCGTAACAATGTACATATGTTCCAACTGCATTATGGTAGCCTAATGTATAGACGAATGGAAGGTGTAATTAATGGGGCACTTAACCCTTGGAAAGGCCTCTCTATAAATTGCTCCTGAACCAGAATGAATTATTAGTTTTTTTTCCAACCAACCAACTTCACCTCTAAACTCAATTAATGAAATCAACAAATACATATGGCACTCAGAGAACTCGAACCTAGGATACTCACATAGATATTCCGCGCACTTATACAACTTACTGAAGCCAACACCAAAATCAACCTAATTATTTACTATCAAAACATGAAGACCTCTACTCTCCTACTGAAGAATAATACCAGGCAGACCGACAATGATCTTTAATCCTGCTCAGGTAAGGTTTGCCCATATGGGGTCCGCGCGCTTGCGTAAAACACGTTTTTCGCAAATATTTCACGGCCGGAGGCCGATGGCAAGAAGTTACGACGACGAGCAGTCTGTCCGCATGGTCCTACGACTAGGAGAGGGTGTGAGCTGCCGCTCTCTCTCCTCCCCTTTCCTGTAGCAAGCTGTCCGGTCACCATATGGGGTCCATAATCCCAAATGTGTACTACAAATTTCCCCTTTGTATCGAACTTTTTTTTAGCCCCAGAGTTCTGCCTTGTTGTCACCCAAGACCCTCGGCCATCCCCTCCACGGCCCTGCAACCAAATTAATCCAGCTTCTGTAATGTATGAGATATGCCTCACTTTTGTTGACTCCTTTTTTTCACTATTTTTGTATTTATTTTTTTAAGACTTAATATTTACAGTAGTGAAATTTGCTCTTAACATAATATTAAGCATTAATTGTAGTTTCTATTGGTAACAAGAAATTTAAAATCCATCTATTAGTTTTCAGGTGAGAGCCATTTAAAGTGCTGGTAACCATAGGGGGCCACATTGCTAATTACGTCACACTTCTGGAACATTAGCTGAGCATGGTTAAAAATGTCATGTCATCTATAGGTACACCTGTAAATTTGGAAACTGCAACCCAACCTTCTACTTATATTGTCATGACAACCATGAAGTTTTCACGTCGTCTGTCTTGCCATTTATCTTCAGGAACCACAAACAATCAATACACAGACTAACACAGTGAGACCTTGAAGAGAGCGATTTTGGTTGAGAACACATAAATATTAGCAATTAATCAAGATCAAAGCAGATTGCCCATCTTAGAAGCTATATGCATAACAGTTATCCCCCAACTTAAATATACAAGTAGAAAACCTTCAAGCCCTTCCCAGCATGAACATAACTTACCTCAATGGAGCAGCGAGGGCTACTGATGACGTCACAGCGGCCATCCAATGAAAGAGAAGGATTATTGACCCCACGGCTAGCCAATCAGAAGCCTGCAAACTTGTTTACCTGCCAGTTGTATGGTATATAAGTTCACTGGATCACAACAATTCTCACTCTCTAACCACTCTCACCATGGCCACCCAGGAACAACCCACCACTTTTTCTGGCGTGGTAAAGTGGTTCCATGTGAAAAGTGGGTATGGATTTATCACCAGAGAACGAGACCAAGCAGACTTTTTTTTTTTTTTTTTTTTTTTTTTTTTTTTTTTCCATCCACCGAAAGAACATTGTGCCTAACAACAAATGCACAATTGTTTCACTAGGTGAAGGAGAGAAAGTGGAATTCACCATCAAGGGAAAGAAGGGCAAGGAGGCAGCAAGAGTGACAGGAACCCATGGCAGACCTGTGAGGGGCTCCTTACTCCATCAAGCAAGGCAGAAGCGACCCACTACCACCGGAGTAAAGTCTGGCCTAAAGACTGACATAATCACAGTCATCGTCCACACAGCAATTGCACTTGCTGGGGATGATCGAGGCCGACTTACTGTTCTTCTGCCTGCTCTGCTAGCTGCCAACGACCTGCCCACCATAGTCATCCCTGCAGCTCTTCTTGCCCGAACAACAGCAACCGAGAAACCGCCCAAAAGAAGCCTACCAACAACCTGAAGGCTCAACTCTTGCCTCGACCACTTTCCCTTCAGAAGACTCCAACATCTACAGCTTCAACAACAATCAAGGAGAAGGCCCCACCATCAACATCTGTAAAAAGAATAACGCCATCGGCTTCTTCACCACCATCACCACCACCATCTCCCACCTTCATCTTGCACTCACCACCCCCAGCCCCCTTCTTGGCAAGCCACCTTAATCTCCTTAAAGCACGCTCTAACGATTACAATTCAACCCCAACCCAAGTACTCAACTCACGCACGTTGGGCCAAGCCCCGACACCCTATTTTCTCTCGCTATTACCACTGTCTCTCCTACTTAACCAATACAAACTTCCCTTTCACCCTCACCCACCTTTTCTATATTCATTCATTCACAATTCTCATCACCTCAAGTTCAATAGAATTCACAGACAAAAAAGGGGAACAGCTACCAAATGAAATACCGTATTAAAGGAGCAAGTAAAGCAATTTTTAAATGTACTAAACAAACTAAAGTCCTTGCAACTTCGGTGACTTTTGTTTGTTTAGTACATTTAGAAATTCTATTGAACTCGGAATTTTGCCCTTCATTTTATTATTGCCTACATGTTTGTAAATATTGTGTTCATTTCTGTTTATAGACCTGATGATGGACGCAGAGAGTCCGAAACGTAGTACTGAATAAAAACACTTCCCAAGATGTTTTTCATAACCCTGGTCCTACTGTTTCTATATATATATATATATATATATATATATATTAGTAGGGCAATGAGAAGAAATACGTTGTGGAACATCATGATTTATTCTAATTTTCGGCGACGTCACGCAGCCATCCTCAGGAAAGGG
The DNA here is from genome assembly GCA_032716605.1 of Paralithodes platypus. Taxonomy (NCBI): domain Eukaryota; kingdom Metazoa; phylum Arthropoda; class Malacostraca; order Decapoda; family Lithodidae; genus Paralithodes; species Paralithodes platypus. The sequence continues at coordinate 35,511,951 of CM064512.1, forward strand.
TTACCAACAGATCCTAAAAATGTAGTATAACTCTGTATATATTGCTAAAACAGGATCACTAAAATGTAATGCATTGTTGAACACGTGGCAATTTGCCTATCTAAAAAACAATTAAACAACATAATTTTGGCCAACTAGGCAAGGTTTGAATATAAAATAAATCTACGGCTAGACACCATCAAATTCAAAATTGCTAAATCTCAATGCAACAAAAGAAATCAAAATGCATAAGATATCAAATTTATATTATCATTTATTTTTCAATTCAAATATTATTCTGAACTGTAAAGGCTAAAATCTATTAAACAAAATTTAACGTACCGCTAAACAGCGTCCAAAGTATTATGCAAATATCCAACCATGTGAGGACAAGACTTAGCAAAAGCAATCATAATAAAGGAGAATATTAAAATGAAGGACTTTACAAAACATTTCAAATTATCTAGTAAAATTAGAAGCAAATCATAGTAATCCTAATCACATCGAACCGCAACATAAAGCAAAAAAGTACATTTGAATTACTTGACTCTAAGAAGGAAAATTGTCACAAACAAATCGGAACTCGCCATGATACCACCAGTCTCCAATGAAAGACGATGAGGGACTGATTAACTGAACACATTTGAACTATATGTAAGCTCAATATATGGTGAAAATTAAACTAAATAAAATTAAAAACCAAACTCTATGAACACCCAAAAAGCAACCAATTGTACCTAATAATGAACCTTCAACTATTATTGACAAGATTTATTTCTGGTTTGTGCTTATTTATCAGCATTTTTTCGCCTATTAAAGCCTCCTACGTGCTTCTAAACCTGCCGATGATTTCAAAATCCCTCTCCGAAAAAGGATGATCTTCATTACGGGAGTGTTCCCTTACTGCAGAAAATGACATACTCCTCAAAAATATTCCAGACCTGAAGCTTTTCCCCAAATGCTCAAATATTCTCATTTTGAATGATTTTTTTTTTTTTTTTAAGACAATGAACGGAGGAAGGAAAAACACAGATAAAACAAAAAGGTCCATGTGCCTAAAGGCAACCTCCATTCATAAAATGTTTGTAACAACTGGATTTAAACATTTGTAGATTGTAAGTTTGTGGAAAGCAATTCGAGGGAAGTGAATTCCAAAGAGTAGTAGCTCTGGGGATAAATGAATTCTGATAAGCAGAAGTTCTGCATTGTGGAGGAGAAAGTGTAAATTCATGGGCGCTCTCAGCTGCCCTAGTTCTACGAGGAAAGATGTGGAGAGGCGGCACAATTGAAGCAAGTTCCTCGGAACAATTGCTGTGAAAATATCTGTAGAATAATGCAAGGGATGCAACGTTTCTTCGTATGGATAATGTAGGAAGGTCCTGTGTGATTGCAGGGTTATTGATTAATCTAATAGCTTTATTTTGAATTTTGTCCAACTGCCTCAATGCAACCACTCTACTTCCACCCCACAGAGGTGAACAGTAATCCATCTGAGAACGCACATAACTTTTATATATCACGGCCAACTGCTCGTCAGTGAAGAATTTTCGAACTCTGTACAGGAGTCCCAGTTTTTTAGAGGCATTCTTAGCAATGCTTCTAACATAATGTGTCCAGCTCAAGTTAGTAGTTAATGTTACACCGAGAATGTCAATACTAGGGGAAGTGGGAATAATTACATCATTAAAAAATATATGGGAGTCCGTGAGATTCTGTCGGTTAGAAAATTGAATGTACTTGGTTTTCTGTGCATTAAAGGGAACTAGATTCTTTTGTCCCCATCCATTAATTCTAGAAAGGTCCTGGTTCAGAGAAATTGCAGTGTTTATTTTTGAATTTATAAGATCGGGTTGGGTGACAGAATTGGTAAATGTGAAGGAACTGTGGAGTGTTGAGTCATCTGCGTAGGAATGTATTGGATTATGAGTGGTAGATATGAGATCATTGATATGAATGAGGAACAGAATTGGGGCCAAAACTGATCCCTGGGGAACACCAGCATTTATTGAGTGAAATTGAGAATAAAGGCCATCTACCATTACACATATTTTTCTGTTATGAAGATAAGAAGAAATTAGTGGAATTAATGATGCAAGGCCGTAGTGTGACATCTTCGACAATAAGGAGTGATGCCAGACTCTATCAAATGCCTTTGATATATCCAGTGCTATTGTATGTGTTTCACCATGTTGGTCTGTAGCTTGGTTGATTTGATGCGTAAGAAGGCAAAGCATGTCTGCAGTTGATCGACATCGTCTAAAACCATATTGCCTATCACTGATTAATTTATTATTCTCAAGATGCTTAATTATGTGATTATTTAATATAATTTCAGACTTTACCAAGAGTGGAAGTTATAGCTATTGGTCTGTAGTTTGATGGATCTGAAGAGGCACCTTTTTTAGGAACTGGATGTTTGCTTCTTTCCAGGGTACTGGGAAGCATGAGGTATGAGTACACAGACGGAAAAATTTTGCCAATACAGGAGCGAGCACCAAGGAGCAATTCTTAAGTACTATTGGAGGAATTTCATATGGACCAGGAGCCTTATCTACCGAGAGATTCTGCAAAATAGTTTTGACATGTCTGGTGTGGATCTTAAGTGAGGGAATTTCAGGCGAATTAAATTAAGTACTGGGACATCTTGATTTATTTCATCTAAGGTTGAGTTGGTGGAGAAAATATCCGCAAGAAGGTTAGCTTTACCTCGTGGGTCACTTACAAGATTGCCAGTCGGAGATTTTAATGGTGGAATGGATGAAGCAGTAGTGAAGTTGGATTTAAATGAGTTAAGAGTAGACCAAAATATTTTGTTATCATTTGGATTATTTAGAAGTTTATTTGCCTGCTTGTGGAGAAAGTTTGATTTAGTTAGGTTTAATACAGTTTTGGCATGATTTCTGATGTTTCTAAAGTAATTAAAGGTTTGTGTTTTTGATCTTGTGTATGCATTGTAGGCTATTGCTTTTTGTTCAGTTACTCTAGCACAATTATGGTCAAACCATTTAGGTGAATTAGATCTTTTACTGTACTTTTGATGAGGAATAAAAGTTTCCATTCCAATTTTTACAAAATCTTGTATGTGGCTCAAGGTGGAGTGTGCATCATTAGAAAAGAAAGAGGTCCAGGGAATATCAATAAAGAAACCTTGAAGACCCTCTCAGTCTGCCCTATCGTAATGCCATTTAGTCACCAAAACAGGTTCAGAGTGGGAAGGTGTGGTAGGTGATAGACAGGTGGCCTGTATCAGACAGTGATCAGAAGATCCAAGCGGGGACCTCACTGTAACATCATAATTTTCTGAATTGGTTGTTAAAAATAAGTCCAGTAGGTGGGAATTATGATTAGGATTATCTGGTACACGGGTGGGTTGGTTGACTAGTTGAGTGAGATTAAATGAGTCTGCAAATAGCTCACATTCAAGACCAGCATCATCAGTCCTGGCTGAATAAGTGAGCCATTCAACATTATGGACATTAAAATCACCCAACACAGTGATTTCAGAAGAAGCATTTAAGTTGAGGACACAGAGTTGTGAGGACAGAGAATCAAAAAGACTTTGCTCTGGAGGAGTATTTGGGGAATGGTAGATGCAACATATGTATTTAAATTTACCAGCAGAAATTAATTTGTATATAGAATAATCAAAATAGGGACAATTGAAACTAGTAACCTCCTCCAGGGCAATTTCAGATTTTGCGAAGCAACATACACCTCCTTTAGGTCTGAAATTTTGGAGCAGTTGATAACCTGGAAAATTAAATCTAGACGTGTCCGATGTGGATGTTACTTGAGTCTCTGTCAAAAAAAGGAGAGTAGGCGATTCTGCTTGAAGAAATTGGTGTACAGAATTGATGTTAGAGTGAAGTCCCCTTATATTGCTAAAGAAAAAGCTGCACCGACGAGCAGCTTTGGGACGTTGCAATGCTCTTGACACAGTCGCATGATGACGACCGGGAGGGCCCTGTGTCAATGACCCAACCCTGCCGGGGGTGGATATCCGAGGGACCACCAGGTTTGCTCTTAACAATTGTACTGCCATGTTTATTGGGTAAGGTGTATGGTGTTACATGTATGATATGTAGTGGGAAGAGTAGTGTTTTATGTATAGAGGATAGCAATGTAGGGCAAGTCGTGAAGTTGGATGTGTATGTTATATAAAGAGGGTTTTCCTGATACCCCTGATGTGTGAGGCAGAAAGATATGTATCCAGCTACCAAGGCCTGGGAGAGAAAATGGAATTCAGGCTATTCCCAGAGTCTCCCGAAACCTTGGCGGTAGTACTTCCCTGGGCGGGGCTGCCTACCCCTACTACCTACCCCTACCCCTACTATCTACTCGAACATCCAATGTACCCAGCCTGACAACTGGGACAAGTGAATTTATACACGATATTTGAGCATAAAGAGTCCGGCACCCGATCTTTGAAGTTGAAAAAGGTTCCTATCCTGAAATCATTGGTGAAAACAATTCTAAAATTGATTGCAGGAAAACTTTCCCGGAGTACGTTACTAAGTAACTTGCGAAAATCATAGCTCACTCTCTCATAGAAAGGCATTTTGACATACTTAACAAGATTAGGCACATCGTAAGTTACCGATCTGCTGTGTAGCACTTTATTATACATAAATTGTTTTAGCACTCTGTAAAACAAATCCATCCTATAATTATTTTTCAAAAAATACTCTTAGTTTGCAAAATTCTTCATGAAGTGTGAAATAGTTAGAACAAATCCCGTAGGCTCTCTCAAGAAGTGTTTTGATGGAATTAAGTTTATATATTTCAGGGCAATATCTAAACTAACTTAAACCCAAGCCAGTGAAAGTGGGCTTTCTATAAACTCCAGTGGTTAACCGATTACATGATTTAGTGATTAAAACATCCAAAAATGCTAAAGTATTATTATCCTCGTTTTCACAGGTAAATCTCATGCTTTTATGCTGCTTGTTCATGTAACTGAAAAATCTATCATTATCATCCCTATTTTTGAATATTAAAAATGTATCTTCTACATACCGCCTATATAAGATAGGCTTACAATCTGGTGGACAACTTTCAAGCCACTGAACCTCCTTGTTACATAAAAATGCATCAGCGAACAAAGGCCCTAAACTCGATCCCATGCTAACGCCATCTACCTGGCTATAAAGGTTGTTATTAAAGAGAAAACAAGATTCAGAAGTGGCGAATCTGAATAACTTTCTAACCAGAGTCTTGCCTAGTCCAAAAAAGGTGCTTGGTTCAAACTTATCTAGAATTATATCTAACGTTTCATCCAGTGGTACATTTGTAAACAAAGACTCTACATCATAACTTGCTAAATAAAAATTATTAGGTAAATCTAAATTTGATATTTCGTCAGCAAAACTTTAGAGTTCTTTACAGTATATTCATTGTGAGTTAGAAGAGTTATTAAGGGTTGTATTAAGGGTTATTATATAATATATATATATATATATATATATATATATATAGAAGTGGGCAGTATGTTTTCATTGAGGCAAAATGTATTAGTGTATTTTAGTGACATGTTTACAATCTTATTTTAACTCTGACCCAGTGTTATACAACTAGTGTGTTTGTTTTTTTAGATTAAATTAACGTAGGTAGTTCGATATGTAAGTGATATTTTTATATTTCTTTTAATGCGTGAGAACACTCGCTTGTTTTTTTAACCCTCCTGGCCCGGGCTGTATCTCCAAAGGACAGGGTGGGCTACCCGGGCGATCTGGCCGAAAAACGTCTAGGCCTAGGCTACCGTATTTTAGTTAATTTTAACTGCTAGAAATTTCACACGCATCTATAAATGTAGTGCGGTTTCCAATCTGTAGACTGGCGTTGAGTAGAGCTCTCTAAGTCAACTGGTTCAGTTGTGATGACTATTTCAGTGGAGAGCATTTTCAGGCGATGTTAGCAATACAACGATCTTTTCACTACTGAAACAACGACATACAGACAAACAATAACAAACGAGTCTTCTCCTTCTTGTTTTCGGAGGTGCGGTGACGCAATGATCGGCTTTGTTTTCATGCGTCGGACGCACAGCGTTCAGACCAAGCTGAATAGGCTTTCAAGCTTAAAAGTCCTGAAAGGACACCCGGGCACCTGCCCTTATTTCGTGGTGTCCTTTGGAGGGCCTGCCCGGGCCAGGAGGGTTAAACAAATGTTAACTATTGTACTTCATATTTGGAAGAAACATATATTAACCTCTCCGCTGTGCACCCCCTATAGTATACAGGCATCCCTGTGTGTAGGTATGAAGATTTGGGCGCCCCTTGCAAATATCAATGAAAAGTACATCAACGTGTAGGACATTTTCGCACGCATCGAGCCATATATGTTTGACCCCCCAAAACATTTCTTGGGGGGGGGGGGGCCAGTCCGTAATTGAAAAAAAGTGGAGCGAATGGCATCGCGCGGCAAGATTTCCCGGGTGAATATCCGCGCGCCCAGGGGGTAGGAGTAGAGGGAGGGGAGGGCGGGTTAAGGCGTAGTGTTGCATATGTATCCTATTTTGAGCACTTTTATGCTATGTAGAGTATGTGTAAATATTATGTACGTATGTAGGCCACCCATATACCAAGGAATATGCCGCATATAGACCAAATATGCGACATATAAGAGAATTATGAGAGAGTTTACACGAGAGACAAGTGCTTGTGTACCGCTTGAGTGAGTGCGGGCTGATTGTGTGGCGGGGTGGTATCGAGAGTTGCCAAGTTGTACAGGGTCTGTTGGCTGTAATATCACGTATATATCGTATTTTCAGCACTGTCATGCTATGTATAAAGTAGGTGTACGTATGTAGGGGACCCATATAATTATGAATATACCGCATATAGACCAATTATGCGATATATATTCCTTATGAATGTGTTTTGGGGTGGGGTGGGTGGTAGGGAAGTCTGTGTGTCACTGTCCAAGGCCAGCCACGGCAGTCAGCTGTATGCTAGGGCGGCGTCGGCAGGGCCAGCAGAGGCTCTGGATGGCAATATTATGGTGGTCCCTGTCGCCTTTGTCGCCTTGCCCTTCGTCCCTTTCTTCCCTTTGGCATGGGCAGGGTAAGAGACAGGGGCAGAAGGGATGGCAGGGGCAGGGGCAGCTGGTGGTGGTGGTGGTGGCACGGTGGTAGTGGCAGAGGTAAAAGTTGTTTTACCCATGCCGTTCCCAGTGGCCCCCGCAGGTCCTGCAGCCCCAGGGCGGCCTCCTGCGTCGGTGGTAGTGGTGGTAGCAGTTTCCTGGGTGGTCGTGGCAGTGTTCCCGAAAGACAATGACTTCTGTGCACTGCCCCTGCTTGCACGTGTTTTACGTGCTTTACGTGCAGGTTCCTCGTCCTCGGAGCTACTCGTGCCGTAGTAATGGTAGCTCGGGTCTTTAGCAGCCACTCTGTCTTCCACGGCTGCTGACACCACCAGAAGGAGGGCTGGTTGTGTCATCAGGGCGAGAGCCTTGGGGTCGTCTAGGCTCCATGGCAAGTTCTTGTGTGAGTGCGGGCCGAGCGTGTGGCGGGGTGGTATCGAGAGTTTTACTACAGGCACACAAATTTGTAGCCGCCTGGCTGTAAGCCCGCGGTTTTGGTACGCGCTCAAAAACCTGGATTATATTAGGCTTTCAGCAGCGCAATGGTAAAACTCTTATTAGTCTTTCAGCACGTTCCGGGTTAATATATATTTTTTACTATTACAGATATAAATCTACTGAAGATTTGCAAAGACAGCACGAAACGTTTAGTGAATAAATAACAGGACAAATAAAATGAAAGTTGACGTATTATTCAACACCTAATTGAAAATATATAATCATGAACTTTGGACACTTAATAAATCATTTGAATGATGATATCAAACATACAGTGAGAAATATTGAAAAAACAAGTAAAAAGTTAGTAAAAAATAAATATGCCTCAATGAAAACATACTGCCCACTTATACAAATATATATATATAATGATTCTTCCTTTTAGGGGATACACATGCATCTGTGTTATATTGGAAACTACACGAGTGTTTCATACGGAATACGGTGAGCTAACTGATAATATTCGTAGGTGAAAATTACAGTATATTCTTTATAATTTTAACTTTGTCTTCATAGATCTGAAGTCGAACATGCGATCTGGAGTTTTTGTGTGGTTAATATTGTTTCGTCCACATGATCTGAGCTTGGATCAAGAACATTCCTTCTACCTTTCAAACTTACTGAATACAATTTTTACTCTGCGGTACAAAATGGACAAAGTGAATATATACCCTAGCTGGCATCTAAGACGAGCTACTAAATATGCTTCGGTGAATTTGGGTTTTGTTTTATATATTTAATTTGCCATTACATTTTCTGAGCAACTAGAACCAACTTTGAACATAAATAAGAACATTTTGATTGCAATATTAATATTGTTATTTGTTTTAAATAACATACAATGTTTATTTAGCAATGGAAGGATCTGTATGAATCAGACACATAATTCAGACCCCTGATACCCCTTATATTTTTAGGGAAATACTAGCCGAATTGTAAAAGCTCTGGATGTTAAACCTATTGCAGTGACGACCTTGATGTAGCTCGCGTGTCTCCATCATGTCCACCACTGTCAAAGGCCACCATTTCATTCGATTTGGTGCTCTGTCATACGAGAGGGTAGAACAATTTTTGTTTTGCCGGCAGGGGTTCAGTTCTACTCTAAATGTATTTTGTATATATGTATTTATTATTCAGACTAGTATTTTCGACCAAGCAACTATATAAGATATTCGAGTACAAGGGGCATTGTATAATGACAGATTCGGTGCACATGGCATACTGATTGTATTTGTTCATTTTCTGTTCTTGTTTTAGCCTGGCGTGTTTGCAGTTGACCGCTTTAAACTAAAAGTACTTCAAGCTGATTAGTGGATGATACTGTGACCGAATTACATGTTGCAGTTGCCAAACACAAACAAATGGAACGTACTACACAGTACAATCCACCAAACAGCTCGAAGAAGAGTTCTCAAACTCAGACCGACCGAGTACAAACTGGACAGGCTAAACAAGAATAGACAAGGAAAACTTAATTGTTTATAAAATAACCCAAGCAAATAACTTTGAGTCAAGGGTTTCTAATAACTACGAAAGATTAATTTGGGCAAATAATCCTTATATTCTATTTTTTTTCCAATATGACCAAACGACCACAACAACTGAAACTCCAATATGTAATTAGTAATAAGGTAATTATATGACTCAACCCACTATAGCGAATCCCGTAGATCCAGAAATTGTTTCCCAGAAAGTGTGCATGGGTAAAAGAAAAATTAATAAAAAAAAAAAAAAAAATCGAAAACTGTGGTTATGACCAAAGATGTATCCTGGATGAGACACTTGCAATGTCCACAATATCACCAACGTACAGGAGGGTACCGATATCAGCAATATACCCTCTCTGACATCATTGTCTTGCAGTTAATATTACATCAGACTGTAGGAGCAAAGGAAGACATCAATAATGGGTTTTGTCTATACTTCCAAAGTGTTATATATGATGGGTTGCTCTTTTATATAAACAAACACAAACTATTTTATAAATATATATTTTGATTCAGGAAGGGGTATGGTACTGCCTCGGCAATAATAACTCTTATTGATAAAGTATCCAGTGAATTACATAAGGGAAACTGTGGTCTTGAGGTATTCTTGAATTTCAGCAAAGCTTTCGATATTGCATCTCCATATATACACTATAATTATGTATGTTCATCAGCTTCTGTTTGGTTTGGGGCACCACAGGGCTCGGTGCTAGTCCCTTTGCATTATCTTATTTAAGGCAATGACCTTGTAAATATATTATACAATCTATTGTCCATATTATTTGCAGATAAATGTCTTTGAAAGTGGTAATAATATAAATTAATTAATATATAAAATAGATAACGACTTGAACAATTGAATTACTTGGACTACTGTAAGTAAATTGTCCTTCGCTATAAATAATACTCACTGCATGATAATTAAGGAAAACCCTGTTTTTAACAATAATCCTCCATTACAAACCCCAATGCACTAGAATAAACTAATACAAGCATATGACTCTCCCGGGATTCAAACTCAGGACACCACACCCAGAACATAAGCATCGCCTGAGGTCTCTCTCTCACTTTCTTTCTTCCCCACACACTCGACACGCGCAGAACACCTTTGAACCGGGTTGGAGATGTTGGCGCTGTAAATAAACCGATAAACAAGGGAATAAGAGGAAAAATGGGTGATAATTGAAGGGGGGTGGAGGGGGTTTTGACACATGTGGAGGAGTGATAGATGTATGGAGGGGAATTATTGTACTTAATCACATATTCTTTAGTTTTAAGTACTACTGGGGCCTTTTAAACAAATGTTTAGGCCTTGGATCTTTACAGGTTAGTCACCTTTCACCACCAAAACCTCTTAAGAGTTTTCTGGCCATTCTCGGGTTAATAAGATATGAAAGAAGATGACCAGTAGAACGACCCTTAAGGAAGCCATACTGGCGATCTGAGAGTAAATTATGAGGAGAGAAATGCGTAAGAAATTTGGAAGTAATAATAGTTTCAAAAACTTTAGAGATACAAGAGATGAGAGCAATTGGACAAAAGTTGGAGGGTTGAGAGCGGTCAACCTTCTTTGGGACAGGTTGAATGAGAGCAAACTTCAAGCAAGAAAGGAAGACGTTAGAGGAGAATCGGCACGGAAGTACAGTTTTAACCCGTACAGCCCCAGCGACGCGTCTGACGCGTCGGCGATGTATGTAACGCACAGCCCCAGAGACGCGTCTGACGCGTCACCCTAATTGCGCCGACCGTAACCTCAGGTGTAGCCACTCAAGAGGGCTCAGATTTGTATGGGAACTGTGTACGTATCCCACGCAACCGTGCCGATGGTTGAAAACTCAAAGTCTACGTGCGTGCGCGCAATAACCTGTTTTTTTTGGGGATAATTGCCTTCAATTTTTTACTCTTGTAAAATCCATTTTCGGGGGCTCTGTAGGACCATTTTTTAAGCTTTTTGAGCAGTTTTTCGTGGTTTTTCCTTCATTCCTAACCCATTCGCTATTGTTTCTGGAATAAAACCATTTTTTGAAAACCGGCCGGGTTCTGGTGCGCAAACATTACAAAACTAGCCGGGGCTCCACGGGTTAAGTACAACAGGAGGAACACCGTCCGGACCATGCGCTTTTTTAGTATTAAGCCCAGAGAGGGTAGAAAGTACATTATTAAAAGAGATTAGGATATTAGGCATAAGTAGGAGATAGGGGGGTGGAGAGGGAGGAATAGCACTGGAATCATCCAAAGTGGAGTTTCTAGCAAAAATTTGAGCGAAAAATTCAGATTGGTCAGAGGAAGAAGTGATGGTTGTGCCATCAGAGTGAAAATGGGGGGGGGGGAAAGATGAGGAAAACCAATTGTTGGAGAGGTTTTTGGCTAGATGCCAGAAAGCTTGGGAAGAGCTAGAGTTGGATAGTTCATTGCATTTATTATTGATGAAAGAGTGCTTGGCAAGTCGAAAAACATATTTGGCTTTATTCCGGGCAGAAACATAGGAAAAATGAGATTCTTGAGTTTAAGGCATCGGTACTATTTGGATGCTTCCTCCTTGTTGCGGACAGCAGCAGAACAATCTTGAGTAAACCAAGATTTTTTGGCATTAGACTGAGAGAATGAAAATTGAATGTATGCTTCCATGCCCGAGAGGATTACCTCGGTAATGGGTTAAGCACTCTCCGATGGTCTCCGGCCACGGAAGCAGAAGTCATTCCATGGGAAATCAAAGAAGTACTGCCGAAGAGTGTCCCAGTTGGCAGCACTAAAGCGCCTCCAGGTGGGAGGATCGGGTGGCCGTACCAGAGAGATAGGACAGGTGACAGATATAAGTTTATGGTCGGAGGAGCCCAAAGGAGAGAACAAATTTATAGTATAAGCAGAAGGGTTAGAGGTTAGAAATAAGTCAAGAATGTTGGGCTGAACTCCGAAGCGATCCGGGATATGAGTGGGTTGCTGGACGAGCTGCTCTAGGTCATTTAGGATAGAACAGATGTAGGCTTGTTCACCAGGTTGGTCAGTGGAAACAGAGGAGAGCCATTGATGGTGGTGAAGAGATAGATAAAATGTGTTTCACTTTAGAAGTTAGATAGTCAAAGAATTTTGTATAGTCAGTAGAATTATGGGAGAGATAAACAGCACAGACATATTTAGTTTGAGAGTGACAAGAAAGCTTTAGCCAGAGAGTTGAGAATTCAGAAGAGTCTAAGTTGGGAACATGAGAGAAAGTGAGATTGTTGCGCACATCCACCTTTGGCTTGAAACTGAGGATAGAGATTGTAGGAGGATACAGCGAAGGGTTTTCTGTCAGTAGTACCAGACACCTGAGTTTTGGTGAGAAAGAGAAAATCAGGGTTGGCAGAGGAGATGATGTGTTCCACAGAGTGGACGTTAGAGGAAAGGCCGCGAATGTTGCAGATATGTTTAGTAAGAGTAGAAGGTAGTGGTCCAGGGCATTTAGGAGAGTCTTGTCAAGGGGTCAAACTGATGGGGACATTTCGAAAAAGATTCCTGAACCGTTATTAGCAATAATAATTTCCTGATTTTGGTTCGTTATCAATATTTTCTCCCCTATGGGTGCTTCACTATGATATATAAATCTCTATTATTTGAACATTACTTTCTGGCCTTTCATTAAATATCAGGGTTTTCGAACACATTGTTAAAAGCTATAGGTCTGGTAAGTTTATGTAAAAAATGCCCTTTTCAGTTATTCGTGAACATTCAAGTAATGAGGATCATCCATTCTTCCTGAAAGTAATTTTCAAATAATAGCGAGATTTAGATATCATAGTGAAGCACTTATAGGGGAGAAAATATTGATAGCGAACCAAAATCCGCAAATTAATACTGGTAATAACTGTTCAAGAATTTGTTTAGAATTCAATTCAGCACTTTCATAAATTAAGGGGTTGGTGTTTTGTGTATAGTTTCTTGTTTTTGTTCATTGGGTGTCTCACCCTATTCAGAGTCAATTAGTCATTGACCATTGTCGCGACAACTCCTAGCTGGTTGTACATTAAGTCCTTTTATATTTTACTATTGAAATTTACTGGTTGCATTATTTAAATGATTTAAGATTGATATAATATATTTAGGCCTCCTTTACTTTCCCTAGTCAGCAGTAACTCATAAGTATCTATTAATTCATTCTTTTACGATATTATTTGTCCTAATCTCTTGTACCGACCTTGTGCTTGTTCCCCGCTTGATCTTTAGACGTTGATTTTCCTTTATGAATTGAACGATATCCAGATTTTCAATGTTATGTCAGTGTCCTGTCTATTTGATAGTAGTTATTTTCCTATTAGATGATTTTACGAATCTTTTACTTTAAGATATTTAACTAGAATCATGTAACTAGAATTGTATTATATTTTGAACTTATAATTTGTATTTTCAATTATTAATAGTTAGCCCTATTTTGATAAGTTTACTGAGTCTGATCTCTTTGTTTAGGATAAAAATATATAGTTCTTGATGATGGCTCCATGAAGTGCCGAAAATTTGAATAAACTAAGATGGTTCCCGGCGTTATTTCCCTCATTGTCCTACTCCTCTGGATTTTGCGGTACCCTAAGTCTCCCGCGGAGGATCTACTCAATATACTGTATACTGTATATATATATATATATTATATATATATATATAAGGTTAAATTACACAGGAGTGTAAGGTTGTATATTCAAAATTAGTTGCCTTTCCAATGAAGAGCTTTTATCATACCATAGGCTAGCCGCTTTTAATCAACTGTGAAAGGGCCTATGGATCGTGACCAATGTATTATCCATCGTCAGATAGGTAATTAAAGGAAGGTTCGGGAGTATTGCCAGAACACACGGTGAGGTCATTAGAGAGAGTGAGAGTGTGTACGTGTGTTTGAGGGACACTATAAGATTATGAATGGCTTATTGGATGTCACTACTTAAGATATTGCGACCATAAGCAGTTTCACAAATACACACACACCCACATCAGGATAGCCAGGCGGTCTAAGGTGTCCATCGTAAACAACAGTAACCTCTCAAAATTGGTTTCAAGGGTTCATGCCTCACTGACGAAACTAACTGCAAAAAAGGTGGATTGTGAAAGATTTTAATGAGGTCTCACCCATAACAAGCTGATCAACTTTCAGCATATATTATTACTGGTTGTTTCACGTCACTAGTGGACAGTGTCTGTTAACCCCCTCCGACATCTATGACGCGATCGAGTCATATGGCGGTATGCCCAAGAGTATCATATGACGATTGTGTCATATGAACTTAGAGAAATAGCTCAATAATAAGTTATATGAGCATTTGTGTCATATTGAGCTCAGTAAGTTAGATCAGAATCTGTTGGTTGGTGGCAACCCCAAATACCTCGGACTTCTACTGGTACCTCAGTGTAAGAGAGACTGTTGTGGGGAAAATACCGGGCGCTCAGCCAACCCGTAAGTAAATTAGTAACTTCTGTAGGACAGGGTTAAGTACAGAACTTGATAACAATGTTGATATCAATAGTCCTGTGTGGCCCTGAAGTTAAAGTAAACTCTCATGTTAGCTTCAACTAGGACACCTGAATAGTAAATTAAATCGGATGCAACATTACCTGTCGAGAACCGACGAAAGGCTTCTTACTGTTAGTCTCACCCTTGTTGTTATTGTCGTTGTTCCTCTGCTTGTTGCAGAGAATCAGCCGAAAGAGTTGTCAGTGGGAAGAGATACTTGCAAGGAGTGGGGTTTGGAACGGATAGATGATTATAAGAGTTTGACAGATGCCTTTTGAGCTTTAAAATGCTTGTTTAGCTTTTACGTGCTCTGTAAAACTCAAATCCACTACCGGTGCAATCTATACCGCATGAGCACAATTGTTTGCTACTGATTTACATCCACCTAATCTTTCATTCTCTCTGTTGCCTTTAATATTATTCCATTATTAGAGCAAATCTCACACCAATAATTGACTAACTAGCCAGACAACAGTTGTCAAGAAAAGGTTGCATGAAAAAATAAAATATGTGAATCGGGCATAACTTAGCATCCACCAGAAAGCTACATTATATTATAATTTTTATTTTTTTATATCAGAATAACTTGACGTGGAAACTATATTTCTAAACAAATTGAAACTATGACTTGTTCTGCAAACGTAATTCTTTAGAAAGGGTAGTTTATTTTGCAACTCCCGAGAAAATAAATTTCCACTACCAGCACACTCATATTTATTTTACAGGGGTTATGTTCTACGCTCTGGTGTTTTTGTCGCACAGTCAGTTATAATGTCTCGAACATTTTGGCTTCAGTACATTAATGCCATTGATTTAGAGTTAACAAAAACAAATTCATATCAATACAACAACCACAACACGTGATAATCTTATAAATAAAAATAATAATGATTGTAGTATTTATTTTCATTTCTACTACGATACTACTCTTATTGGGGATAAATCGACAGTCATTTAGAAGTCTGTATACTTTATATAACAAACTTCCTAACTACTCTAATAACGGGTACTTTGTTCGGGCCGAGATGAGTTCAAGACACGGATTGAATATTACGTCGATTCAAGATAGGTTGTACTTTGGACCCCTAGAGTTCCTGTTACTCCATAGCTGAATTCCCGCTATTCAGGTATTGACTCAAGTCGACTTCGATCCAACAAACACGTTATTAGTTACTAATCCTAATATAGTTTAATCTGAGCCCTGCTGCGTCTTCTGTTGAGACCAGGGCCTAATGACACAATCGTTCTTTACCTAATTTACACAAAAATTATATTCGTATTCTATTCTCAAGAATTAACCACGTCCCTTGGGCCTTCGGTGCCTTCTCTCGAGACCAAAGCTTCAATACATATATATAATATATTAACTCATCTGACGCAACCGTCGTTACTACAAAAGTACCTCAACAATAATATAAAGTCTCACAAATTTACCGACCGGGATTACAGGTTCCCTCTCATATATAACATTGGGTTCCATCACCCAGTTACTCCAATGACAATAGTTTACAATATTTACCTCAATAACACCTTCCGATTATACTCTCATGTAACCCTATTGCAAACATGCTATGTTTACATTAAACCTTAATCAATAACCGTTCCAACAAAAGATAAACCGTGCCTCAAAACGCCTACACGGAACTGATTCACAATTATATTCCTTTACATAACTTATGAGGAATTCTTTGTTATATGTGATATCCTTAACACTTTTCCCAAACCGCCTCCATGGCCCTTTCGATTTATATGGATATAACTTCCTTTCTAAAACATAAGAATCCCGTAATTCATATGGACTAGTGTCCTTCTATATAGTGTCCTATTAAAAAATGAGTTCGCTATTTCAAGGGACTAGTGTCCTTTCCTAGCTATAGCTGATCTATCGGGCAACTAAACAAAACTGTTTCCCCTTGAACTTATTGGTTGCCTCTTAGTCTAGAAGAATTGATCCTTCCCTCCCCTCTTTACTTTTATACTTAAATCTTTCCTATCAGATCCTATATAATAACACTTTCGGCATTACGCCTTTGCTAACAAAAATAACTAATTATTACACATCATTTTATGGATACAGATTAGTCTAAATTCTTTTTCCTTTAGTCTTGTCCTAGAAGGACACCTCAATTGTTAATGGAACCACCAAGTTAGTTAAACATTTTCTCTCTTTCTTCTGGAATCTTATGCGGGCCCAATATGGGTCCTTAAACAAATATATTTGTGGATGTTGGAATCAGGTGTGAATACTGGAACTGTGGTTTACCACCTCAGAGCTGGCCAATAGCTCCTCTGGAAATTCTCACTCCCGTCCACTTTCTGTCGTCCCTCTTGAATTGCTTGACTGTGTGTGTGTAGACGAGCAATGTGACGACAGGCGGCAGGATACTGAAGGTGTAACCTCCGAGTGGGCAAGAGTGAAGAGAGATCAGGAGTGGTCTGTGCTGTTGCTGTAGATAAGGGCAGGGTAGCTGGAATGGTTCGCTCCTGGTTTCCCTTTGTGCCCGATTGAGAGAGAGCAACCGGGTTGTAAGAAGCTAACCCGGTGAGTGACCCCTGTAACCCCTACGCGCCAGACTTTATAGTCTCGCCTCCTGCTCTCCCGCGCTGTGATTGGCTGAGTGGCACGCGCAGCAGCCCGCTCGCTTTGAATTCTTGCCTCCTCCACCTCCACTCTCTTCTCCTCGAAATAAGTTCCTGGAAGCTGGTTATAAACATCTTTCAGTGGCTTACGTGAGTACAGGGCTGGCACCGAAGTATTAGATCGAGTATAACCAGAGGAAACTACTCGAGAAGAGAAAGAGAGCGACTTTTGAGTTGAGGTAGAGAGTTCAGCTCCGTGCTCCGATAATGGAGGCCGCAGATTGGTTGGCTGGGAAGGTGGGGCGTGTTGTGGCCGAGAACTGTCAAAATCAGCTGACGGTTCAAGCAAATAGAAGGGAGCGCGGTGATTGGCGGAGGGCTTTTCTACTTTATCACCCCCTGCTAACTTAAGGCGAGCTCCTGATCGCCGCAACACCGTTCCCCTGAAATTTTTGCCATCTGGCTGCCACTCTACCAGTCCACTGTGATCACAGAGACATCTGTGTAGCTGGAGAGCAGGATTCTGATTCGCCACGACAGTTTTGGCTACTAGAACCTCCCCGGGATGACTAAGAAGCTGTTTGAGAGCTTGAGTGGTATTAATTCTTTGCCCTTGTCCGTCGACTATTGCTACTAGTCGACGGAGTCGGCACTGAGGGTCAGAGGGGAGAGGCATGGTGCCTTGCAACTGGCAGGCATGTGCCCCGGGGGTCCTATTTATAACCTCGTCCGGATACCTGATTGGTGGGTGGCTAATACTACCACTACGAGTAAGGGTCTCGGTTGGGCCCGTGGAATTAGACACTCTAGCCGGAGTCTTATCCTGAACATTAGGTAAGGGAGTTTCGTTAGATTCATTTACTTTAGTTGTGGGAGAACCATTTGTACGTTTGCTTTCAAGAAATACGTCTCTCGTGTCTATCTCGTCTCGGAAACACTTGTCTTCACTACTCAGTCTTATTGAAATCTCTCAGAGAAACTGAAACTTCACTGGCTGTGACCGTAGACTTTTCATCCTCGGTAAGCTCATAATAGTCATCCTCCCCTCTGAGTACGATTTCTTCGCTTCCAACCTCTCCTTTTGGCCCAACCTCAGGGAGGTTCTCTTGGTTTTTACAACTAAGTGACCACCAGAACGGAGAGTCCTCTAAATAGTTCCTGTTCAGAGTAGGACCTCCAACGTCTGGCCAAGCTGAGGAAGTACCAGGGTCATCAAACCCGGATTCTATCTCCTCTTCGCTCCCTTCCTCGCTACTCCACTCACTCATAGCTGGGGGAAGAATTCCTTCATATCGTTTGGTATGACGAATATGGGTAACTGACAAAATATCTCCACGATGCAAGTACAACTCTTGATAGGGCCCATTTAGCTCTACAGCCCTGAAGGGACCCTCGTATTTCTCCTCCAGTTTACCAGCTCGGGTGGGATCATGTCTCTTCACCAAAATATATTCCCCCCGGTAATAAGGATTCTTTAGAGAAACTTTCTTAGGCTGTTGCTGGGCAATATGATCATGAACTTGCTGTCATCGCTCCCCTTGTTCCTTCCAATATTTTCCAGGTTGGGAATATTGCGCGGACGAACTGGAGTAGGGCAATAATCGTTCTTGAGGCATCTGCCAAAGATAATCTCATTGGGAGAATACCTAGTAGTTCTACAAACCATGGTATTTATCCCCCAGACAATTTCTGGCAGAAGTTCCGGCCACCCTCGGGCGATTTTCTCCCCTTGCGAGCTCAGACTAGACCGGATGCAATTGGCTAACACCCTATGGTTCCTTTCACATACAGCATACCCCTGAGGGTAATACGGGGAGGTCTGCTGTATCTTGTAGCCCAAGGTTTCTCCTAAGTGTTGCCAGATCTCGTTATTAAATTCTCTTCCCCTGTCACTCAGAATACCTCCAGGGGTGCCATATACAAAAATGACCTTTTCCAAGATAACCTTAGCCACCGTTTCGGCTTTCTTGTCCGGAATAGGACAAGCAACCGTGTATTTGGAAAAGATATCGACACAGGTCAAGATGTACCTTTTATTTGTCTGTCTGGGCAGAGGTCCCATAATGTCCACTGATAATTTGGCCCAGGGTGTACCAGCTGTGATATGTCTGGGCGACTGTCTAGGTCCCCTTCCATCTTTGCCCCTCTGACATCCCAAACAATTTTGAACAACTTCTTTAACGATCTGGTCGGCCCTCTTGGTCCAGTACCTTTCAATAAATTGTTATAGAACCCGAGACTGTCCCAAATGAGCCCCCCTTCCTTCTTGTGGGTGGAGAATTTGAATCATGTGTTTAGCCTCTGAATAATCAAGTACTACCCGATCATTAGAATCCCTCCAGGCTCCCTTCGAAAACTTTACTTTGTTACCATATCTAGGGTCATGTTTTCTCCTGTGAGGTTCAGTGGGTTGGACGGGTGCTACCGGTAGTCGAGACAAGCCATCGGCATTAGTGTGTAATTTACCGGGTCTATATCTAACTTCAAAAGAGTATTCTTCCAAAATCCCGTTCCACCTGACAAATAATCCGTCTTCCGTTTTCATTTTCCTGAGCCATTGCAAGCTATGGTGGTCCGTAATAACTTCAAAGTGGACCCCGGCTAGATAGGGACGGAAATATTGTACAGCCCACACTAGAGCCAAACATTCCTTTTTAGTAACGCTGTAATTCTTTTCTACCTTATTCAGTGTCCGGCTAGTGCAGGCCACTATGCTTTCTTTTCCGTCTACTTTCTGTGCCATTACGGCTCCGAGCCCTTCATCGGAAGCGTCCGTATATAGCTGAAACGGCTTTGTGAAATCCGGATGAAAAACTATAGGGTTAGAAGTTCATTTTTGTTTCAAGTGATCAAAAGCTACCTGGCAACTCTGATCCCAGTCGAATCTTCTCCCTTTTTCCAGTGTCGGAGTCATAGGGCGAGCGATCTTTGAGAAGTTGGGTATGAACCTTCGATAGTTGGATGCCATTCCCAGAAACGCTCGAATCTCTTTGACAGAGGACGGAGGTGAGATTTCGGCAATAGATCTCACTTTATGTGGGTCCGGTTGGATACCTCTACCGGAAACCACGTGCCCTAGATATGCTACCTCACGGGCCCCTAATTGCCATTTTGAAGGTTTCAGTTTTAGTACTGCCCCCCTGATTCTTTCTAACCCTTCTTGTAGTCGGTGAATATGTTCCTCCCAATTAGCGGAAAAGATTATAATATCATCCAAGTAAGCCAAACAAGTTTTCCAGGTTAATCCCCTCAATACTACGTCCATGACTCTAGTGAAACTGACGGGGCCATTGCAAGCTCCAAACGGCAAGACGGTAAACTGGTAGAGTTTGCCTTCGCTCATGGCAAATGCGGGTTTCTCTTGATCCTCTGACCTAACTGGTACTTGCCAGTATCCACTCTGTAGCTCTAAGGTAGAGAACCAGGTTGACCCATTGAGCGATTCTAACGAGTCGTCAATATGAGGTAGGGGCTGCGCGTCTTTGATGGTGACATTGTTTAATTTTCGATAATCTACACAGAACCGAGTATACCCCTCTTTTTTTTTTTTACTAGGACTACTAGAGAGGACCACGGGCTGTAGGATTCTACTAATATCCCCTGCTTAATCATGTCTTAAACTTGTTCCTTTTCTTTTTGTTTCATAATAGGGTTTTGTCGTCTATAGGGTTTTCTAATAGGAGGCCCTTGAGTGTGCATCTCATGGGTGTGTCGGGTTCGAGCCGATCCGTGGTCCCCTTCGTTTTGAGCAAACACGTCTCAGTACGTCCCAAGCAACTCGTGTGAGGTATTGGCTTGATTTGACGTTAATTGTTTCGGAATTTCAGGCAAGTTCACGGGTCCGTCAGTTCCAACAGTGGTGGGTTGAGCAGGTGTGACTTGTCCTAACAGTTTTCCTTTTTGATAATTAATCGTGTCATCACCAAAATTAGCTAGAACTAGTTTCCTCTGGTTGGCAGTAATAAAGGTGGGAGATATTCTCACCTTATTCTGTGCATCAGGTTCAAAAATCCCGGCAGTCATGCCTGGGGTTGGAGGAATCTCTATCATTTTCCAAGATCTAGGAGGGATAGACAGTTTTCCTGTGGTAGCTACTATTTGAGGTCGGAGAGTGGTTGTTGTGTCATTCGGCCCACACTGGATAGTTACTCCCAACTGACTCATAAGATCTATCCCCAGATACCCATCGACTCCACTATTTGATTTTCCCGATAAAACACAGAAATGGGTGGTGAATGTAATTCCTTTCCATTGTACTACCGCCGTATTAGTTCGCCCTAGGATCGTTAGTGGTTGACCCCCGGTTCCTGACAACTGAATACTGGTTTGATTTGATGGGCCCAT
The DNA here is from genome assembly GCA_032716605.1 of Paralithodes platypus. NCBI lineage: Eukaryota > Metazoa > Arthropoda > Malacostraca > Decapoda > Lithodidae > Paralithodes > Paralithodes platypus. The sequence continues at coordinate 35,533,395 of CM064512.1, forward strand.
TTCTTGCTTTATTTTTTTTTATAAAATTCTCTAGCAGACAACTTCGGTTTGCTCCCGTATCAATTAACATGTTAGCGGCTTTCCCATTTATGACTATAGTTTCACAAGGCGTTTGTCTCTCTAAGATAGTGACCTCACTATACCGCCCTTCTATGTGAGGTTTCACAGAAAATGTTCTCTCTCTTCCGGCATCATGTCTTTTGGCTGATTTTCGGTCTCCCGATATTCTACCGGCAGCATTCCTCCCCGGTTTGGATCGGTTCCCCTGGGTAGAGGTCGATCGTTTGGAAGTGCGGGTCTGGGGTAAAATCTAGGAGTTGGGACTTGTGGACGGTTGGTACAGTTCCTAGCTAGGTGTCCGGTCTGTCTACAAGTGAAGCATCGGATCAGGGCTCTCGGATATCCTTTTCTTGGGTTCTCCTCATCCCCTTTTTGTTTTTCCTCTTTTACTTCTCGAGCCTCCATAATCTTTTTAATGACCTCCATAAGTTCCTTAGTAGTATTGACCTCATGAATGATGCAATGCTTTCTAACCTCCACCGGGCAGGCTTGGATCATAATCTCCCTGATCTCAGTTTCCTGGCTCTCTTGGTCCATATGGGGATACGCCAGTTTAACATTCTTAGCCATTTCCCTCCTCAGGGCTCTCACATTTTGGCCATCGAGTTTCAGACTCTTGAGTTTGTCTCTGGCTTTTCTGGTGGAAGTTTCTCGGCCAAATTCTTCAAATAGGGCACTCCTGACTTCGGCCTATGACACTAGTCCCTCCAGACATACTCTTACATCATTCAGGGCCTTGCCTAAGAGTGCCTTTCCATAGGCGATTTTCTTTCCATTTTCTCCTACGTCAAGTAGCGTGAACTGACATTCTAACTGCTCGATCCAGAGCTCGATTTCTTCCTTCCCCTCTTCCCATAATCTGAATGGCAACACGCCCGTCATTCTGTTAGATAATTATACTCAATCTAAATGATTTGTCGAATCCCACCGCTTGCCACCAAAATGTAGTATTTATTTTAATTTCTGCTACGATACTACTCTTATGGGGGATAAATCGACAGTCTTTTAGAAGTTCGTATACTTTATTTAACAAACTTCCTAACTACTCTAATAACGGGTCCTTTGTTCGGGCCGAGATGAGTTCAAGACACTGATTGAATATTACGTTGATTCAAGATAGGTTGTACTTTGGACCCCTAGAGTTCCTGTTACTCCCTAGCTGAATTCCCGCTATTCAGGTATTGACTCAAGTCGACTTCGATCCAACAAACACGTTATTAGTTACTAATCCTAAATAGTTTAATCTGAGCCCTGCTGCGTCTTCTGTTGAGACCAGGGCCTAATGACACAATCGTTCTTTACCTAATTTACACAAAAATTATATTCTTATTCTATTCTCAAGAATTAACCACGTCCCTTGGGCCTTCGGTGCCTTCTCTCGAGACCAAAGCTTCAATACATATAATCTATTAAATCATCTGACGCAACCGTCGTTACTACAAAAGTACTTCAACAATAATATAAAGTCTCACAAATTTACCGACCAGGATTACAGGTTCCCTCTCATATTATAACATTAGATTCCGACACCCAGTTACTCCAATGACATTAGTTTACAATATTTACCTCAATAACACCTTCCGATTATACTCTCATGTAACCCTATTACAAACACGCTATGTTTACATTAAAACTTTATCAATAACCGTTCCTACAAAAGATAAACCGTGCCTCAAAACGCCTACACGGAACTGATTCACAATTATATTCCTTTACATAACTTCTGAGGAATTCTTTGTTATATGTGATATCCTTAACACTTTTCCCAAACCGCCTCCATGACTCTTTCGATTGATATGGATATAACTTCCTTTCTAAAACATAAGAATCCCGTAATTCATATGGACTAGTGTCCTGCTATATAGGTTCCTTATTAACAAATTAGTTCGCTATTTCAAGGGACTAGTGTCCTTTCCTAGCTATAGCTGATCTATCGGGCAACTAAACCAAACTGTTTCCCCTGGAACTTATTGATTGCCTCTTAGTCCAGAATAATTGATCCTTCCCTTCCCTCTTTACTTTTATACTTAAATCTTTCCTATCAGATCCTATATAATAACACTTTCGGCATTATGCCTTTGCTAACAAAAATAACTAATTATTACACATAATCATTTTATGAATACAGATTAGTCTAAATTCTTTTTTCTTTAGTCTTGTCCTAGAAGGACACATCAATTGTTAATGGAACCACCAAGTTAGTCAAACATTTTCTCTTTCTTCTGGAATCTTATGCGGGCCCAATATGGGTCCTTAAACAAATATATTTGTGGATGCTGGAATCAGGTGTGAATACTGGAACTGTGGTTTACCACCTCAGAGCTGGCCAATAGCTCCTCTGGAAATTCTCACTCCCGTCCACTTTCTGTCGTCCCTCTTGAATTGCTTGACTGTGTGTGTGTAGACGAGCAATGTGACGACAGGTGGCAGGATACTGAAGGTGTAACCTGAGAATGAAGAGAGATCAGGAGTGGTCTGTGCTGTTGCTGTATATAAGGGCAAGGTAGCTGGAATGGTTGGCTCCTGGTTTCCCTTTATGCCCGATTGAGAGAGAGCAATCGGGTTGTAAGATGCTTACCCGGTGAGTTCCGAGGGGTCAGTGACCCCTGTAACCCCTCCGCGCCAGACTATATAGTCTCGCCTCCCGCTCTCCCGTGCTGTGATTGGCTGAGCGGCACGCGCGGAAGCCCGCTCGCTTTGAATTCTTGCCTCCTCCACCTCCACTCTCTTCTCCTCGAAATAAGTTCCTGGAACCTGGTTATAAACATCTTTCAGTGGCTTACAGGAGTACAGGGCTGGCACCGAAGTATTAGATCGAGTATAACCAGAGGAAACTACTCGAGAAGAGAAAGCGAGCAACTTTTGAGGTGAGATAGAGAGTTCAGCTCCGTGCTCCGATAATGGAGGCCGCTGATTGGTTGGCTGGGAAGGTGGGGCGTGTTGTGGCCGAGAACTGTCAAAATCAGCTGACGGTGCAAGCAAATAGAAGGGGGCGCGGTGATTGGCGTACGGCTTTTCTACTTTAATGATGATAATAATAATAGTAATGGTGATAAGAACAACCACAACACATGATGATGATAATAATAATAATAATAATAATATTGATAATAATAATAATAATGGTCATTATTGTGGTGCCAACTTTTCCAACCCATCCCCCAGGAGGTGTAAAGTGTGAATATCAGCCCAAATTGCAAGCAGAGGAGAGGTGTGACTTTGCAAACCCCGCAGCTAATCAGCGAGCAGCTTTCTCCGAGAGGAGGAAGGATTTGTACACCACCTTCTTTCAACACATTATAATACAAACCCCTTACATACTACACTACCTTTCTTCTGAAAACAATATGTGCAACCACGTCCCGCCTCGGAGTCCCCAGATGGTGGGGGACCAGAAATGCCCCATTGGAATGACCCCTGGCTACGACTCCTTAAAGTGCTCGGGACCGCTATCTTCTACTCTTACTATTAACTTTTGCAACATTCGTGGCCTTTCCTCAAACTTCCAATCTGCTGAACTTCCACTCCGTCTCGGACTACCGACAGCAAACCCTTCTCTGTATCCTCCTATTATCTTCGGTGAAATTTTTTCTGTTGCGCTAAACATATCAAAGGCCTTCATAGCTTCTGGCACAAATCTCTCATTTCCTAACTACCCTCCTTTGGTTTCGGTCCCTCCGTCTGAGCCTTTGTCTCCAATTTCCTTTCCAGCCATTCCATAACTGCAGATGTGGATGGGCACCGTTCACTTCCTCAACCTATCGACTCCGGTGTTCCTCAGGGTTCTGTCCTATCTCCAATTCTACTCCTATTATTCATTAACCCTTAATTAGCGGCGAGCAACATAAGTCGAGTTAAATAAAGCTGGACTATGTGGCGGCGCTCGACATAGGTCGAGTGGCAATTTCAGCACGTAATGTTGCTGAGAGAGAGAGACAAGTGGTGGCAGGAGAGTAGCGAGCGTATGACTGCTCCAGACCACCGCGGCGAACATACTGACACGAATCCCAGCTCCCTCCTTCCTCTCTCACTCGCTATATAAGGAATTGTATCGGGAAAGTGGCTAATTACATGCTTTTTGCACTCGCGTTGCACGGTTATTGCAAGAAAACTAGCCATCATAAAAGGATCGTTATGGTGTCATTCGAAAGCTCTGTTTATGCCCTTTCAGGGATAGATACTAGTTTTACGTTCGGGGTCTTATTTAGGCATGAAAATGATCACGTAAACAGCCCTATTTTGGCTAAAAACACCCCGCTGGGCGGTACATATAAATAAACCGCATAGGCCGCTCTTAAGGTGTTAAAGACCTTCTCAACCGCACCTCCAGCCCCATTCACTCATATGCTGACGACTCTACATTACACTATTCAACTAGACTTGCACATCATTATTCACAGCAGGAACTCCAAAACTCACTTAAGGAGGCCATAAAGCACCGATCTTCTGATCTCTCTACTATCTCCAATTGGGGTAGAGAAAACCTTGTTATTTTAAATGCTTCCAAAACCCAATATTTCCATCTGTCTACTTGTCGCCCCCTTCCAGAAAACTATGTCTTACTTTTGAACAACATACAAATTAACCCTTCCTCTTCTCTTAATATTCTCAGTGTTTCTTTTTCTTCAGATCTCTCTTGGAAAGATCATATTACCACTCTTGCTAAAAACAGCTTCCCAGAAGCTGGGAGTGCTCAACAGCCTCCGGGGGTTCTTTACCCCTGCTCAACTTCTTTCTCCGTACAGTGCGTCCATGTATTGAGTATTGTTCACACATGTGGGGAGGATCTTCTCACACAGCACTTCTAGACAAAGTACAAAAGAAAGTCTTCCGTCTCATCAACTCACGTCCACTCACCAACTCTTTGCAATCTCTCTCTCTTCGCCGCAATGTTGCATCTCTCTCAGTTCCGCTATTAAAATAGTTAGTGTTCCTGAGAGCTCTCTCAGTGTTTACCACCACATCTTTGTAGAGCACGTAGCATCCGTCTTGCAACACAATCCCACCCCTACTCTGTGCACTCTCCAACACAAGAGTGAAACGTTATTCATAATCTTTCTTCTATTCAACAGCTGAGCTCTGGAACTCTCTCCCAGAATCAGTATTTCCGTCTTCCTATGACTTAGATTGCTTCAGAATCCGTGTGTCAAGCATTTTGGCTCGCACGCCCCTTGATTTTGGCCATGTCACTCGTTCAACTATGGAGGAGGCACTCGCTACAGGCAGTTTGCCTTTTGTCTCCCTCACTCACATATAAAAAAAAAAAAAATATATCTAGTATTGCTAGTTCTATTCGTTCTAAAATTATGAAAGGTATTTTTGAAACACCCTGTATATACTGTATATACTTTCAACGTACAAGCAATATAAAACTATTAAATGGAAGTAATAATTGTTGATATACAATTTAGGTTTTGTGACTTCTCTCTCTTCCTTTTAAAACATTAACCCGAAGAACTCTCACTTAATACTGAATGCCTATTCCAAACTTATGTTAGCCTACATCATTCATCAAGTCAATAGAGGTGCGTAAACGTTGTGAACCTTTGTGAAATTGAATATTACTGATGAGAACAAGAGAGAGAAAGTGTGTGTATGTGAGAGAGAGTGAGAGAGATGATTACATTAGATAATGAAATACAATTGATATAACGCTCGATATTTGCTGAAGATATATTATATGACTTTATACTTATGCGCAGGTGAACACATAAATGTATAGGCTAGTAGGTTATGTGTTTTAATTGGTTGTTTAAATTGGCATCGGAAACAAGAGTGAATGTAGAATAGACTAGATGATTATGCCTAGCTAATTCAGAATATACCAAGCAGTGTCCCAAAAATGTTGGTGGGTAAAATTGATCGTGAGATTACATCCTATCAAACTACAATCTCTCGAAAGTCAACGATCATTAAGCCACCACTTTATTAAATTCGCCACCTATCCTAGAAGTCGCTGCGGATATCACCATAACGTCCTACATCGCCCAGCTATTCGTAGGAGCATAGCCTATTATAATATAAAACAATAATAATGCAGTGTGTTTATCCCTTTCCTTACTGTAGCCCTCATATTTACTTTATTCTGGTTACTGTTCGACAAGTGTATTCAGTTTATAAAGGGCCTACAGCAATGAACAGGCTTCCAACTGTATCACTTAACCCTTTTTACTACCACTGATCCTTCTTAAACTGCACAAAATCGTCTAAACTTAACTATAATTCTATCTATCTATATGCTCAGGCCCAATCCCCATTTTGGGGGTAGCCGACTCAAGACAGAGCAAGAACAGGGAAAACACAAAAACAACATAAAACAAAAAATAAACACAGATAAAAAACACAAACTCACACACATCCAGGTCACCCAGGAGAAGACCCAGAGACCAGGGTTACCAAGGTCGCTCCAGCACTCCCCCGGCCCCTGACCACCCGGAGAGGTTCCGATCTCGGCAGGCAGACGTGCAGCGGAGCCAAAGCCACAAGCCCTCCCACCACACTTCCAGGCACACCCTTCATATTAATCGTCCCCCGGGCCAGGCGCCTGATGGACTATTATCTAGTCGAACTTGCGCCCGACCCCTTACTCCAAATGACCACGTGTTCACTCAACTATTCACAAGCATTCTCCATTCACTCCTGTCCACCACCACTTCCCCTGCCTGATCTATAGTCATTCCTCTATCATCCAAAGCCTTTCTTACACAGTCTCTCCATCTCAATGGGGGTCTTCCTGCCCTTCTATCTCCCCTTGTACCTGACTCACATATTCTCTTTGTAAGCCTTTCATCTCCCATTCGTTCAACATGACCATACCAGCTCAGCACCCTTCTGTCCACTCTGGCTGACAAATGTTCCTGCTGCCCCACTCTCCTACGTATCTCTTCATTCCTCAATCTGTCTCTACGAGTAACTCCACACATACTCCTCAAGCAGCTCGTCTCCATCACATCCAGCCCTCTTTTCTCCGTTTTCTTCAGAGCCCATGTCTCAGCCCCATACATCACTGTTGGCACAACAATTCCTTGATACAGTGCACTTTTTACTATAATAATATTATAAAAACGTTTGCGGTATAGAAGGGGTTAATGTATGAATACAGATCATTCATAGGAAGTATGGCATATTCAATGCAGCGCTGACTGCTTTGTTATTGATGTCAGATCAAGTAAATACGATCAATCTACTGAAGATATATAGACTTATAACACAGATATCAGGAAGACAAATTATATTTAATGAAACCAATTTGCTTACAACCTTTTTTCTGTTATCAATGTATCCTTTCAAATGAATATATTCCCAATTGCTTACAATGACCATATGATAAACCTTGGGTTGCTCTGTATGGTACTACTTTTAAACCACAGGGAATGGTGGACTCAGACTGAAAACACCGACATACAACCAACTATGTTCATATATGATGCCATATTGGCTCCTCGTATACTTGTGGGTTATTGAACCTTGAATAGTTAGTTGTTTAACCTCTCCGCGGTGCACAGGGGGTTTTCTACAGGGTAAAACTGTGCGCACCTATGATGATTTTGGGACCTATTGCCAATTTCGATAAAAAGTACATCATCGTGTAGGGAATGTTTGAGTGCATCGGCCCATATATATTTGACCCCCCAAAAAATTTCTGGGGGGGGGGGGAACGGTCCGTAGTTGAAAAATGTGGAGCGAATGGCACCGCGCGGCTAGATTGTCATCGAGCGGCGAGATTTCCCTGCCGAATTTTCACGCGCCCAGGGGATAGAAGGAGAGGGAGGAGGGGGTGGGTTACCGCGTATTATCACGTATATCTCCTTTTTTGAGCCCTTTTAGGCTATGTAGAGTATGTATACGTGTGTAGGCCACCCATATAACAATGAATATGCCTCATAGTGACCAAAAATTGCAATATATAAGGGAATTATAAGATAATTTTTAGGCGGGAATGAAGATGTGTTGGAGGTTTGGCGGCAATTTATAAGCCGAGAGTGTGGTTTACGCCATACATATCACTTATATCTTGTACGTAGAGCACTGTCATTCTATAATACAGACTTGTACGTAAGTATACGTGCCATATATCAAAATATATACCGCATATAGACCAATTCATGCGATATTTACGCACATTATCAATAAGTTTCTATGCGTGAACCAAGGTGTGAGTGAGTTGTGCTGGGAATGAAAGGGGGAGAGGGTGTGTTACGCCATAAATATCACGTAAATCTTGTATTTAGAGCACTGTCATGCTATAATAAAGACGTGTACGTATGTAGGCGTCCCATATAACAAGGAATATACCGCATATAGCCCAATTGATGCGATATTTACGCAAATTGTGAATGTGTTTCTAGCAGACAGAAGCCTGAAAGGGTGGGTGGGGTGGCTGGGTAGGAGGGAGGCTAGCAGGGAGGGAGTGAGTGAGCGAGTGAGTGATTGAGTCGTGGCAGATCTCTAGATAGATAGCCAGCTGTGTGACAATTGTGGAGGTGCCCGAGGCGTATTGATGTCTTGGGATTTTGAACCTTATGTCTACCAGGTGTCTGGTGTTTGTTGCCACCAAGAGTTTTACAATAACATGAGTCAGGAATGGAGAGAGAGAGAGAGAGAGAGAGAGAGAGAGAGAGAGAGAGAGAGAGATAGAAACTGAGACCTGCGTATGTCGTACGTATAAATGGACTTCAGAATTGCATTTTTATGCAAGCAGACATTGCATTTTAGACACATGTGAAGTACCACAGAAACATGTAGGCCATTGACTGTAAATAAAGTACTATATTATAGACCACCACCAGCGACGGTGGTCAGTAAACACAGGCAGATTGCCTTTTGTGATAAAGGGCTAAATATAGAATGGTGTCTCCTTACACTTGCGAAAGGGTAGATTGCCACCAGAGAAACTTATACTTATTTATTTCCAAGTAATATGCAATCTAAATGTATATTCGAGACCTACTGCAATTATTTGTATGACAGTCATGACTATGTATAATCCAACATACGCGCGTAGGCGAGACATAAGAAAGCTGGTTGAGCAATTTTCGACACCCACACAGTTATTATTCTTTTTTATTTACAATATTATACAATACAAATGTATTTGTGAAGAGTATTTTATCCATTATTGTATTTATACAAATTTTGTTCCCAGACAGAGCTGCTGTTGCTGGTGTAGCTGGGGCATAAAGGAGCGGCAAGGGTCACTGCTTGACCGTGTGAAAATGAGTGGAGTCGCACTGAGAGGGGCAATTTTGCTGAGTGTTTGGGCAATTTTTGACAGAATAAAGTTATATAATTACTAATTCTTGACAGAGACAAACTTTTATAAACCTTGGCATGATATAATTGATAATCCCATCAATTTACAAACTTAAATTGGTGGGATAATTCATTTTTTTTTGTATATTGTCATTTCGATTGTAGACACGAAGTTTTGAGTGATATTTGGTATGAGCTCCTGTGGCATGGTTGGTAAGGTCGCGGACTGGAAAACTCAGTGTGGTAGGGTTGTGTGATCGAATCCAGGAGGGGGTTATGGGGAAGGTTTTATATTGTCTAGAACATTTTTGATAAAAAAAATTTTTTACAAGATCATGCCATTGTATTCAAACAATATGCAATATTCATAGAATATATCATATTGTAAGAATACAATGACATGACCTTGTTTTTTTTGTTTTTTTGTATAGTTATATTTTATTATCTTAATAGGTTTGACAGGATTTGTTGAAACATATTTATTTTTGTACAATTCATTTGAGGTAAGAAAATAATTATATACACATTACTTTGGCTAATAACAAACATATATATTGATATACTAAAAAAATAAGGCATATTACATGTAAATCTTTGAAACTTATAAACTAAAAAATGAAACATACAATTATATAATGTAAAAGCTATATCACAGGGACATCTTTGGAACTTATACATTATATAATATATATGTTACATTATGAGGTAGCGTGATCAATTAGGTCAGGTCAGGTAAGGTAGGGCGCGAGTCCAGGACAGGGCGGGGCAGGGGGCGAGTCCAGGGCAGGGCACGGGGCGAGTCCAGGGCAGGGCGACACTCAATAATTCTTGAAGGTGTGGTAGTCCCTGAAGCAGTCACCCAGGCAGAGTGGAACTTTGCACTCGGTGCACATTGAGGGGACTCTTTTGGTGACATGGGGTTTCCTGACACTGGTGCTGCAGACGGTGCACTGCGCCTGCCTGCGACGAGTGCCAAGCATCTCGGTGTTGATGGGGTAGTGTCTTTCGACACCCAGCTGGATGCGGTCAGGAACGTGATCCCCACGCCATGCCGTACGTCTGAGTGGTGGTGCCATACTTCTCCAGGAGTTGGTATGAGACGTTGTAGACGAACTCCCGGAATTTCAGCTTCTGGTTTGGGGCCATATCCTTTTTCACCAACCACAAGTTGTAGGCGTTGAGCATCGTGATATCAACTAGGTGGAGGAAGAGCTTGTGATACCACTTCAGTCTTCCTCAGACACTCAACGCCTGACAGCTGACAGTCAGACTTGTCCACCAGGCGCATGTTCTTAGTGTAGTCCACTACCATGTCGGGCTTGTAGATTGTCTTCCTGGTTCGGTAGTGGATTTTGCCAGAATCCATCTGGGCACCTGTGTGGACGGTGGAAAGCAGGTGGACGTCTCGCTTATCCTTCCACTTCAGGGCTATCAGTTTCCCACACTTCTCGAGCTGCTTGTATTTCTGCCCCTTTCGTCGCCTTCTTCGCACATGCCTCTCGCGGTGTTCCTGGGCCAGGTCGTCTTCTGAAGGTGTGTCACTGGAGGAGGCATCTGTGAGAGGAATGACATTACCTGTGAACTTTGGCATAAACGTTCTTGTCTTTCTGACAGTCCCACATGACCTCGTTTGGTTGTCATGAAGAAACTGGCAGAGAGCAGGAGAAGTATACCAGTTGTCAGTGTAGATGATGTGGCCTTTGCCCAGGTAAGGTGCCAACATTTTCCTGACGATGGCACCTGACATGCCCATGGGGTCATTGGCAGCGGCTTTCGGTATGTCAATGTCAGTGCCTGTGTACACGATCATGTCAAGCACTATTCCAGTTTCGCAGTCACACAAAACGAAGAGCTTGATTCCGAACCTATGCCTTTTCAAGGGGATATACTGCTTGAAAACAAGACTTCCTTTGAAGAGCACGAGCGACTCATCAATCACCAAATTGAGGAGGGGGTAAAAGTATTTCCTATACCTCTCCAACAACATGGTGAACACATCCCGAACTTTCCATATCCTGTCAATCCTGTTAGGATTTTCGTTGTCTGCAAAGTGCATAAATCTAAGCAGCAACAAAAATCTGTCACGAGTCATGAACTTATTGAAAGTTGGGGTGGCGATGAGAGGGTCGTGCTTCCAATAGTGTTGCAACACATGCTTCTTGATCAGAGGCATGAGGAACAACAAGGCAAAGAACGTCATAAATTCTTCCACAGTCATATCCACCCAGCCTCGTATTCTCGCTTTTGGAGAAAGGACGTCCAATCTGCCAAACACCCACCTGTAGTAGGCGTTTGTTTGGGCAACGATGTACGTCATTACCTCCATGTCGAAAAAAGCGAGGAACAAGTCGCTTTCGTTCGCTTGATCGTCACAGGGCCAGTCGTCAGTTGTTCCTGACGTCCCAGGATTGAACTGGGGCACGTCAGGTACAAAATTGACCCCGTCAGACCAATCTAACGAAGGCAGCTCAGGGATCGGAATGTCGTCTGCGTCTGCTTCATCGTCTGAAATATCGCTTCCATGGTCGTAATACAGCACTGCATCGTCATCATCACCCTCCTCTTCACTTGACAGACGATGCCCTTCCTCATTCTCGTCACCGACGTCGGACTCACTCCCACTGTCCACTCCCAAATCCCCCCACCCTTGGTCCCGTGCTAGGGCTTCGTCGTCGAAACCTGGGCTGCCAATGTCCTGCGAATCATCATCAAACAGCAGGGCGGCATACTTTGATGGTGTCAAGAGTTTTCCGGGTCACTTTTGCACGTGCGGGAGTCTTATGGACAGGGACAGCAGAGGCGGTGGCAGGGGCGGCGGCAGGGGCAGGGGCAGCAGTGGTGCGTGGCCTTGATGGCAAGATGATGGTGGTGCCTGTCGCCCTTCTCTGTTCCTTGGGCAGGGGCAGCAGGGCCGGCAGGGACACCAGGGCCAGCAGGGCCAGCAGTCGCTTTCCCTCTCCCTTTCCCCTTCCCCTTCCCTGTTCCTTGGGCAGGGGCGGCAGGGGCAGCCGGGCCAGGGGCGGCTGGTGGTGGTGGTGGTAGGGGCACTGTAGCTGGCGTACGGGTTCTCTTCCCTACGCCCGTGCCTTTAATTTTTCCTGCCCCCGCAGGTTCTGCAGCCCTAGGGCGGCCTCCTGCGTCGCTGGTACCGGTGGCAGTGGTGGTTGCAGTGGCCTGGGTCGTGGTGGCAGTGTCCCGAAACACCAATGACCTCTGTACCTTTCTCGTGCTTGCACGTGTTTTTCGTGCTTTGGGTGCAGGTGTTTCGTCCTCCGAGCTGTAGGGCGTGTCGTACTTGTAGGTAGGGTCTTTAGCAGCCACCCTCTGCCTTCCACGGCGGCTAACACCACCAGAAGGAGGGCTGGTTGTGTCATCAGGGAGCGAGCGTGAGGGACGTGTGGGCTCCATGACTAGTGCGTGGTTACTGGCGCGGTGGTGCTTGCACGAGTGCGGGGCGAGCGTTTGGCGGGGTGGTGTCGAGAGTTGACATGTAGTACTATACCCACACCAATTTTCAGCCGCCTGGCTATAAACGCGCGGTTTTGGTACGCGTTCAAAAGCTCTGCTCTTAAGAGTCTCCCCGCAGTCCGCCGGGGGAACTCTAAAGAGTCTCCCCGCAGCTCCCGGGTTAATATATTCCTTTATACGACTCGGTGATTGTGTTGTGCCAGGAAGGAATTGTTTAGCATAATATTACCATTCTTAAGTAAGGCATAACGGGATGGGTGGATGGGACTCGTTAGCCCTAGTCGGCAACCCATCTAGGGGACACCTTATCAAAATTCAGGTGGATGAGACTCGTCAGCCTTGGTCGGCAACCTGTCTAGGGGAATAAACCCGATACAAATCCGTACTGCTTACCTAAGGGTAAGGCAGGTTAGTGTATTAACTAGCCGAACACCACTGTAGAAAACTAGTGCTAACAAGATACACAGAGGACCTCGGAGTCGGACGGATCCTAAAGTAAGTGGTCAATCCTGTAAGTCTTTCAGTAAACTGGCTCGGGTTTTCCCTCTTACAGAGAATAGGTCCGCTTGGGGGCCTTCTGTGTATGGCCACCCTCATTAAAGGGAGCAAGGCGCCCGGCAATAGATAGATAGACAATTATTTTTGTTTATGTATTTTTGTTTAAAGTGTTTCGGTATATCCGCCATATCAAATCACTATTGAATTATGCCTAACACTATACAGTATATTTATGAACGTAAATACTTACTTTATAACAGTTAAACCTCCATTCTCATTGTACCTGTAGGAAACTCCACACATTCATATATCTAGATATTTGTATTGGATAAAGCAACATATTACAAGGCCTGCAAATTGTAATGATTGCATAAATTGTACGATATATTCATGTGTGCGGCATAACACATTACCGGAACTTAAACTAAAGATAGAATATATTAGGCAGTTTAAATCTGGTAACGCAGTAATTTTGAATCTGTCAGACCTGAATTGCTACAAAAAATTGCCGGGAAAAGCGCTCGTGTGACACCGGTTTAACACATGAAATATTAGTAATTGAAGCCAAGCTAACATGTGTCGTATAATGTAAAACTTGAGCAGAAGAAATGAATGGTAAAGCATGCCAGTGTTACTGATATAACATAGAAACAGAAATATTGAATACCAATAGGTTAATGATGTTTTCACCATTCATTACTGTCATAACGTACTGTCGTCTGGAGATGTAAACTGAACCCAAGACCTGTAGGCTTATGCTCAAGGTTTGATGTTTAATGGTATTTTATAGTATTCGTGGTTTGTATGCCAACATTAAGTTTTGCCTTAGCAGAGCACTAATAATTTCGTTATCCTATTCTACTCCGAAATGATATTATTAAATATAAAACACGTCTCATAATTACTAATTCATAACATTAAAACAATCTATAACATTTCACAAACACTGTTCTGTCAGTGTTGGCCTGGCCCTCTTGTTGTGCCGCTAATAACGTTATCACCCGACCCCAGCTTCTTACTGGACACTCTCGTCTGGACTCGGACTGCAACATTGATAAACATGATATACTGTAGCTTTAACAAAAATGTGCTGAATTCGACCTTATACCAAACAGACATTATGCCATATAATTGTCTTAGGGACCTCCCTTCAGTACATCTCTCTCTCTCTCTCTCCTCTCATATATATATATATATATATATATAATATATATATATATATAGGTACTGTATATATATATATATATATATATATATATATATATATATATATTTTGTTTTTTTTATCATATAAAGTGCATGATATATGTTGCGCTTTTGCCTTGCTGTAATTATCACCCCAGGACCACCACCACCATTATTTTACTTAATGACTACTTCATTATCCCAGGTAAAGGTTATCATTATGGTGGGAAATGTTCGTCACCAGAGCCATCACTGAGTAACCAGTAATTGATTGAACATATAAACAGTTTTGACCTGTTGCCCAAGAACTTTACCTAATATTTGTATTGTTAATTTGTGTTTATTTATTTATTTATTTGTGAACAAATATTGATTTGTTTATTGCGGAACCACAGTCTGGTTGTAAACACCTACGGCTTGTGGTTTTGGGATCTATGAAACTAACGCTGGATATTGTGTATATGTTAAACTAAGTAAGACTTGCTTTCATAACTCCTGGTGTCTATCTCTTAGGACACACTTCATAATATTACGATTTTATCGGGATTTTTTATTTAACAATTGTTTTATACTTATATATTTTGCAATATAAAATATTAATGTATAACACTTCTTCCAGCGTCTATCTTAAGACTTATTCAACACGATACTTCACTTGTATCATTATATGTTAATCCATTCAATGCCGGTCACGTCTTTTCCTCATAATAATTCTGGACACTTAAGCGAATTTATTCAGCTTAGGAAGGATCTGCCGTAGCTCAAGGAATAAAGTGAGATAGTCTGTAGCCATTTGACTGTTGGATATCCTTCCTAAGCCGACTGTAATCATAAAATAGTTGAGCGAATCATATAATGAAAAGGAATTCACCTGTGATGAATGTGTTAAAGCGAACATATAGATAAAGTAAACCAGAACAAATAGAAGTACCATATGAAACCGAGATAATGAGGAAAACTAAACCTAATAACACAACAGCAAAACTACCGTACCAATCATAGACCAATTGGCCTCAGGCCCCACTGATAATAATAATGGCTAGTTATTAACCCTTTCAGTGTTAGGAGAAGCATTATTACACTTTATGCTGGTTATCACTAGACGTGTTAAGCAATTTAAGAAGGTTCTCTGGAAATAAAAGGGGTGAAGAATATTTTAATGTGCTAAATAACAGCCTTGCCAATCAGTATAGGCTAACATAGTCTAAAAGAAGACTCAACTTAGTCTAAGCATTGTTAATATATCGATGTCGAGCTATTACATTGTAATTTATATTTGAGTGTCATTTAATGGGCGGTACAGCAGAGAGGAATCCAAGTTCAATGTAATGTTCAGCCTTCTGTTTAATAGATAGTCTTTGGTCTTGGACCACTTGTAACTTAGAACAATGAGGTAAATCATGTTTATTCTGTCGGTAATATTGTAAATATGTTGGAATCTTCAGTGTGTAGACATTTGGGAGTATGCTGATTAGTAATATAACTCAATGTACAACTACATTTGTAAATGATAATTTCATATATATTGTGTGGGATTTAAGTCCAACAAATATGGCTTTATAAATAGTAAGTTATTTATATACTGTTCCCAGCAAGCTGAACGGTGCAGTAATACAATATTAAGTTAGAAGTGAGTGCAGCAAAACACACTCGGTTAATCGAACTTCACACTAATCCGTCCAATAAACCAGTTGGCAAGAGATTCAAAGTTTATTATATTATATTATATATATTTATATAGTTGTGTTCTCTCTCTCTCTCTCTCTCTCTCTCTCTCGCTATATATATATATATATATATATATATATATAAAAATACAGTACATATATATACAATATATATATATATATATATATATATATATATATATTAGGGGGGGGGGAGTCTATACATATGATCGACATAGTCCGTACCCCTTTGATTAGCAGAGATCTTTCCAAGGCATACTAAACTTGTCTATGGATAGCCAGACAATACTAATATATCCTGGTAACAAAGAACTGTAAGGATACAAGGTATACATAATGGCGACCAATGTTATTAGGTCAGTATTAGTCCCCTTATATACAGTTAGGACCCCATATAATAGTAACTACAATTAGTCAATATTGGTTGGTGTATTTTGCTGTCTGTTATAATTTACTGAACTATAATTGTAATTGACCGACAGGAGTGTTATGCATTATACAAAGTATGTCTACCATATTACATGTGGTTACTATATAATTATATTTATATTCATAATTCCAAGTTTGTATTCATGACATTACTGAAGAAATGTTGTTCTTGTTATATGCAATGTAAATGTATATATCAAGGGATGCATGATACATGATCGATATATGGCAAGCAAATTAACTTATACATAGTTTTACATCCTTGTGACAATTTTAACTCCAATAATTAAAGACAGCAACACGTAGGTAATGTGTGAGATAACCCGTCCACCTTGGCAGCAGTAAGTCATTCAAACACTGCCACCTTATTCTATATATTTAATACAAGTTATAGTGCTTTAATAATGGCAAAACAGTGTTACTTATCTATGTTTAAATCTTGACATATAGGCAAACACACATAACAGGCACATGATATAAACAGAGACGCACCTATTCTAGGGCACAATGTATATATACGCACACACTCACACATAGTAATACAACAAATACAAATATTCTCAAAAACACGCTCACAGAATCATACTCACGCTCAAATAAATACAAACACTCATACACTCTTGATAATGTATTGTGTGTGAGCGTGTGTCACATGAGTGTGTTTGCCAATGAGTGTGTCTATGAGTGTTTCATCTTTGAGTGTATTTTGCAATCTCGTTAATGTCTTTTGCTCCATTAATTTACATTCTCTAATTTAAGTCGCCATAACTGATCTTCACAAACTACCAATCATCCGTAAATACCAAGAATAATTTAGTGAAAATATAATATTTATTATTTTCTAAAGTGCAATTACAAACAAATCGTATAAAGTGTGCAGTGCCAATACGTACCTTGCATGTAAATTGCTTCATGAATCGAGAGCAACTTGCAAATGTTCCGCACAAATATTAGGTTTTACCTGAAACTTGACCAATCTCTATATCGGCAAAGATAACACGTAAAAACATTCTAGGGCAGTTTATGTTTATTATGCACATTAATTATTAATAGAAACATACCAATGTATATGTAATTATTTAATGAATATCATAACAATCAGCTTCCTGGTATCTCGTTACAATTAAGTGGTCTAATGGTTGTAGTTAATGTAAAACCAAATGCATTCTGTTTAGGTAATTCCCCGGCTATACCATGCTCAAAGTAAGTAGGCGAAAACTCTGGAACATTAACCTCTATAACTCACAAACGACTAGAACAATCGAGCTAATATTTCTAATATTTGGAAAGGATCAGCTGAGGAATGGGTGTGGAAATGTACAGCTCATTTGTTCTAGCCCTTATTGAGTTACATAAGTTAGGGTTCACGAGTTTGGCCTACATATTTTGAACAGGGTATAGTAGCTAGTAATCAAAATTCGGTGTTTACAAATTATTTTGTTTTCGTTCCTGATAGATAAGTAAAGTAACTTTGAACATAAATACCCCTACGAAAAAATGACAGAAAACGTTAATAACGTAAATGTGCCTAATTCTGGTTACCAAAAGGTGAATAATGTTGCTTGGTAAAAAAAAGTCACTCGTCAGTACCAAGGTTAAGAGATACAACAGGTTGGCGCACGCGCAGCCTGTTGATGTCAGAAGGTAGGGCGAGAGAAAGAAAGCTAGAAAAACGCTCGCCTGCCAGCCAAAGTGCTGCCACTAGACCAGGGGTGTCAAACATGTTAATTAATATTAGTACCGGTATTTTGTTATACCCGGTATCTTCATTTTGCTTGGTTATTGTTCTAATGTCTTATTCTTATAATATAATTAGCTTGCACAAAGAGGGATAAGGATTACATAAACACGAGGATTTCACACTGATTTTATTAGTTTAGACATTTTAGATTTAGTTTTTCTAGAATCATTAGCATTCATATTTCTGTTTAAAGTCCGTATTCTAAAAATCATTCGGCATCTTACAAAAAAACTAATTACTTCCCATGGTAGTCACCATACCAACAATTTCTTTACACAATGATTTTACTGAGTTTTTGCCAGCTTTGAACTCTGTTTTCCCATGAAAACACACAAAGATGTTTTCCATTAATATAAGCTGTTCAAAGAATTCCTTTTTGGGTGTCATAAGCATCCCTTCTTTTCTGCATATTTTCCCAATCCAGGTTGTGTCATCCTCTGACACTTTCTGACCTAGAAATTCATGCTGGGGAAACTTGCTGGCAATATATCCACCAATATACCTCAAACCTTCATTTTCATTTTCTTGGGATAAATTTGTACTTGACATACCAACTGGAATTTCAGTATCATAGTCACTGGAGTGGCATGCATTTCCTTCATAACTAGAAAATAATACTGCTGACAACAGGAGTTCATGTTCAAGGTTTTCTGTTGTGTCAGTTGCAGTAGACTGTGATGGTTCTGTTTGAGAAAAAACTGCTTCGGATATGCTTGAATCATTTTGTTTGTTGTCAGTGTTATAATTGTTTCCTACCAACTCTATGTTCTTCCCAAGCAGGTATGATTTGATTCGATACTTAACTTGTACAGGTGATGGATGCTGGTGGTTTGAAGCTCCTATTTGCCTAAGACAACAAAAACAATGTTCCAATACATCTTGATTCAACCGATATGTCATTATATAGGAGATGTTATATTTTTCTTTTAGCATCTCATATAAACCGAGCAAAGACGGGCACGATACAATAATACCTTTTTTGAAATTGATACAAGCTACCCTACCTTTGACTCGCATTGACTTTGTGGTGTTAAGCATTTCATTCAGTAATTTGTTTTGATTGGGTAACTGCAGCTCATATGCCGCTCGTGACAGTTTTTTATCTGTTGGATTTCGGGAATTAAATAAGTCGAACCAAGAATCAACCAATGCAATATAAATACTTGTATTCTTCCAGTCTTTGCTCAGCAGTAATCCCTGTTCTCCAAAATACATTAATGCTTTTGCGGTTTTTTCTGACAGCAATTGCGCCGCAAGGCGAACATTCATGCGCTTCACCCCTCTCACATATATATGCTTGAAACACAAATTATCGGTTGCTTTTAGGTCCAGTTTACTCATATTTATCAGTTCTCGCACACATTCACTGTTGACATTCTTTTCTTTGTCGTCATCAAACTGAAAACCTGAGTCAAGGAAATTGTTCCTAATTAGTTTGATTAAATGGGGGGCATCTGCAAAAACATATATATTCCTGTTAGAAGCAGCTGGATTTGTAAACAATGGTTTGTCTACATTGATACCTAATGTTTTCCATAGCCTTAGATTACTCCATTTTGACCGCAGTGTTTCACCTTTGGGAAATTTATGGAATGCTATGTTACTTCCTTTGATAAATATCGACTTGCATCCAGCAACTTGACAATATATAGGCATTTTGTTTAGTTAAAATAGAAGAGGTACACTTTCACCCGGCATTATGCAGTAGTTATAGCATCACGGTATGAAGTCAAAGAAAACGGAGGATAGTGCTGGCTCGGCTGCTCCTTTGAGAATGAAGTGTATACAGTTGAGTGACTTCTGCCCCTTCCTCCTGCCCCTTCCTCCCTTGTGACGTCGAGCGGGTACGAGTTGGAGTGACTCCATGCTCCAACCTGTTGTATCTCTTAACCTTGGTCAGTACCAGCGACGGAAGTGTCCGTCAGTACTATGCGGTCCTTGTAACTCGTAACTACCCGTATTGAGTGGTACCTGGTACCATGACTTGTACGCAATGCTCTGAGATATTGGCAACACTTCTCAGCATGGATCCAAACTTGTCGGAGCTAGCTGGGACAGCATTATTCCAACTTTCGGCTTGTGAGGGTATTCTCTCTTGACTCTGAAGCCATTTTGGCCACAATGCCCTGGTACTGGAGGGGAGGGTACATTTATAGTAATACCCTCTGGTACAGTAGGGGTTAAGGGCAGTTGGTGGTCATCTACTAACATTTGTATTTGGTGTATTGGAAAGAAATGTTATGTGCTTGTTTAGTGTAGTGAAATTAATAGGATGAGGATCTGTTTGTGAGAACTAGCTGCATTACTCTGTATAGATGAGACACAAACAGAAACAGCGAGGGAGGCCAGATGAATTAAACTGGGGTTCCAGTAAATCCTTATCACATGCCTAAGAGTCCCTTCCTGGCTATTACCCTGCTCGATTGGTGTCTAGAATCCCCCATATAGATAGATAGATAAATAGACAGATGGTATATAATATATAGTTCCTTCAGTTTGTAAACAATGATTAATAACACCGTGCATATGTACAAAAACTAAACCTATTTGCTGTGCATCATGCAATGTATACATTTTGTACTATTGGTTCTCTGGTAAACTAATAAATTACTTAGTTATTTACAAAATATTCGCTGGCCTGTCCTTATTTTATTCAGCTTGGAAGCATCTCCGATTCTCAAGGAGTTTACAACTATGTTCAACTAACTTTGAGTTGTTACAGCAGTGATTAGGCTACGGCAGTATTTCATTGGCTTGAGACTTACTATTTATGTATTCAATTGCTTAGACAATTTTAAAAGTGCTTTAAATTCCTAATGCCATTTTTAACAATTTATTGAAATAATTTTAATAACGGTTTTTGTTAGTTGAAAATGTAAATATGAAATATTAGTGGCTAGTAGAATCCTTTCATTCGGTCAAGCCTCCCACTTGTTTAAGCCTTGGATTGACTGCCTGCTGCCGCGCTCTTACTCTTGCCATCCATTATTAATATGTCATGATTTCTTATAATGCGCCTTGACACTACACATAATCAATGTTTGTCTATGTTATTGTACTTTATATTACGGGTTGCTTATGGATTAAGTGTATGCTATCGTATATAATTATAATATGAGGTGTTTATGACTTCAATCTAGAGTGAATCTTCCCCTCCGACTAGATCGATGAAAGCTCGGACTAACTTTATGAGTCGCTCAGGAGATAATTTCTGAAAATTGGCAAACTTTATTAAGCCGTAATCTTGGGATTAAGCCTGAGCAGGTTCAAACCACTGTTCTGAATTCTCTCCTTACAGTCTCTCCCCCTTCCAAACACTATAATCTTTTCACTCCGGATCACTGATCCTTTGCCACTCTTTCACTCTCTCACTTCACTCTCACTCAATCTCCATTTATCTATCTGTCAATCTATGTTCGACGGTCAAATAATAATTTCCTTTTTCCCTGGTATTTTAATGGGTTAACATTTACATTTTCTTATAACCCTCGAAATGGTTACCACCCTGCAAAAATGTGCTATGATTGTATTCTCGTCGTTTCGTAAACACTGTTTACAAAAGTTACCAACTCTCTTGTTTGTTGGAATTGCAATATGCGTGTTAATATTTAGTAGTTACCGTGTTGACGCTATTACATTATTTGAATCAATGTTATCCCGTAATGATTCTCACGAATAATTCGCTTATAGCAACACTGTCTTCGACGAGCAGCCAGACACCACCTATAGGTCAGTGGTCCAGAGGCAACCTAATAAGAGAAGAGACAGGCACACTCCGAGGCTGATGGACACAAGCCAAGATGACACACACGAGAACCCCGAAGCTTCGTCTGATCCGCCTAACCATATTTTGCCTCAATATAGTTGACATGACACTGCCTCACAGCCTGTCAAAATAATTGTGTTAAGCTAGCTCGGAGGAACACTGTTATCCATGTTACAGTCATTATCAATTATGAAAGCCTTCAGATTATCATCGGAAAAAATAAATGTTGCATGACTAGTTAGAGACCCGATAATAAGAGTGGTGGAGTTTTGCAATAGAATCTCTATCAGAGAAACTGGTTATGTATTCCAATATACCAAATCGATGACATTATCGGAGCCAAAGATGATATTGCTATTGAAGCAACAATTCTAGGTTTGACTCCTGTAAGGAGATAAAGAAAACCTAATATTTAGTAGTGGCCCCGTAATCATTGACGAACATGCCTATTACATAAGGCATCCTCTTCAAACACTAATCCGCCGTAGTTTGAATCTACCGCGCAGAGCATTTAAAAACTGAGGAGCCTTCATCATGAGCGCACGCGACCTCACTCATGGCTTCAGTCATTATGAATTGGGTTCTCACTACGAAAAAACTTCGTAAAAAAGAAAAAGAAAAAGAAAAAGAAAATAAGAATAACTATCTAATAAGCTTTCCATCATATCGTGGATGTACTTGTGTGGATCTCTGACCAGATGCTGATTCAGGCATCATTCCTCCTTCACTGACATATCAAGTAAACCAAAATCCTCAATACATCAACGAATGGGAAGGGGACGGTCGGGAGGGCCCCAGTCGTCAATGATTACGGGGCCACTACTAAATATTAGGTTTTCTTTATCTCCTTACAGGAGTCAAACCTATAATTTATTAGTGGCCCCTCCATCATTGACGAACATGCCTGATTTCTAAGACAGGAGGGGGACATTCGTAATCATATCATAACTCTAGAAAAGCAGATAATAAAAACAACCACATAGTATTCTTACTTTTGAAAAATATATTTAAATACGGCCTAGGCCGGAAATATACAAGAAAGGGGTTCAGGCAGGTGCGTGCTTCAAAGAAGCCTGCCTGACAAAAAATGGGTAACCCTGAAGATTCTGAACACAGATCTGTAGTTACAAAGGCACCCCACTCAACGAGTGGTGACAAAAATAACAAGTTATCAGTTTATATGTGCACATAATAAACCCCAAAATAATCGTGGAGATAAATTGCAAAGGATCTCCACTGTTCTAATATTAAATTGCTTTCGCAGCTAAAACTACTATAACAACCCCGTTGTTTTGTACTAACATTGTACTAGCACAATTTCTCGCTGAGAAATTTTCATATCACATTAACCATAAATTGTATCACAGCTCTCATACTCCGGCGGGGTCTAGGGTGTCCTATGTCAACTGACTGCACCCCCCCCCCCCCCTTTCCCGTGAAAGTAAACAAAAGTGGCTGCAGGGCCACCTAGACCCTCTGCCTTAAAGCTATACATGGTAAGGAAGGTTTGTCTAGAGCAACTGACAAGTATCTAGACAAAAACGTATGATTAGACGCCCACAACTGAGTGGACGCAATATCTTCTACTGAACAAAATTTCAGGAAACTTAAAGAGGCTGCCCATTTGCGTAAATCGTGGGCCCGACCCACAACGCCGGGATTACTCTCTTTAATGACTTCGACCAGAAGAGAGGCTAATCGCCGTTTTAGTAAGCGTTTACCCGTACTTGCTACCCATAAAGCACCTTGGGGGTTTAGAGGAGCTACTCTCAAATATTTGGTTAGAGCTTGCACTGGACATAGATTATGATGCACCTTTCCCCTTTTTAACACCGGCACCGTGAACTCAGAAAACATGTGTGCACTGTGCTCATTCTTGGCTACAAAACCTGGGGAAGGTGCAATGTAAATACATTCATTAAGTCTACCAAACCTAAGGCAATTAGGTGTGTTGCTCATCGCCGCCAGCTCAGACACTCTGTTCCCGGTGGCCAAAGCCAAAAGGAAAACCGCCTTTTTTAAGAGTAATGCAAAGTCTGCAGTATTTTGGTACAGACGAGAGTGAAGTAAAGACAAAGCTTTGTCCAGAGACCAAGTAGGCATGAGCTGACGGGGAGGTGGGCGAAGTTTAAAACAAGCTCTCATAAAACCTGTTTCCTCCGCCACCGGTATGGAGAGACCTGTAAGGTCTAAAAAGGGCACTCTGATCGCAGTTAAGTGATTTTTCAATGTTACCACAGATAAATGTTTCTACTCCAACAGATAATTTAAATAATTGAAAACTAAAGCCACTGATGGCACAGTCTGTTCCGTTCTGATGATCCAAGAAGTAAAGGCTTGCCAATGTGAGTGATACTGTCGTTTCGTAGACTGAGTATATTGATTTAATAATGTATTGGTCACATCTCTACCGTATGGTGCTAGCCACTTGGCCTCCTGAATGTCCATAATGCAAAAGTCAGCGAGGTCGCTAGGTTGCCAATCGTGTCTAAGTGGAAATACCCGACCGGGAGCGACACCGGGTCCGGGCACCACGTTTTCAATTGCTGGTACCACAACTGCGCCGGCCACAGGGGCGCGATTAGCGAGACTAAGCCTCGATAATCTCGTAGTTTGTTCACTACGTGGCACATTAGTGACGCATCTGGCGGCGGAAACAGATAGATGGAGCTCCATCTGTTCCAGTCTGTCACTAGGGCGTCAGGCCCCCCTGCCGGCGTTTTCGTCCGGCGGGTGAGGTATAGAGGGAGTTTGTGAGTCTCCTCGGACGCAAATAGATCCACTTGTGGATGGGAGAGCTCTGCAATCATTAGGTTGAAAATGGGTTGCTTGAGCTCCCATTCTACTGTCGTGCTCTGTCTCCGGGACAGAGCGTCTGCCCAGACGTTCGCTACGCCTGGGAGATAAGATGCGTGAAGATAAATGTCTAGTCTGTTGGCTAGAGTAAAAATCTCTTCCGACACGTTTAGCAACCTCCTTGACCTCGTTGATCCTTGTTTCTGGATACAGTGAACTGCATTCAGATTGTCCATTCTGAAGGCCACCGACTTGCCCCGTAACGCAGGGCCGTGAGCCTGAAGGAAATACAAGGGGACTAGTAATTCTTTGACATTGATGTGCGATATTTCTAAGTGGGACCAAAGCCCCTGACCCTGGTGCCCCTGATTTGACTGAAATCCCCACCCTATTGTGCCTGACGCATCCGTGTCTACCCATACCGTTGATGGAGGAGAGGTCCATGACATTATTGAGTGCAACGTTTCCCTCTTTGCCCAGACCGCTAGTAAGGTGTGGATTAATTTCGGGATGGACCATAATTTTCCTGCCGGTAAGAGTGGGAAATATTTGTTGCCTTCCAATATTAAACGTTTTACTTTCAACCGGCCCAACTTGACAGTTAGTTGAATCCAGTTGAGAGAGCCGACCAGAGACTCCCAGACCCTCCGTGTCGTAGTCAGACTGTGAAGAAACATGAACAGTTTCCTGCGAAACCTGTTGCGATTGTCCACACTGACTCAGAGTGAGAGCGGCCGTGTCCCAGACCAGCCCTATCCACTGAATTACTCATGAGGGAACAAGGTTTGACTTTACCAGATTTACCTTGAAGCCTTGAGTTTTGACATGATTTAAAATGATATTGACATGTTTGATGCATAATTGTTGTGTCTCTGCCACCACCAGCCAGTCGTCTAGGTACCACAACACTCTGATCCCCTGTTTTAACAATGGCATCAGGGCTTGCCGGACTAATTTCGTGAATAATCGAGG
This sequence comes from Paralithodes platypus, assembly GCA_032716605.1. Classification (NCBI taxonomy): domain Eukaryota; kingdom Metazoa; phylum Arthropoda; class Malacostraca; order Decapoda; family Lithodidae; genus Paralithodes; species Paralithodes platypus. The sequence goes on from CM064512.1 coordinate 35,559,250, forward strand.
TGCTAGGTTCAAGCCGAACGGCATCCTTTGAAAAACAAAATTTTGGTGCCTGATCCGTAAGGCCAAAAACCTTTGAAATCTTTTGTTGACCGATACGTGCCAATAGGCGTCTGTCAGGTCTAGTGAACACATCCAACCTCCCGGCGGAAGTGTTAGCCTGATTTGGTGTACTGTTAACATTCTGAAAGATTCTTTGTGAATGTGAAGGTTCAGATAAGACAGGTCTACGACCGGTCTCATCTGAACACTGTCCCTTTTGGGAACCAAAAATAGTTTGAACGTGAATACAGGGTAATTTGGGGGGACCGGGATGATGACATTCTTGGCAATCATTTCCTGGACCAGTGACTCCACCTCTAAAGAAACAAAATTCGCCGTTGTCGGCTGACGTAAGCGAGGTCGCCGGAGCCACTGCCAAGTGATGCCTTTGCGTGCCACCATCCGTGCCCAAGTGTTTAATGGCCATGCTTGGTGACACGTTCGGAACGACCCAGTTAGCAGACAAGGGTTCGCCGGCTGTACTACCCTCGGGTCCTCCGGCCTTAAGGTTGGCACCGGGAGTGAGAGAGACTTTAGTTTTTTGATGGTGGGGTTGGTGGTGCTGGACGCTTTGCCGGCTGGCTGGTGTTGGCCGAAGACTGGCCCTGACCTGGCTTATTCTGGCCGCGTCCTCTCTGACCTGAAAACCTACTCTGTCTATGCCTGTACTGACCTTGGGGGGAGTGGGAGGACTTAGGCGGAAGAAAGGGCTTAGATCCCCCTGGCTGAGCTTTAGCGGTTGGCCTGGGTTTGGGGAAGTTAAAGGCAGGTTTCTTAGAAGGGGTGGGACTGTGTTTAAAGGCCTGCGCCATATTGAACACCGTTCGCCACACTTCAGGGGACATTAAAGAGGGAGTAAGCACTGGTGACATGACCACCTGATTCGCAATGCGATCAGGCAGCTTGCGAACTAAAGACATTCTGAGATCTTGTCTTGCTCGTACCGCCTCAAGCAAGGCGGTGCGTATGTCACCCAGGGATTGGATTGACGACTGGAGGAGCAGTCGCCGGGATAATTCAACCGATCTTCTGGCATCCGCATCTGCGATTGCCTGAGTGGACCGCAGTAAAGACTTAGCTACCTGTTGAGACACTATGTACTGAGAGAACAGGCGAAAAGCTTTCCCCCTTAGCCTAAATTCTCTGTCTAGGTGAGTTGGGGTAGGGGTAGTGAAAGGGTCTTTTAGCTCACAAAGATTAATCTTAGGGGCAGCTAGGAAAGAAAACAAAGCTGACGGGACTCCGCCGGCAGAACCTACCGGCATGGAGAACCACGAATGAGTATCTTGAGTGATCTGGTGGGAAGATTTAGAAGTAAATGTGGTTGCAAAGTTTTGAGCCTCTATCTCCCAATCTACCCAAGGTCCTGGACCCAACTGCCCCACCTTCAAGACTGGATTAGCTGCTTCGTCTGTGACGGTCTGTAAATCAAGTTCAGGAGTGAGAGCTGACAGAGTCTTAATATCATTAAACCCATCCAGCTTAGACCAGTCTGAAAACAGTTTTGAAGCTGAGGCAGGGGGTAAAGCTGGCTTAGTAGCATACACAAAATAGTCCTGGTGATAATAACTAGGTATAGCCTTGATGTTTACGTCTAGTACATTTCCCAAAATATCCAAGGCCCTTAATTTCTTTGATTTATTGCCCTGGATGACCCACTCACGCGGTACTGGGAGTTCCCCTGACAAGGTAGGTTGGGCGAGCTCTGGTTTAGTGGGAGTCAAAAGGACCCATGACTCGTCTGGTCCATAAAGCAAGGGCATAGCTACCTTTCTGAGAGGCGCCTTGTCTAGAGGGGGTGGATTGACATCCGTTATAACCCTTACATTCGAAGTGGTCAATGACGCCGTAGCAGGCCTAGTAACCACTGATGTTGACAGAGTGGGGGGGTTAGGGATCTTAGATAAAGCAATATAAGTCATCAGAGGCCGTACCGTAGAACTTGTCGTGGGAGCCCCCAAGTCCACTGTGGGAGTTTCCTGTTGTTGGCCAAAACATTTAGATAAAGCATGACTAAGTAGCCCATCAATTTCTTGCGCAGTGACAAATTGGGTTGATGATGAACTTACAGGTGAATCATTAATATCCTGCGCGGCGTCTAAGCCTGAACCTGACTCTTGCCCTTCCATCTCCGAAATTATTGAAACCTCGTCTTTCTCCTCCTGATCCTCCTGAGAAGATCCCGCCGAAGCTGGGGTACCTTGTTGCCAAGATAAGTCAGGAATAGAGGATGGGATCGCCGCGTCCCTGTGGACATCAGCTACTGTGTGACTAGTTTGAGTCGGACGTGGGTGGTCAGACCCTGGCTGAGCAAACCGCCAAACACCGAGGCCCTGGCCTACACTCTCTTGGGAGTCTGAAACATTCTCAATCACTGAACCCCCTGAACTCTCCAATTCCTGGGTTAAAATATTAAAGGGTAAATCCTCTTTAGGGACAGGCACCGCACTGGACCCTTGAGACCTAACACAAACTCTGTCTGGGGTAGAGGTACGATGAGAGGCACTAGAAGCTGGTGAATGTAGGGAGGTCTTTCGTTTATGGGAATCCTTTTTGGAGGATTTATGGCTACGGTGTGACCGTGAACTACTCTTCGATTTGGAGGATTCATCGCCGTGACCACTGGAAGAACTTTCCGTCCTACTCTTCTTACTCGATGGTGAAGAGGCAAGACTAGATGACTGGCGTCTGAGAGGTGACCTAGACCGAGATCTCGCCCGAGACGAGGAGGCGGACGCCGGGGGTGTAGGCTCTCTTGGACATTTCGGTGTAGCAGCAGAAGATACAGAACCCTGACCAGTCTCCGCCGGCTTATGACTCGTGACTCTAGAGGAACGTTTAGGGGGAGGGTGTTCAAATAGCAATCTATCCCAAAGAGGGACGTTGTCACATTGAAGTGATTTATGCGCAAAAATCGTAGTGTAAGCTGACATCTGTTGCTTAACTTCTCTTAACGCGACCGCTGCGGTCTTATCATTGTCGCATAGGACCTTTACAGCTAATTGGGAGCAAAAAGAACAATTACGCATGACCCAGAGACCCCTTGAACGGTCTAGATATTTAACACACTTTATGCAAAGAGTATGCGCAAAAATAGGGATACCGGCACATGTAGGGGTAGTGCATAAAGCAAAGACTGGGGCCAAGGTAGCCATGACAGAGACTGGTGGGGAAAACTACCGCCGGGTCTGTATTGGTCCGCCGGAGCCCAGCTCTGGAAAAAAAGAAAATTTCCAGGAATTAATGCTCATAAGGTTAACCCAACATGTTCGCACACAAGTGTTAATAACCCACCGGGTAACGAGATGTAATGACACAACGATCACAGCTCGCTACGCGGCGGGGCTCAGAATATCTAAACAAATCTTTTGAAGAAAGTGAAGAATACCCTCTGACATAATATAACGGTCCAGCATGGCGATTATAGTCTTTCTGGTGGTGACTGTCTCAAGATTCAATTTTGGAACAAAAACAACCCACCATAGAGACGCCGGCCCTTGAAATATTTGAGTAGAATAACACAGGGCAGGCTGATACGAGATCTGATTTCTAACGAATTGTCACAAAAAGATCGCCGTAAGTTTGAAGGCGGCGATACCTAATCGTATCACTAAATTAAGTGGTTAAATCGAAATTGAATTGTAAATTCCTTATTTCCTCCACCTAGGAGCACCCGCCGGGTGTAAAAAACGATGTTAACCCTAATTGAACCTTCAATCGCCGTAAGTGTAAAGGCGGCGATACATATAGTACCACTTAAAAATGGATCGGTTAACTAACTGAATGACTTAGTTGTTCATCCCACCCTACCAAGGTACACCCGCCGGGTGAGATGTCAAAACGTTAACCCCGTAAGTTCCTGTCCCCACTTCTTTGTAAAAGATCGCCGGGGAGGAAAGCCCTTAACAACAGCAAGGTTTTTCATGTGGTTTGTAAAACCAGGTAGAAAAACTACATAACATATGTTCGCATGAACAATGTTTTTTAGATGGGTACAGCCATTCCGCCGGGAATCAAAGGGGCCCTGAAACCAGGCACCAACACAGAGACGCAGTCCTGGAGAGCCACAGACACCTCATCGCCGGGGACACAAGCCTGTGTTGAAACCACGTGTGGCCCAACACGGCTCTCGGCCGGGTTTTTTTCATGGTGAAACCGAGAAAAAACCCGCCGGAAGGAAACCCACCCCGATCAGACACCATCTGAACGTACAACGGACACGAGGGAAGCCACGCACGACTAGCCTAAGTCCACACAATAATCCGTGGAATTAGCCAATACACAACTAAACCAGGAAACAAACATAGTCCGAGGAATTAGCCAATACACAACTAAAACCCGGATACACATGACACAGTAGGGCATATTTATAAATAATAAACAATAACACTTGTACATGTGGCAAAGCTACGAGCGGCTGGCTAGGCCTAAGTAGACGGCATAAGAAATGTTGAAATAAACACACACATTGGAAATATCACAACAGGAACCACCGCCAACACACCACTGTAGCAAATACTTCCGGCAAAGGGAAGACTGACTCGGGACCCAGAAAAAACTTCACTAAGTGAAGAAAAATACGCTGGGAACGTCAGTAAGCAAAGCTTACCTCATCAGAAAGATAAAAGGCAGCAATAATTAACGCGTAATGAAAGCCGCCTGCATCACAAGCTAACTCAACTGTGAAAAAGTTCACATGTCCACAACAGGACCACGAGGGTACATCCGAAATAGATGCCCCAAACACACGACCCAAAATACACTGCACTGCGGGCAACCAGCCCAGGACACTCCTGCTACGCATATCCTAACCTTACTCGATACATCCCGGAGTAAACAAATGAGAAAAAACTCACTAGGGACGCAGCAAATGCGGAACCAGCGGAGCGTGGGGAGACCCGTCCGGGCAGGCTGAGCGCAGAGCAGAGAAGGAGGAATGACGCCTGAATCAGCGTCTGGTCAGAGATCCACACAAGTACATCCACGATATGATGGAAAGCTTATTAGATAGTTATTCTTATTTTGTTTTTGTTTTTATTTTTTACGAAGTTTTTTCGTAGTGAGAACCCAATTCATAATGACTGAAGCCATGAGTGAGGTCGCGTGCGCTCATGATGAAGGCTCCTCAGTTTTTAAATGCTCTGCGCGGTAGATTCAAACTACGGCGGATTAGTGTTTGAAGAGGATGCCTTATGTAATAGGCATGTTCGTCAATGATGGAGGGGCCACTAATAAATAATGTATTGCGAAAGACTCGATTAGAAAATAAACTGGCGAAGAACCATAAACTAATTCAGTAATACTAGGAGCAGAGCTTATTACTTCAAGTGCTCTCACAAACAAAGAAACTGACTTGGGAGTAACTAAATACAGTATATCACTCAGCAATGTCAACTGCAACGGCTAACAAAATAATTGACTTCTAAATATATATGTTTTTTTAATACACGTTTTGAATACAATAAATAACTCTCCGTCCACGCCTGCAATATTGCGGTCACTGTTGATCATATTAATGGTTATTGATAAAATAGAGAGCTCAATCGAGAATAAACCTACATTTGAATAGATTATAACAGGAGTGACGAAAATAACAAAGCTAAACTTGAGTGAGAGCTTGTCCTGTCCAGAGTGATGTTTAGCATCCTCTACTAACCTTAGCTGTTTCTGTCTGTCTCTTTTCCTGTACTACTTTTCCTACTTGGGGGGGTGGGTAGGCTGGGAATCTTCCTATCTATCCATCTATCTAGATATCTATTGCCCGACTCCGTGATCCTCGAAAGGGTGGCCACGAACGAAACGCCCCAATGCACCTCTGTCCTCAGTCAGTCGATGCCCCTCCTCCCAACCAGCACCGCTATCGTATAAATACGATAGAATATGACTCTTTTGTGATCTCGTATGTCTCTGTGACGTCACGATCTCTCCTACAGCACGACGTAGGACGAGTAGATCGTATATTATAAGATTGTAAATAAGTTAAGTTATAAAAGGCCTAATATGCTATTAAGCAATATTGCCATGGTCTTATGTAGTATATATGAATTTATCGTATATATTAATATAATTTATCGTATAGAGCAACCTAAATGCGGTACGATAATTTGGGCTCCTGGCGGTTTGCCAAGGCAGCAAGGTGTGCTTTTGAGGTACGCCAGAGCCTTCACGAACACCAACCAGTTAACATCTAATTTTCCGCCCTCAGTTGATCGTGCTTTTGTGCCTCTAATCACAATACACATACAGCAATACACAGCTACACCATCACGACGCTCTCATCGACATCATGACTGACAGATAGATAAGCATATTATTCATGTCCATTCCCATGTAATCATTTATTCTTTCTTTAACTTGACTCGAGTCTTGGGAACGAAGTCTCGTTCCCCATTGTCCACCACCATATTGGGTAAAACGTTCTCCATTGCCACGTGGAACTATTGGTGAGTTAATTCCTGGCTAATCTTAACCCTTATAACCTTACCCTATATATAAATTTATTATGTGAAACCTTTGGATATAAATTAGCTTGTTTCAGATTGAATTCAATTTAGATATAGAGTAGTTTTCATTTAGATTGATTTTATTTGATTCATTATAGCTTAGTAATATTTAACTTCCATTGATAGTTTACCACATTGGTGCCCAGACCCGGGAATTAGCTACCAGTAAGGGATTTTAAGGCAATGAACAAGGGGACATATAACAGGATGCAGGAACAACTCTATGATAAACTGGCAAGGCTAGCCAAGCGATGGTTAGAGCCGGAATGCAGGGTCACATCGTCACATCGTTGTGCCTGCCTAAGTCCTGCATCCCACCCATCATCTTTCCCCAATAATTTTCTTTTCCGTTTCAGACTTCCTGTGACATATGACCTGACCTAACATTTTTTCTTGTTCAATATGATCCATTAGTAGGTATTGCTATTTAGTGTACTATTTTTTCTCCATAACATAGAAGTCCGCCGGTTGGCGTCTCTTAATTATACTATTATTTGGCCGTTGTTTTTGTAACGTAACATTTAGATACATAGCCTATAGGCTCACATGCAAAATGGATAAAAACGATAAAGAGACACCGTCTAGTGGGGTGCTGATCAAAGCCCCTAAAAATCAAAGGGCGGGACTTCGGGGAATATTAAATAGGCTAATTGTGGACGTCGAACACTTTCATCACTACTGCTGAACTAGAGGAATTGGAGGCTAGATTAGAAAACGTCCAGGCTACCCACGGTCGTATTACGGCTCTGAGTGAGGTGATTGTGGCTGACATGATAGAGGAGGAAGAGATAGTTACAGAGTGTGATAATCGCGCCCTCTATGACGAACCTGTCTTTAGAGCGAAGTACCTATTACAGCGTGCTGTCGCAAGTAAGAAGGGAGGCGATTATGAGGCCCATAGAAGGGCTGACCCAAAACATACTGTACACCTCCCAAAGCTCAATCTTCCTACATTTGGGGGCAAGTTAACCGAGTGGTTAGCTTTCTGGGACGTATTTCGATCTACGGTTCATGAATCCTCTTTGGATAATGTCCGCAAGTTTCACTATCTGAAGGGACAAATGGAAGGAGAGGCCTTACATTTAATAGAGGGTTTTGCAGTAGTGGGTGGTAGTTATCTTGAAGTGGTACACTTATTAGAGTCCACATATGGGGATAGAGAGCAGTTGAAGATGGCCCATGTCGTTGCCTTGTTGGGGCTCGCAGAACCACAGTATAAGGTTGATGAGTTGACAAACTTCAGGGCAAATATGGAGTGCCATACTCGATCGCTAGACACCCTAGGGCTTACCACGCATGAAATGATAGTCATTATCTTGCGTCAGAAGCATCCTATGGCAATACTTGATAAGGTAAGATCATTTGAGCTGGGGGAATTCAAAACTCAGTTCAGTAAGGAGATCAATAATCTACAGTTGAACAAAGGGAGAATGTATGTGTCGGGAGGGAGTGAGAATGTGGAGAAGAGGGGAACCGTAAGCATGACGGTGGGGACTAAAGTAAAGAAAGAGGGTGCGTATAAGAAACCTGCTCAGATTCTATGTAAGCTATGTAACAACAAACATATATGGAGTTTCTGCGTAAAATACCCGACAAATGAGACAAAACTAGCACAGGCGAAAAGATTGAAGCTATGTGTAGGTTGTCTAAGTGGGGAACATGGTTATTAGGGACAATGTACTGCTACATACTTAAGGCCCTGTCGGCACTGCAAAGGACATCACTTTGATAAGTTGTGTCCTACTGCAGATAAAGTCAAAGACGTCAAAAATGAGGGTACTACAACTGTGGCACTAGGTAGCACGCAAGACACCACTATATTGCCCACAATACAGATTCCCATGGAAGGTAATGACAGTAACAAAGTTTGTCGGGTACTTCTAGATCAAGGATCTCAACGTTCCTTTATAAAGAGGTCCGTACTAGTGGGATTGAAGCACCGAATCGTAGGGGCTGAGACTCTTCGATTACAGGGCTTCACAGGGGTTACTGTTAAACAAGACTACGAGATAGCGGAGATTTCATATTTCTATCGTAAAAACCGGTACTTTATGACTTGTATCGTAGTAGACACCCTACCAGAATATGTATCTGTGGGTGTGAAGAAGGTGGAACACGCATTACGTAGCAAAGGGGTTAACTTGTCTGATCCCATGGGAAATCAGAGTGAGGTGCATGTTCTACTTGGTGTGGATCATTATTATGAAGTAGTATACCCTGGATTTAAAAAGATGTGTGGTGTAATTTTAATCCTCACTAAATTTGGATACTGCATGAGCGGAAAGGTGCATACTACACAGTCAAAGGTTCTGGTCGACACGGTCTCGATATATAGAGTCAATGTAACCGCGGCAGAGGAGTTGGGAAGGGAGGATTCCCAACCTAGTGACCCTAAGATGGCTGCCGAGTTCGACCTGGAACGACTGTGGAGATTGGACCACATAGGCATTAATCCTATGGAGACTGATTATGACTCGGAAGTTGCGCTACAAAGGTTTGACGAGTCTGTGTGCTACTGTGCCTCAGACAAGCAATATAAAGTTAGTTTACCCTGGAAGAACAGTGAGATAAGCCTGCCTACCAACTATGGTTTGGCATTAGGTCGCTTGCGCGCATTGCAGCGGAAATTGTCTAACGAACCGAGCACGCGCCAGGCGTATAACGATGTATTTCGGAGTTATGAGGATAGGGGCTTTATAGAGAGCGTCGATGTCAAGGAACCGTGTAAGAAGGGTAGGGTTCACTATCTGGCCCATCATGGGGTAAAGAAAGACAGCGTCACCACACCAATACGGGTGGTGTATGACTGTTCTGCCCACCAAGGACAACAACCCAGTCTAAATGACTGCCTGTTGACAGGTCCGTCCATGATGTCGGACCTGTCCCAACATCTATTGCGGTTTAGGCTGGGGAAGTACGCCTATACCAGTGACATCGAGAAAGCATTCTTGATGGTCAAGCTAAAGGAGGAAGATAGAGATGTTACCCGCTTTCTTTGGTTCGGCGACATTAGCGACTCTGGAAGTCCCATCATAATATACCGTTTTCGGGTTGTACTCTTTGGGGCCACTTGCTCGCAGTTTTTGTTAAATGCCACAATCAGAAAACATCTAGCTGACACTCATGAGGACACAAGTAAACTATCTCGCGGATTATACATTGACAATTTGCAGGGTACTAGCAATAGTCAAGATTATTTGTTGTATGCATACTGGCAAGCACGCAGATTGTTTGCGGATGCACATCTATTTCTCCGCGAGTGGGTTACTAATAGTGAAGATCTTCAGAGTTTAATACAAGTGGATGGTACGGCATCTCTTAACCAGGAAAAGTCCAGAAATTTGGGGATGATCTGGCAACATAAACATGACATACTAACTTTTCAAACAAGGTCTTTTGCTCAGCAGACAGGAGCGCACACAAAAAGAAGTCTGTTGAGCAAAGTTGCGCAATTTTTTGATCCTTTGGGTCTAGCATTACCCGTTACCATAAGAGCTAGGATTCTAATGCAGGAAGTTTGGAGACGTAAAATAGGATGGGATGACAGTTTGCCCGAGGACCTGAATGACCAAGGGACATTGTTGTTGAATGAATATGCCATCCTATGTAATAAACCTATACCTCGTAAAGTGGCGGCGTTCGGTGACGTTACGTTACACACGTTTTGCGATGCTAGCGCCACGGCATACGGGGTAGCCATATATGTTGTTACTTCATTTGGGGCACATTTAGTTACAGCCCGGGCCAAGGTAGCCCCGGTTAAAAAGGTAACTATCCCTAAAATGGAATTGACTGCCATGCTGCTATTAGCACGTCTGGTGCAACATGTACGCGCAGCATGCGAGAGCTAATTAAATATTGAAATCGTTCATGTATTGTGCGATAGTCAGGTCGCACTCAACTGGATACATAGCAAGAAGTCTCTGCCAGTTTATGTGCGGAATAGGGTAGATGAGATTAGAGCCCTTTTGCCAGACGTTGCTTATCATTATGTAAATACAAAGGAAAACCCTAGTGATCTGATAACTAGGGGTATAACGGCTAGCCAGTTAATGAAGTCCGAATTGTGGTGGCATGGTCCAAAGTGGCTGCTCCATGAAAGTGAATGGACTATATGGCATGCTGTTGGTGAGGGACTTCTGCCACTGGAAACAGTGGCAGTTACAGCCCAACCAAATGAGCCACCGGGTCCTATCATAAAGTGGGCAAGATTCGGTGACTATAATAAACTAGTCAGAGTTGTAGCTTGGGTATTGCGATATGTATCCAATCTCAAGCTTAAAGTAACGGGCCAACTCTGCAACAGGGGTCACAACATTGATGCTCGTGAATTTAAAGCAGCTGAAGTAACTTTGATCAAATGGGTTCAAGTAGAAACCTTTTCCAATGAATTAGAATCCTTGAAAAGCTCGAATAAGACATTAATGCCTAATATAGTGCGTCAACTAAGGTTGCACCTAGACAATGGCCTTATCAGGTGTGAGGGTCGCCTGAAGTGGTCGGGTGTACAAGACGGCACAAACCGACCTATACTTATGCCAACAAGACATCACGTTACTGATCTATTGATCATACGTGCACATAGGGATGTAAAACACTACGGGGTATGTCATATTATATCAAATTTACGCCTCACATGGTGGATACCCAGAGTTCGACAAGTAGCTCGACGCGTAGTGAGAAAGTGTGTAATATGCCAGAGACTAAAGGGTAAACCATATGCAACTGGACCAGCTCCACCTCTACCTGAATGCCGTGTAAAGCACGTAGAACCTTTCCAAGCTGTAGGATTAGATTACACAGGGGCATTGAAGACGAGGGAGCATGAGAAGGTTTATATATTATTGTTTACCTGTGCGACGTCTCGAGCGGTACACCTAGAACTATGTGATAATATGTCTAGCGAAGAATTTATGCTGGCGTTCAGACGGTTTTGTGCCCGTCGTTCATTCCCTCAACTCATTCTTAGCGACAATGCTCCCACTTATGTCCAAGCATCAAAATATCTAAAGGATATGAGTAGTGATCCTACTATCATCACTTTTTTGGGAGAGAAGAAGTGCGAATGGAGGTTCATTCCAGTTAAGGCACCTTGGTTTGGTGGCATGTGGGAACGATGTGTCGGCATAGTAAAGTCAGGACTAAGAGCGGTTGTAGGACGTGCTCTATTAAAGAAGAGTGAGTTGACGACAGTCCTCGCAGAGATAGAGGCAGTCGTGAATGATCGCCCGCTTACATACGTGTACACCGACCTGCAAGAACCACTACCATTAACGCCAGCTCACTTGCTATATGGGAAACCATTGACTGCGTTTCCATCTGATTTCCAATCCATAGTAGAGTTAGAGGATCCCTCGTTGTACTCTGAGGTAGCGGTGTCTAAGAGATACCAGTATATATCCAGGATAATCGAGGATTTTAGGAAACGGTGGATTAGTGAATATCTGCTAGCATTGAGGGAAAGGAGTGTTACTCCCTCTGGTAGACCAACGGCACCTACAGTTGGCGAAGTTGTTTTAATTAAAGAAGATAGTCCTCGTTTATACTGGAAATTAGGCCGCGTGTTAGAGGTATACAAGGGGGCAGACTCTGTAGAGCGGGTGGCGCTATTGAAGACAGCCACTGGAACTACTGTTCGGCCTATCGCACGTTTGTACGCTTTGGAGCTCGATTCCGCATTGCAATCTGAGGCTCCACCTGTTATTGCTGGGTCCGAGGATTCTCAAAGGAACGACTCCCCTCATACTGATGGTGATCATTCTCGGACCGGGACGCGTCCCAGACGCGCTGCTGCTGGCGCTGTCGACTTGTGGCGTCAGAAGATAGCCTCTGGGCAACTTTAGGTTTAAGGTGGGGTTCAGGTCTATTTTGTGGGGGGAGTGTATCGTATAAATACGATAGAATATGACTCTTTTGTGATCTCGTATGTCTCTGTGACGTCACGATCTCTCCTACAGCACGACGTAGGACGAGTAGATCGTATATTATAAGATTGTAAATAAGTTAAGTTATAAAAGGCCTAATATGCTATTAAGCAATATTGCCATGGTCTTATGTAGTATATATGAATTTATCGTATATATTAATATAATTTATCGTATAGAGCAACCTAAATGCGGTACGATAATTTGGGCTCCTGGCGGTTTGCCAAGGCAGCAAGGTGTGCTTTTGAGGTACGCCAGAGCCTTCACGAACACCAACCAGTTAACATCTAATTTTCCGCCCTCAGTTGATCGTGCTTTTGTGCCTCTAATCACAATACACATACAGCAATACACACAGCTACATCATCACGATGCTCTCATCGACATCATGACTGACAGATATATAAGCATATTATTCATGTCCATTCCCATGTAATCATTTATTCTTTCTTTAACTTGACTCGAGTCTTGGGACCGAAGTCTCGTTCCCCATTGTCCACCACCATATTGGGTAAAACGTTCTCCATTGCCACGTGGAACTATTGGCGAGTTAATTCCTGGCTAATATTAACCCTTATAACCTTACCCTATATATACATTTATTATGTGACACCTTTGGATATAAATTAGCTTGTTTCAGATTGAATTCAATTTAGATATAGAGTAGTTTTCATTTAGATTGATTTTATTTGATTCATTATAGCTTAGTAATATTTAACTTCCATTGATAGTTTACCACAACCGCCTTCATTCATATACTTCTTCACTCCATCCTTCCACCTCTCTCTCGGTTTACCTCTCCCTCTCTGTCCTTCAACCTCGCTCTCGTACACCCACTTAGTCATGCTCTCGCTTCCCATACTCTCCATATGGCCGAACCTTCATAAGGTGTTCCGGTTCACACTTTCCAGCACATCTACCTCCACACCACAACTCTCTCTTACTTCCTCATTCGTCTGTCTATCCCTCCATGTAACTCTGCATGCACTTCTCAAGTAACTCATTTCCACCCCTCTCACTCTTGGTCTGAGTCTCTCCACCAACGTTCATGCTTCGCTTCTGTAAGTCGGTGCCAGGATTACGACACTGTCATGCAAGGACTTCTTTACTTCCATGTTGACCACCCTATTTCTTGTTACTGCTTTCAGCATTCCTACAACCCTCTTCCCCTGTTGCACCCTCTCCCACACTTCTTCATCTATACTCCCATCTTTACTCAGCACATTGCCCAGATACTTAAATGAGCTGATAATCTCCATAGCCTGACCGTTCAACTTCACCTCACACTCTATGGCTTCATCCCTTTCGAAGACCATAACCTTGCTCTTCCCCGCATTTACCTTCAGATTCCGTTTTTCGCACACTGTTCCAAACATATTTACCAGACCCTGCAACTCCCACTCATTATCGCTCATCAGAACCGTATCATCAGCAAACAGCAGTACAGGTAGTTTCCACTCATATCCCTCCCTTATCAGCGATACACCAACATTTACTGCTCTTCCTTGTATTTCTTTCATGACTCCATCCATCTATACAATAAACAACCACAGGGAAATCACACACCCCTGTTTCAACCCAACATTCAGATCAAAGAACTCGCTCTGCTCATTCTCCACACATACTGCCGCCTTTGCACCCTCCTACATGCTCTTCACTGCTTTCAGCAACTTGCTATCTACTCTGTATATTCGATGTACTTTCCACATATCTTCTCTATCCACTCTGTCATAGGCCTTCTCCAAGTCTATAAAGGCAACATACAGCTTTTGTTGCTTCTCCAGATATTTCTCCACAACACATTTCAGAGTAAAAATCTGATTTACAAATCCTTTTCCCTTCCTAAACCCGCCCTGCTCGTCACCTATCCATTTCTCCGTTCTCTCTCACTCTTTCAATCACTACTCTACAGTACACCTTCCCTACTATGCTATGAAGATATATTCCTCGGTGGTTACCACACACTCCTCTTTCCTCTTTACCCTTATATAGGGGACTATTATGCCTGTTTTCCAGTCCTCAGGTGCACTCCCCTTCTCACATGCTAGTTCGCACATTTTCCATACCCTTTCGATCACTATCTCACAACCATACCTCAGCATTTCCGCACACACATTCCTTACATTCAGCAATTCGTTGAAGTACTCTCTCCATCTTTCGACTCTCTCTTGCTTCTCAGCTAGCACTTGCCCACTCCTCCTCCCCATGTAAAATTCACTTACTAGACGAAACAAAGCAAGGGGCAAGGAAATTCGTATGTGGTCCCAGACTCTAAGAATTGGAATTTAATTGTTTCTGTTCAGGCTCTGTCTCAAGTCGGTCACCTACAGCTATGCGGTATGTACCTGAGTATATACATTCATACATACAAAATTGGCTTTAATGTAATGCAGCATGTAACAGGACTTTAGTTTTACGATTACTAAGGGCCATGATACATTGGATGCAAATATATATTTTACACAACATACTTCAAATCTCAATAGAGGTCATGGGTATATAATATCTGAAACGCGTCTCGATTACATTAGGCAAAGCATTTTTTGTTTCAAACAGAGTGGTTATCTGGTGAAACAAATTGGCCAATATTGATAAGGGTGTTTGCACAGTGCAAGCGTTTAGTGAGGGGGCATAAATGGTTCCACACTACGAAAAACTGGACACCCAACGACCCCTCAAAATGTCTTGAACCATTGCCTGACACTCTCACTATCAACTTCTGCAACAATCGTGGCCTTTCTCTAACTTCTACTCTGTTGAAAACCACCTCTCCTCCAACTGACCTGAGCTTTTCCTTACCAAAGCCCAGTTGTCTGAGGCAACTGACAGCAAACCCTTCTCCGTATCCTCCTACTATTTTATCCTCAGTTTCAAGCTAAAAGTGGATA
Source organism: Paralithodes platypus (assembly GCA_032716605.1). Lineage (NCBI taxonomy): Eukaryota > Metazoa > Arthropoda > Malacostraca > Decapoda > Lithodidae > Paralithodes > Paralithodes platypus. Next base: position 35,574,604 of record CM064512.1, read on the forward strand.
TTGTGTATAATTTATGTTCGCAATAATTTAGTTTGTTCTCGTGTTCCCAACTTTAACTCTAATGAATTTTCAACTCTCTGGATTAAGCTATCTTGTCGCTCTCAAACTAAGTATATTTAAGGTACAGCATGATGTAGCCTTGTAAGGAGGTGTTGTGATTGTATGAATAGGTGTGAGTAGTTAGATGTAGTACTTGGTTGATTGAATATTCTGGTAGATTGTCTTGTAAACTAGTAGATATACGATATTGATATATGGTAGATGATACGCCGCTACCACCCTTACCATAATAATGGTATAAATCAGAAAGCTAATACCAGCCATTCTTTATTCGCGGCGCAATGCATAAGTGTGTTGATTTTCGGTGTGAGCGTCCTGGGTTATCTTTGCTAAATGGCAACCCCTGAGTCCACAGGATAGCAAAGTTAACATCTAACCCTTCTGTTTATTCTGTAAATATTATCACTCCATTTTGCTCTTCCGATCATAACTTTATCTCGGTTACCTGTCCTACCTCTCCAGTGCGCCCAGCTGACCCTTCCAGCTTGCAGCGCTTGTGACACTTTGGCGCTGCCGATTGCGAGGCTCTTCGGCAGTATTTCTGTGATGTACCTTGAGATTATTTTTACCTACGTGGCCAAGGATCTTCAGAGTGTGTCGAACACATTACCAAGGTGATAATTTCTGGCATGGAGGTACAGGATCGTGCTAAATCTGCTCTTTGACTTGCCAACATCTCAATCTCTTTCACCAATGACAAATCTAATGAACTTTCAAATTCTAGCAATTCCGAGGCTTTCTGGCATCTAGTCAAAAACCTCTAACAATTTAAGGTCATATTCTTACCCTCCTTATTTATACTCTGACGTGACCACGATAATTTCTCCTTCTGACAATGCTGAACTCTTTGCTCAAACTTTCGCTTGAATGAATCCGGTGCTATTTCTCCCACACCACCCTCCTCTCAGTTACTTATGCCTAATTTATTAAACAAAATAAAGTACATCTAAAGATGTACTTTCTACCTTTTATGGGCTTAATACTAAGAGGCTTTTCTACAGTTGTACGAACAACCTGTGCTTCCGTATTTACTTTCTGCCTAGGTTAACTATTTTGACTATCTTTCCTCTAACATCTGTCCTTCACGTCGGAAGTTTGGCCTCATTTCACCTGTCCTAAAGGTGGTGACCACTCTTCAACTATCCTTCAATTGCTCTATTCTTAATTCAAAATCTCTTGAGCATTTGTCTTCCCATAATCTTCTTTCAGATCACAAGTATGGTTTCCTTAAGGGACGCTCTACTGCTCTCCTTTCTTACCTTCCTAACTCTTGGTCATCCTCCTTTCGAACTTTGGTGAGACCATAAAAAGCGACTACCTACACTATTAAAGTGTTTAATAATGTTTTTCGCTATTACAGGCTCGCTATCGATCGCCAGGCAAAAATCGACATCTAAATGGCACGAAAGGTCTTAAAATTGACAAGGAAATGGGGCGAAAGATGTTCTATTTTATTGTGCTAGACGTATCCAAAGCATTAAATATAATGTGGCAAAAATCAGATTTCCAAACTACCCTCCTTCATCTGCTATACCTCCATATTTGCTTTTATCTCTAATTTCCTTTCTGGTTTTTCCATAGCTGCGGATGTGGACCGCCATCTCTCACTTCCTCAACCAATCAACTCCGGTGTTCCTGAGAGCGCTGCTATATCTCCAGTTATATTTCTAATACTCAATAATTATGTTCACAACTGTACCTCTAGTCCTATCCACTCATATGGTGTTGACTCTACCTTACACTACTTAACTAGTATTCTGCAACGTCCCGCTATGCAATCACTCCAAAACCCAGGCGATGAGGGTATAACCCATCTATCTTCTGATCTATCAATTTCAGTGTTTCCAAAATCCGATTTCTCTGTCTATCTACCCATCAAACTCTTTTACACAACTATCCCTTACTCTACAACAACACACAAATCAACCCTTCGTCTTCTCTCAATATTCTTGTTTCTTTTTGATCTGATCTTTCTTGTAAAGCACTAATCTCCCCTTTTGCTAAAACAGTTTCCCAGAAGCAAGGTGTGTTCAACCGTGTCTGTGAGTTCTTTATCCCTGCAAAGCTTCTTGCTCTGTATAGGGAGGGGCACAGTGCATCCATGTATTGAGTACTGGTCGCATGTGTGGGGAGGTTCTATCTATGCTGCACTTCTCGAAAGGGTACAGTCAAAAGCATTTTGTCTCTTCAACTCGCCTCCTATTACTATTCCCTAAAATCTCTCGCTACACGCCACAATGTTGCACCCGTATTCTGTTCAACTCTCTAACCCAAGAGTTGGTTAATATGGTCTTAATCCCAACAGTTTTGATGGTATGACTTTTACATGAAGTGCTCTCTCTCTCTCTCTCTCTCTCTCTCTCTCTCTCTCTCTCTCTCTCTCTCTCCATTGTCCTCTAGTGTGCATACCATTCTCAAGGCTATTGATTTCCAGGAGTCCATTCGGTGCGTGCAATTTTGTTCCCGACACTTGTGAATATTTGCAATGGCTCATTATTTCCTTATCTTTATTTCATTTCCCGTCAATGTTCCTGCGTTAAAGAAATAATGCTGCATTGTACAGTGATTGCAGACATATACATTAGGTCTGTGATTATTATGTATACCAATATACCCCTAATTTGCAGGTAATGAGAGTAGGAGATCCGGAACAAGCCATATTATTTATTGTAGTAATTTTGCAGGAACAGTTTATCTTGGAGTAAATATTCAGTAATAATTATGGAGTTACAGAAATGAAGTAATATGAGTATGATGTATTGTTCAGCCCATGTCTTGTGTTGCAGTGAACAAGTATTCTCTGAGGGTTAATTAATGGACTCTTCTGGCCTCGTCAATGTTGTAGCTATCAGACAAGTGTGTGGTGTTCCTGTGATTTATGTATTTTATCAACTACGGTCTTCAACCACCTGCGACGTACCACAAATCAGTGGCAGCCTAGATCTTCATTAAGCAATTGGTTAAGACCTATTTTATTTTTGTCATTATTATGTTGTGTTTAGTTTCCTCCCTAGACCTCCATCAAGCTTAAGAATACACCCCTTAGACCCCCATTCAACATAAAATTGTACATTTTTCGGTAGAAAAATGTCCCGGTCTTAAATTACAGGTTCGCTATCGCTTGCCAAGAATATATCGACACCTAAATGGCACGACAGTTCCAAATATTGATAAAGCAAAGGGGTGAAAGGTCTTAAAATTGCCAAACTAATGGGCCGAGCATCATAAAATCTAAAACATAATTGGGCTAATTATGAGATAGAAGGGGGACCAGAAGAACTACCCATCTCCCCTTAACCAATGTACTATTTCTGGAGGTGTTGGTGGCTAGGCGTGACTTATTACCTGATTTGAACTACGTTAACTTGGTAACGGAGCTGCTAAATCCACCTTTATTCAACTATTGTATGATGTATCCGTCCACATAACGGTCAAGATGGCGGGAGTGTTGAAGGGGCGGGCGTAGCTCTTTTCCTGTTTAGGGAGGTGTGGTGGAGTGGTCATGCAACTGGACTGGTAATCCAATGGTTCCGGGTTCGAATCCTGATGTATCAATGGGAAGATATTATTGGGATAGAATTTGTGCTGTACCTAGTATCAATGCATTACCACGAATCCCACCGAAACACCAACAAAATACCCTCATTGTTCCCTGATATATAGCACTGTATGAATATTCCTATATTCAAAATATACTACAGGGACAATGCCTAGTGAGGTAATTGCTCAATAGGTGGCGTTCTGAGAGTGAGGGTCTGAGTCTAGGGGGTGAGACAGTGAAGCGCAAAGCCGAAGTAGCTCCAGAGATGGGGTAGCTTCGAGCCGTGGGTGGGCAGCCGGGCCTCGTGCATACTGTGAAGGCAAGATGGTGGGGGCTGGTTGCAGCTCAAAGCCCTTCATATGTCTCACTCTCTAGACTGAAACTAGACTTCACAGGCTTCACCATTGAATGTACGGTTGAATGTACAGGCTCTCATCCTGTGCCCGAGAGAGAGTAGTTGGAATATAGAAAAACAAAAATATAATAAATAAACCTTCTCAACATCCAGATTTGCTTTGCCGATTCACAGGTACAGAAGGGATCGGTAGTGTACCAAGTTAACGCTAAGCAAGTATTGAGGGACCTTGTCACACAAAAATCACCATTCCTGCCTGGTCGGCAAGATATAATGGGAGGCCGCCGCGATTCAACAAGCGAAATGGCCAAACCTCGCTTAAATACCTGTTGTGCCACACTCTAATCAGCTGTGGAGATATAGAGACCAACATGAAATCATGAAACAAGCAAGCCAGAAACCGACATTTTAACAGTCTCTAGCAACAAAATTAAAAACAACAAGCAATCACTTGAATCTCCCCTCATTCACCCAACCCCCCAGGCCGCAATATCATCACCAAGCCAACACTACACAGCCCACAACACAACGGTACCATTACTATCGTTGAGATAAAGTGAGTGAGAGGTCAACTTTGAAAGATGTGTAGAAGGCGATACAGAAGCTCTACTTCCGAAGGTCAGAGCCAGTTGAGAGGGAAGACAGTGAAGACAACAAAGACTAGTGAAGGACCCCCTGGAGTCTGAAAGCCGGCAACTCCCCGGAGTGTTGAGGGAGCAATGCAAAGGTGACCGTGCAACCCCGAGAAGTGAAGTAGCAGAGCCCACCTGATCAACATACACGAGTACCCCCTTATGACCCATAATTACGCCCGGAGTGCCATTAGATCGAGTATCCTGTCCCTTGTATATATCTCCGCGAGGCACGGGCAAAGTGGCGGTACCAGACTTTTCCGGTATTGAGTTGCAAGTTTATAGGAGAATCTGTGTTAATCGAAGAAAGGACAATAATGAAATCGAGATTAAAAGTAGACGCTAAATTAGTCTGAATGATAGAGCAGTAGTAGATTTATTCTAGATTCTGTGTCCGGAGAGAGAGAACTGGAAGTGCAGAAGGGTGGAACATGGAACCAAGTCATAGCATAAGTTAACAAAACATCGGACACAGTCTAGATGATCTCTGCATAGTAAGACAGAGATACTGATTAGATATAAAGTTTGAGCGACTGATGATATTGAGTAAGCCGTAGAAGTATCGAGCAAATACTAGAAAGGTAAACATGATAATTAGATACCCTGGCTGTGAGTAAGTAAGTGTTTTTAAGAAGTATTTTAATAAGTTGGTGCATCTAGGTTGGTGGAGGTAACATAATAATTGAAGGTATAATTGCGATATTGTTAAGGTAATTTTGTTAAGGGTGTCATTGCCTGATTCAATGATGCAATATTTGAGTTGAACATGTCCGCGCCCGTTGATCGCTAAGCCCTTCATAGGAAGCCTTCCAGTGTCACTACTATCTATTACAGGTATCATGTTTCTTTTTTAATAAATACTGTCTTTCTACATATATAGTCACACGAATGATCGGCTGCAAGTATAGATGAAGTCCTGAGAGGTGGAAGAGCTGGGCAGGACAGCTGGAAATATAGGACAAGGGCCGGAACATGAATATATATATATATATATATATATATATATATATATATATATATATATACACTGTAACATGACGTATACAAACTAGGTAGTAGGGTACAAAACAGTTCCCGTCGTCGCCACAAGCCTGTTTATCTGCAAATCCAATTCGCCCAGAAAATATTGAGCTAAGAATAGTGTAGCAAGTTATGGAAATATAAATACTTAAGAAATTTTGAGGTAAGAATATCTGTAAAAAAAAACAAAAAAAAACCATACCTGTAAATTATTTGAAGGAAAGCGGAGACATGGATTATTTTACCCATCATTTTTTGAAAAAGAAACAAAGATACGTTTTGTGGCAGGCTAGTTGAATAGTGTAATATAGAGTTGTCAGCATATGAGTGAAGGGGCTGGAAGTGCAATTGAGAAGGTCATTGATGAATAAAAGGAAGATAATAGGAGATAGGACAGAACCCTGAGGAACACCTGAGTTGATAGGTTGAGGAAGTGAACGGTGGCCGTCCACAACCGCAGCTATGGAACGGCCAGAAAGGAAATTAGAGACATGGCATAAATGGAGGAATAGAAACCGTAGGAGGGTAGTTTGGATATAAGGGATTTGTGCCAGACTCTATCGAAGGCCTTCGATATAGTCTAGCGTAACGGATAAAGTCTCACCGAAGTCCCGAATGGAGGTTGACCAAGAGTTCGTAAGATAAGAAAGAAGATCACCACAAGAGCGACCCTCAACTCGCGGAGCCCGTCATATGACGGGAGGAAGAATATTGGCCACTCCTGCGGCACCCGTCATATGATGGGTGCCATTTTGAGGCCATTATGAGCTATGAGAGTGAAACCGAGCATTGGGGGGACGATAGGTGACCTCGGACCGCTCGCCATTGCTACGTGGCCGTCACTAAGGCCTACTGTATCTCATTCCCGCCTCCGTACAGCTCTCAACAAGGATAAAATTGGCAAAAATACCTCATTTAGGGTATTTTCGCCTCCGGTTGCATGATGGTTGCAAGAGAACCCATGATCGTACAAAGTTGATTCAGGTGTCAATTGGAAAGCTCTATTATCGTCCTTTCACGGATATATATTTGTATTACATTCTGGCTCTCACTTATGCATGAAAAAGAGCATAGAAAGAAGCCCATTATCTGCAAATATACCCACCAGGCTCTACGGTGATGGAAACAAGACAGCCCTCTCGTTGGGAGTTAAGGAAGCCATACTGGTGGTCTGAGAGCAGGTTATGGCAAGATAAATACTTAGGACATTTTGAGGTAAAAATAGTTTCAAAAACTTTGAAGATGCAAGAAATAAGATCAATTGGACGATAGTTGGAGGGTTGAGAGAAGTCACCCTTCTTTGGGAAAGGTTGAATAAGAGCAAACTTCCAGCAGGAAGGGAAGACGTTATAGGAAAGAAATAGATGGAAGAGTTTGTCTAGGCAGGGAATCAGCACGGAATCACATTTTTTTAGTACAAATGGAGGAACACCGTCCGGTTTGTACGCCTTCTTGTTGTTAAGCCCAGAGAGGGTGGAAAGTACATCCTTGGAAGAGATTATGATATTAGGCATAAGTAAGAGAAAGGGGAGTGGAGAGGGAGGAAGAGCACCGGAATTATTCAAAGTGAAGTTTTTAACAAAAGTGGTAGCGAAGAGTTCAGCTTTATCGTGTAATACGATAGAGATAGGCAATTTATGTGCCAACGTACATCTCTATGACGTGCCTAGGTATATACGATAGTCTAACGGTCGCTCCCGCGGTACGGCGTAGGAAGATTAGATCGTGAATAATAAGATTGCAAGTTGTAAGTAAGTTAAGATTATAAAAGGCCTAATATTCTATTAAGCAATATTGACACGGTCTTATGTAGTATATATGAATTTATCGTATATATTAATTTAATTTATTGTATTGAGCAACATAGATGCGGTATGATAAGTTTGGGTGCCTGGCATTCGCCAAGGCAGCAAGATTGAGGCCCTGCTGGGAACCTCAGAGATTCCAAAAACATCACCCTGTCAACATATAATTTCCGTCTCATTTGATCGTGCTATTGTGCCTTTATTCACAGTACACTACCAGCAATTCACACATTTACACTACGACGATGCTCTAATCGACGCCATGACTGACAGCTAAGCATTTCTACTCATGTCCATTACCATATCCTAATCATTTGTTTTTTCCCTCGAGACGTGCTTTTGGGCCGGCTCCTCTTTCCCCGTCGTCCGCCATATTTGGTTGGCATTTTTCCTTTGCCTCATTGCCACGTGGAGATATTGGCGAGTTGAATCCTGGAATATAATTAACCCTTAGAACCCTGATTAAATATAAACATATGTGAGTGACCTTTGGATGTAATTTAGCTTAAATTCAGATTAAATTAAATTTAGACTTAGTTACTCTAAGTCTTTGACTTAGATTGATTTGTTTGGATTATAGCTTAGATATATAATTAACTTCCACTGATATTATACCACATTGGTGCAAAGACCCGGGATTTAGCTACAGCCAAGGGATTTTTTAAGGCGATGAGCAAGGGGACATACAACAGGATGCAGGAACAACTCTATGATAAACTGGTAGGACTAGCCAAGCGATGGTTAGAGCCAGAATGCGGGGTCGTGTCGTTGGGCCTCCCAAAATGCTGCATCCCACCCATCATCTTCCCCCAATCTTTTTTCATTTCATTTTCAGACTTCCTATGACACCTGACCTGACATAACATTTTCTTTGTTCATTATGACCTTTTAGTGTAGGTATTGCAATTTAGTGTACTATTTTCTCTCCATAACAAAGAAGTCTGCCGTTCGGCATCTCTTGAATAGGCTACTAATTGCAGTGGTGATATAACATTGTAGCATTGTAAGGTGTAGATAGCCTACAGGTTTGCATAAAAAATCAGTAAACCAGAGGATATACCGTCTGGTGGGGTGCAATGCAAAGCCCCAAAAAATCAGAGGGCAGGACTTCGGGGAGTGTTAAATAGATTAATAGTCGATGTCAATACTTTCATCACTACTGCTGACCTTGAGGAATTGGAGGCTAGACTAGATAATGTCCAGGTTACACATTGTTGTATTGTTGCTCTAAGTGAGGTGATTGTGGCAAGCATGACGGAGGATGATGAGATAATATCAGAGTGTGAAAATCGCGCCCTATATGACGAAACAGTCTTCAAAGAGAAGCACTTGTTACAGAGCGCTGTCGTGAACAAGAAGGGAGGCGATAACGATGCCCATAGAATGGTTGATGCTAAACATACTGTGCACCTCCCAAAGCTCAATCTACCTACATTTGGGGGTAATTTGACAGAGTGGTTAGCCTTTTGGGACGTATTTAGGTTTACCGTGCATGAATCTACTTTGGATAATGTCCGGAGATTTCATTACCTGAAAGGACAAATGGAAGGAGAGGCCTTACATAGAGGGTTTCGCGGTAGTAGGTGATAGTTATCTTGAGGCAGTATAATTATTACAGTCAACATACGGCGATCGGGATCAATTGAAAATGGCCCATGTCGTCGCCTTGTTAAATCTGACTGAACCAAAATACAGTACAAGGTTGATGAATTAGCAAAATTTAGAGCAGACTTGGAATGCCATACTCGATCACTAGACACCCTAGGGCTGACCTCACAGGAAATGATAGTTAGTATGCTAAGACAGAAACTTCCTATGGCAATACTCGACAAGGTCAGATCATTTGATCTGGGTGAGTTAAAAACTCAGTTCAGTAAAGAAATCAGTAATTTACAGTTGAACAATGGGAGAATGAATGTGTCAGGAGGAAGTGGGAATGTTGAAATGAAGGGGGACTGTAAGTATGACGGTGGGGACCAAGGGAAAGAAAGAGGGTACATACAAGAAACCCGCACAGACTTTATGTAAACTTTGTAATAATAAGCATAAATAGAGTTTCTGTGTAAAATACCCAACAAATGAGTTAAAATTAGTACAAGCAAAACGGTTGAAGCTATGTGCAGGTTGTCTGAGTAGATAACATGGCAAGCAAGGGCAATGTACTGCTACGTACTTAAGGCCCTGTCGTCACTGTAAAGGACATCACTTTGACAAGTTGTGAACTACAGTTGACAAAGGCAAAGATGACAAACCAGAGGGTACTACAACTTTGACATTAGGTAGTACGAAAAACACCACTATATTGCCCACGATAAGGATTCCCATGGAAGGCAATGACTGTAACAAAGTTTGTCGGGTGCTTCTAGATCAGGGGTCTCAACGGTCCTTTATAAAAAGGTTCATATTAATGGGACTTAAGCACCGAATCGTAGGGGCTGAGACTCTTCGACTGCAGGGCTTTACGGGGGTTACTGACAAACAAGACTATGAAATAGCGGAAATTTCCGATTTTTTCCGTAAACAAAGGTACTTTATGACATGTATCGAAGTAGACACCCTTTTTTTTTTTTTTTTCTATGTGATTGAGGGAGGTAAAAGGCATACCTGCCTATAGCGAGTGCCTCCCCCATAGTTGAAAGAGTGACAGGGCCAAAATCAAGGGACGTTCGAGCCAAAATGCCTGGACACACGGAGTTTGAAGCAATTTAAGTCATAGGAAGAGGGAAAGACCGATTCTGGGAGAGAGTTCCAGAGCTCAGATGTTGAGTAGAAGAAAGTTTGAGAGTAACGTTTCACTCTTGGGTTGGAGAGTTGCACAGAGTAGGGGTGGGATTGAGTTGCAAGACGGGTACCACGTGCTCTACGTAAAGGAGGTGGTATGCACTGGGATAGCTCTGAGGAACACTGATTATTATAGTAGCGATAGAATAGCGAGAGAGATGCAACATTGCGGCGGAATATATTACCAGAATATGTTTCTGTAGGAGTGAGGAAGGTTGAACACGCCTTACGTAGCAAAGGGGTTAACTTGTCAGATCCAATGGGAGATCAAAGTGAGGTGCATGTACTACTTGGTGTGGATCATTATTTTGATGTAGTATAACCTGGATTTAAAAGAATGTGTGGTGTAATTCTAATCCCCACTAAATTTGGTTATTGCATGAGCGGAAAGGTACATACCACACAGTCAAACATCCTGGTCGACACGGTCTCTATACTAAGGGTGAATGTAACCGCGGCAGAGGAGTTGGGAAGGGAAGATTCCCAACCTAGTGACCCTAAAACGACTGCCGAGTTCGACCTGGAAAGACTGTGGAAATTAGATCACATAGGCATTAATCCTGTGGAGACTGATTATGACTCGGAAATTGCGATAAAGAAGTTTGAGGAGTCTGTGAGCTATTGTGCCGCAGAAAAACAATACAAGGTTAGTTTACCCTGAAAGATAGTGAGAGGAGCCTGCCAACAAATTATAGATTGGTATTGAGTCGCTTGCGCGCATTACAGCGTAAACTAACACATGAACCGAGCACGCGCCAGGCGTATGATGATGTATTTCGGAACTACTTAGACCGAGGCCTCATAGAAAGATTCGATGTGAAAAAACCCATTAGAAAGGGTAGGGTTCACTATTTAGCCCATCATGGGGTGAAAAAATACAGTGCCACCACACCAATATGACCGCTCGGCCCACCAAGGTCAACAACCCAGTCTAAATTATTGCTTACTGACTGTTCCGTCCATGGTGTCGGATTTGTCTCATCACCTATTGCGATTTAGACTGGGGCAATATGCTTTTACCAGTGATATTGAGAAAGCCTTCTTGATGGTCAAGTTGCAGGAGGAAGATAGAGATGTCACTCGCTTTCTTTGGTTCGAAGACATTAGCGACTCTGGAAGTCCGGTCGTGATCTACCGTTTTCGGGTCGTACTCTTTGGTGCTACATGCTCGCAGTTTTTGTTAAATGCCACAATTAAGAAACATCTGTCAGATACTCATGAGGACACTAATAAACTTTCTCACGGGTTGTATATAGACAATTTGCAGGGTTCTAGCGATAGTCAGGATGAATTGTTACATACCTACTGGCAAGAACGTAGATTGTTTACAGAAGCTCATTTATTTCTCCGCGAATGGGTTACTAACAGTGAAAATCTTCAGAGTTTAAGTCAGATGGACGGTACGGCATCTCATAACCAGGAAAATACCAGAAATTTGGGGAAGATATGGCAACCAAAACAAGACATTCTAACCTTTCAAATAAAGTCTTTTGTTCAGCAGACAGGAACGCACTCGAAGAGAAGTCTGTTGAGCAAAGTTTCGCAATTTTTTGATCATTTGGGTCTAGCACTACCCGTTACCATAAGAGCTAGGATTCTGATGCAGGAAGTTTGGAGACGCAAAGTAGGGTGGGATGACAGTTTGCCCATGGACTTAAGTGATCAAGGGACATTATTGTTGAAAGAGTATGAAATTCTATCTACTAAACAGCTACCTCGTAAGATGGCGTCATTTGGTGACGTTACATTACATACATTTTGCGATGCTAGCGCCACGGCATACGGGGTAGCCATTTATGTTGTTTCTTCATTGGGGGCGCATTTAGTTACAGCCCGGGCCAAAGTAGCACCGGTCAAGAAAGTAACTATCCCTAAAATGGAATTGACTGCCATGCTGCTATTAGGACGTCTGGTGCAACATGTACACGCAGAATACGAGAGCGAGTTGAATGTTGAAGTCATTCACATAATGGTGCGATAGTCGAGTAGCACTCAACTGAGTACATAGCAAGAAGTCTCTGCCAGTTTATGTGTGAAATAGGGTAGATGAGATTAGGGCCCTATTGCCAGACGTTGCATATCACTATGTCAATACAAAAGACAACCCTAGTGATCTCATAACTAGGGGTATAATGGCTAACCAGTTAATAAAGTCCGAATTGTGGTGGCATGGTCCAAATTGGCTGCTCCATGAAAATGAATGGACGATATGGCAAGCTGTTGGTGAGGGACTTCTACCACTGGAAACCGTGGCAGTTACAGCCCAACCAAATGAGCCACAGGATCCAGTAATAGAGTGGGCAAGGTTCGGTGACTATAATCAATTATTCAGAGTTGTAGCTTGGGTGTTGATATTTATATCCAATATCAAGGTTAAAGTAACGGGCCATCTCTGCAATAAGGGTCACATCATTAATGCTCGTGAATATAAAGCAGCTGAAGTAACTTTGATTAAAGGGGTTCAACCAGAAACCTTTTCCAATGAATTAGAATCTTTGCAAAGCTCTAATAAGTTAATAATGCCTAACTTAGTGCGTCAACTGAGGTTGCTCTTAGATAATGACCTCATCTGGTGTGAGGGTAGCCTGAAGTGGTCGAAGGTAACGGACGGTACAAATCGTCCTATACTTATGCCAGCAAGAAATCACGTTACTGACCTATTGGTCATACGTGCACATAAGGAAGTAAAACACTACAGGGTCTATCACATCATATCGAATTTGCGTCTCACATGGTGGATACCCAGAGTTCGACAAGTAGCTCGACGCGTAGTAAGGAAGTGCGTGATATGCCAGAGACTAAAGGGTAAACCTTATGCGACTGGACCAGCTCTGCCTTCACCTGAATGCCGTGTAAAACATGTCGAGCCTTTCCAAGCTGTAGGGTTAGATTACACAGGTGCATTGAAGATGAGAGAGCAAGATAAGGTCTATATATTATTGTTTACCTGTGCAACGTCTCAAGCGGTACACTTAGCATTATGTGACAATATGTCTAGCGAGGAATTTATGCTGGCATTTGGACGGTTTTGTGCACGTCGTTCATTCCCTCAACTAGTACTTAGCAACAATGCTCCTACTTTTATCCAGGCATCTAGATACCTTAAGGATATGAGCAGTGATCCTACAATCATCACTTTTATGGGAGAAAAGAAGTGCGAGTAGAGGTTCATCCCAGTTAAGGCACCTTAGTTTGGTGGAATGTGGGAACGGTGTGTCGGCATAGTTAAATCAGGACTAAGAGCGGTAGTAGGACGTGCTTTATTGAAGAAGATTGAGTTGATAATAGTCCTCATCGAAATAGAAGCAGTCCTGAATGATCGTCTGCTCACATATGTGTACACGACCTGCAAGAACCACTACCATTAATGCCAGCTCACTTACTCTATGGTAAACCATTGACTGCATTTCCGTCCGATTTCCAGTCAATTGTAGAACTAGAGGATCCTTCATTGTACTCTGAAGCAGCGGTGTCTAAGTGATACCAGTATATATCGAAGTTAATCGAGGACTTTAGAAAAAGGTGGATTAACGAATATCTGCTAGCCTTGAGGGAAAGGAGTATCAAACCCTCTGGTAGACCATTGGCACCTACTGTTGGTGAAGTAGTTTTAATAAGAGAAGATAGACCTCATTTGTACTGGAAACTAGGCCGCGTGTTGGAGGTGTACAAGGGGAAAGACTCTGTGGAGCGGGTGGCACTATTGAAGACTGCCACTGGAACTACTTTTCGGCCTATCGCAAGTTTGTACGCTTTGGAGCTCGATTCCGCTTTACAATCTGAGGCTCCAACCAATATTGCTGGGTCCGAGGATTTTCAAAGTGACGATTCACTTCTTACTGATGGTGATCACTCTCAGACCGGGACGCGTCCCAGACGCGCTGATGCTGGCGCCGTTGAAATGTGGCATCAGAAGATAGCCTCTGGGCAACTTTAATTTAAGGTGGGGTTAAGGTTTTCTTGTGGGGAGAGTGTATCGTGTAATACGATAGAGATAGGCAATTTATGTGCTAACGTAAGTCTCTATGACGTGCCTAGGTATATACGATAGTCTAACGGTCGTTCACGCGGTACGGCATAGGAAGATTAGATCGTGAATAATAAGATTGCAAGTTGTAAGTAAGTTAAGATTATAAAAGGCCTAATATGCTATTAAGCAATATTGACACAGTCTCATGTAGTATATATGAATTTATCGTATATATTAAATATCATTTATCGTATTGAGCAACATAGATGCGGTACGATAGTTTGCCCGCCTGGCGTTCGCCAAGGCACCAAGATCGAGGCCCTGCTGGGAACCTCAGAGCTTCCAAAAACTTCGCCCTGTCAACATATAATTTCCGTCTCATTTAATCGTGCTATTGTGCCTTCTTTCAAAGTACATTGCCAGCAATACACACTTCTACACTACGACGATGCTCTCATCGACGCCATGACTGACAGCTAAGCATTTCTACTTACGTCCATTACCATATAAAAATCATTTGTTTTTTCCCTTGGGCCTTTTGGGCCGGCTCCTTTTTCCCCGTCGTCCGCCATATGGGGTTGGCATTTTTCCTTTGCCTCATTGCCACGTGGAGATATTGGGGAGTTGAATCCTTGAAGACTAAGTAGAGAAGTTGTTGGAGAGGCTTGGGAAGAGCTAGAGTTGGATAGTACAGTGCATTTATTACTGATGAAAGAATGTTTGGCGAGTCGAATAACTGATTTGTCTTAATTCCGGGCAGAAACATAAGAGGTAAGATATTCTAGAGTTTGAAGGCAACAGAACTGTTTGAAAGCTTCCTCATTATTGCAGACAGCAATAGAACAAGCGTGCGTAAACCAGGTTTTGTTTGCATTAGTCTGAGAGAAAGAAAATGAAATATATGGTTTCATGCCCGAGAGGATTATCTAGGTAATGCGTACAGTACTCTCCGAGGGTCCCCGGCCATGGAATCATAAGTCGTTCCATGGGAAATCAAAGAAGTACTGCCGAAGAGCATCCCCGTCATTAGCGCCAATGTGCCACAAGCGCCGCCGGTTAGGAGGATCGGTTGGCCGTACCGGGTTGATAATACAAGTGACAGATAAGTCTATGATCCAAAGGAGAGAAAAGGCTTACAGTATAAGCAGAAGGGTTAGAGATCAGAGATAAGTTAAGAATGTTGGGCTGATCTCCGAAACGATCCGGGATATGGATGGGTTGCTGGACTAACTGCTATAAGTCATTTAGGAAAAGATGTAGGCTTGTTCACCAGGTTGGTCAGTGGAAAACGAGGAGAGCCATTGGCGGTGGTGAGCATTGAATTCTCTTACGATGGAGATATTCTGCCAAAGGAGAGATGGATAGAATGGGTTTCACTTTAGAAGTTAGATAGTCATAGAATTTTGGATTGTCTGTAGAATTAAGGGAGACAAACAGCGCAGAAATATTTAGTTTGAGAGTGACCAGAAAGCTTTAGCCAAAGAGTTGAGAATTCAGAAGAATAAAAGTTGGGAACACGAGAGAAAGCAAAATTGTTGCGTACGTATACGCAACATCCACCTTTGGCTTGAAACTGAGGATAGAGATAGTAGGAAGATACAGAAAAGGGTTTGCTGTCAGTAATCGCAGATAACTGTGTTTCAGTGAGAAAGCGAAGATTAGGGTTGGCAGGAGATGTGGTACGTGTTCCACAGAGAAGAAAGGACATGAATGTTGCAAACATTTATAGTAAAAGTAGAAGGGGTGATCCAGAGCATTTTGGCTAGTCGTTTCCAGGGGACAGACCAATGGGGGCATTTCTACCCCCCCCCCCCCCCCCCCCCTCCCCCCTCCCCATGGGGACTCCGAGGTGGGTCGTGGTTGCCCTCAATAAGGATGAGGTACGGAAAGGATCAGCTAGGGAGGTCAGGTGGTAAAACAGGAGTTCCAGCTGACCTTATCAACCACTTAGCACACCCCGGGAGTACCGCCCTGTTTTGCTGGTGCCTACAGCCTCCAGCTACTGGTTTGCTAGGGAAATTAGATTAATTTGTTCGTATAATGGTGTACTTTCAATGTTGTGTTTTTTTTTTTTTTTTTTTTTTTAATAATGTTGTTTGTTTCTAAATCTTCAGTATAATATTTCCACATACTGATTTTTAATATAAGTTCGTTTGTCTTTCCTTTGTGCGGCTTATGGCTTTAGTTTAGTCGATTTACAAGTTTTACATACATCCAAACACACAACAAAACGCTTAATGGAATAATAATTATGAGCTGCAGTTACATATTGAACAATGGTCAGAGGGTTATGTTGCTTTGAATAGGTCAGTATACTGTAGATGTTAACTACAAACGATATGGTTGCTGAAAGAGGTCAATGGCTCACAATAAAGAAGCTCAATTATTAACTGTAAATAAATTATTAGTGTAATTATGTTATTATAATTGCTGTTAAGCGATGCAATTACGCTGTGGAAGAGGCCCCTATGGAGTTTAGGGGAGACAGTCCTTTTTTTTTTTTTTTTTTCTATTAATTCATATATTCCTTAGTTTTCTCGCTAGACCTCCATCAAGCTTAGAAAACCACCCCCTAGACCCCCCTTCAAGATAAATTTGTACATTTTTCGGTAGAAAAATGTCCAGGCCGAAGACCGTTTCCTCGTAAAATTTCAGGCTCGCCAGGAACTAATGGGCGTTCGTGAGGGAGAAGGAGGTCCAGAAAAACGGTCTGCCTCCCCTTAAAGCTGAGTGAACAGAGTTTTCACGTAATGTTCAACCATAATTCCTAACATGAATTTGCTTTGGGTTGGAGATGAAGCGAGGTTTGTTTCTTTCCGGACACCTCTCTCATTTATAGCCCCAGCTAGTTATTAATAAATGTACCACCAGGGACCAGCCGGTTTTGATTTTTTTTCTTTTCAGAAACCATAGCGAATGGGTTAGGAATGGAGGAAAAACCACAAAAAAACTATCAAAAAGGTCAAAAATTGGTCCTACGGAGCCCCCGAAAACGGATTTTACATGAGTAAAAAATTGAAGGCAATAACACCCAAAATTCCGGTTTTTGCGCGCTCACGTGCACGCAGTTGGACTTTGATAGTTTTCAACCATTGGCATGGTTGCGTGGGATACTTACACAATTCCCATACAAATCTGAGCCCTCTAGGTGCCATAGGACCGAAGTAATTGGGACCGGAGTAACACTGACGCAACTGTTGCGTCGCTGGGGTTTAGCGTTACATACATTGCTGACGCAAACGCTGCGTCACTGGGGCTCAGTGGGTTAAGATGTTCGCCCTATTAGTTTGGCGATTTTGAGATCTTTTGCCCCATTTCTTTTTCAATTTTAAAACCTTTCGTACCATGTAGATATCGATTTTACCGAGGCGGTCGATTGCGAGCCTGCAATTTAGGAAAAACCGGCCATCGGAATGGAAATTTTTCAACTGAAAAAATATATATGTTTGTTGATAGGGGGTGTTGGGAGATTTTTTTAAACTTTTTGGTGGGCTAGGGAACAAATTACAAAACCTCCCCTAAATATATATCGATCACGGTTCAGCTATCTATTGGTGTTTTATTTGTATGCATTTATTTTGTTTTAGAAACAAATTAAGCCGAACATTATTATTTTTTACACAATCAGAGATGTAGAAGTCGTTCACTGTAAATACATCGGAGGCATTGTATTATACATCATAGAATATTATTCCTTGAAAATGTATTGTGGGTGACTAGAGAAGTTGCATTGTAGAAAATAATCCGAATGTTGTCAAGTTATTAAATGCCTATACTGTATCTGTATGGTGGTGTTATTCTGTTTTTTACAAATTCCGATCAGTACCTTAATTCTGGCAACATTTGCGATACATTATAATTGCAATGCTGATGAACTCAAAGATTTTAACTAGGTGTTGTTTCAGGTACTAATTTTCAGCAACTCTATGTTCTCTCTCTCTCTCTCTCTCTCTCTCTCTGGTATTGTCCAGTAATGTCTCTCCAGGGTGTACTAGGACCTTTCCTTTACTCTGGGCCTCACAAACCTCAGCCTGGGGGTGGATCTAGTACCACCACCTCCCTCCCTTATTCGACCACCCACCTCGGATAGCTAAAGTGTAGGAGGAGAAACGAATTGTGATAGAAAACGGAACGTTGAATATAACTATGATATAACAACAGTTATGAAGAAAAACAAAACATAAATATAGGGGAAGATTGTAGGCACCAGTCAACAGGCTATGTGATAAGGAATCACTGGAACTCCTGTTTTATTTGTTTGGCCTCTTTTACTGAATTTGTTTGTGCCTCACTTCCACTGAGAGTAATCCTGCTAGCTCTCACAAAACACTCTTTCTATTGGGCGGGTGCCCAACCCCGAAAAGGGTTGAAATAGGGGAGCTATGCTTTCTAGGGCCTTTCCTAGCTGATGCTGAGAGGATTGGGTTCAAGTCATGTGGTGATGGGCTGGTCTATCAGAGTGAGAACTGAGCAATCTCTGCCATAATACCCATAGCTTACTCTGACTGTTCCTTTTACTTATATATTTTCTAGATCTCAAGTGACGGTGTCTCTTCTGTGGATTGACCTCCCAATATACCAAGATTGGAAGCCAAAGCGTCACATTTTTCCCTTGCCCCTCAACATTCTCTTCATAATTGCTGAGGGGCACAGGGCCCTGGGTGGGGCTTTGGTTTCCCGGCCGTTTCCGCACCCTCCTCAGCTCCCCGCCATGGAGTGGCTTCGGTCACCCAGGCTTTATTGTGGTCGGCGGGGAGAGTTCTGTGCAGGCGCTCGGTTATGGCCTTGGCCTTGCTCGGGGCCTTGGGGCTGTTCGGCAAGGCAGCTTGGGGAACAACAACAACAACACTACGCCACACAAACACACTTTCCAATATATACAAATAAATAAATAATATAATATGATGACAAAACATGGCCCAGCCTCGGAGTCCCCTGGGGGGTGGGGGTGGGAGGATTGGCCATAAATGCACCCACAACACAGGCTGGACACTCAACCAACGAACCACCAAAATGTCTTGGACCGTGACCTGACACTATAACTATCAACGTTTGCAACATTCGAGGCCTTTCCTCTAACTACCCTTCTCTGTACCCTCCTACTATCTCTACCGTAGTTTCAAAGCCAAAGGTGGTTGCTGTGTATACATACACAACAAACTCACTTGTTCTTGTGTTCCCGACTTCGACTCCTCTGAATTCTGAACATTATGGCTCAAACTATCCTGTCACTCTCATATTAAATATATATGTGCTGTCTATCTCTCCCCCAACTCCACTGACTTCCCCAAATTCTTTGACACTCTAAACTCTAAAGTGAAACACATCCTATCCATCTCTCCTTTCTCAGAAATCTCCATCGTAGGGAATTTCAATGTTCACCACCACCAATAGCTCTCCTCTCATTCCACTGACCAACCTGGTGAACAAGCGTACATCTTTTCTATCCTAAATGACCTAGAGCAGTTGGTTCAGCAATCCACCCGTATCCCTGATTGCTCCGGAGATCGGCCCAACATGCTAGACTTGTTCCTAACTTCTAACCCTTCCGCTTATACTGTCGATCTGTTCTCTCCCTTTGGCTCCTTCGACCATAAACTTATCTTTTTCACCAGTCCTATTTCTCCTGTACCGCCACCCGATCATCCCAGCCGGTTGCGTTTGTGGCACTTTCGAGCTGCCGACTGGGAGGCTCTTCGGCAGTACTTCTTTGACTTCCTGTGGAATGATTTTTGCTTCAGTGGCCATGGACCCTATATTCTTTTTCTCAGACTAATGCAAACAATCTTGCTTTACTCACGCTTGTTTTACTGCTTATCGTAATAAGGAGGAAGCATTCAAACGGTACTGAAAACTTCAAACTCAAGAATTTCATTCATCCTATGTTTCTGCCCAGAATCAAGCCGAATCTGTTCTTCGACTTGCCAAGCACTCTTTTATCAATAGTAAATGCACTGAACTATCTAACTCTAGCTCTTCCCAAACTTTCTGTCATCTAGCCAAAAACCTCTCCAACAATTGCACTTCCTCGTCCTTCCCTCCCCTTTTCCCCATCTAATGGCACAACTATCACTTATTCCTCGTACACAGCTGAACTCTTTGCTCAAACTTTCGCGAAAAACTCTACCTTGGATGATTCTGGTGCTATTCCTCCCTCTCAACCCCCCTCTCTCCTACTTATGCCTAATATGCTAATCTCTTCTAAAGATTTACTTTCTACCCTCTCTGGGCTTAATAATAAGAAGGTGTACTGTCCGGATGGTGTTCCTCCTGTTGTACTAAAAAACTGTGCTTCTGTGCTGACTCCCTGCCTAGGCAAATACTTCCGTCTCGGTTTCTCCTCTAATGTCTTCCCTTCTTGCTGGAAGTTTGCTCTCATTCAACCTGTCCCAAAGAAGGGTGACCGCTCTCAACCCTCCAACTATCGTTCAATTGCTCTAATTTCTTGCATCTCTAAAGCTTTTTAAAATATTCTTTCTTCAAAATTTCTGGAGCATTTCTCTTCTCATAGTCTACTCTTAGATTGCTACTGTGGCGTCCTTAGGGATTGCTCTACTGGTGATATTCTTTCATATCTTACTAACTCTCGGTCATCTTCCTTTCTGGACTTCGGTAGGATCTTTCATATTGCACTAGAGATATCGAAGGCCTTCGATAGAGTTTGGCACTAATCTCTAATTTCGAAACTACCCTCCTTTGGTTTCTATCCCTCCATATATGGCTTTATCTCTAATTTCCTTTCTGGCCATTCCATAACTGCAATTGTGGACGGTCATCGTTCACTTCCTCATCCTATCAATTCCGGTGTTCCTCGGGGTTCTGTCCTATCTCCAATTATCTTTCTAATATTTATATATGATCTCCTCAACTGTACCTCCAGTCCTATCCACTCATATGCTGACAACTCTACCTTATACTATTCAATTATTTTTTCAGAACACCCCAGCAATCAATCCCTCAAAAAGAAACATGATGAAGCTATATAACACTTATCTTCTGATCAAACTACAATTTCCGATTGGGGGAGAGAAAACCTTGTTACTTTCAATTTTTCCACACCCCAATTTCACCATTTATCTACCAGTACCCGTCAAGAACTCCCTGAGGAATATCCCTTTTACTTCAAAAATACAAGCATCAATCCTTCATCTTCTGTCAGTATTATTAGTGTCTCTTTTTCTTCGGATCTCTCTTGGAAAGAGCATAATCACGCTTGCTAAAACGGCTTCCCAGAACCTGGGTGTGCTCAACTACCTCAAGGGGTTCTTTACCCCTGCACAGCTTCTTGTTCTGTACAGGGGCACAGTGCGTCCTTGTATTGAATATTGTTCACATGCATGGGGAGGATCCTCTCACACAGCACTTCTAGAAAATGTAGAAAAGAAAGCCTTTCGTCTCACTAACTCCCGTCCACTCACTGATTCTTTGCAATCTCTCTCTCTTCGCCGCAATGTTGCATCTCTCTCACTAATTTATCACTATTACAATAATCGGTATTCCTCAGAGCTCTCTCAGTGTATACCACCTCCTCTACGAAGGGTATGTAGTACCCGTCTTGCAACACAATCCCACCTTACTCTATGCAACTCTCCAACCCAAGAGTGAAACGATACTCCCAATCTTTCTTCTATTCAACAGCATACCTCTAGAAGTCTCTCCCTGAATCCATCTTTCCCTCATATTATGCCTTAAATTGTTTCAACCTCCGTGTGTTCAGACACTTTTTGGCTGGAAAATTTATTGATTTTGGCCCTGTCACTCTTTCAACTCTTGGGGAGGCAATCGTCACAGGCAGGTTTGCCTTAACTCTTTCATCCACATATAAAATAAAAAATAAAATAAAATAATAATTATTATTTTGACAACCAGCAACCCATCCTAATGTTTAGATACCCATTCTCCCTATCTGCCTAGCTCTTTAAGCAAATACCAACTTAATTGTATCCCATGTCTCCAAGAAACAGATTACAAAGAAGTACACAGGATATCAAGCAACAACAACTCTTGCTACCCCTCAAGGTTATTTTCTCTCTACGTTACTGTTGTTTTTAGCGCCCAACAGTTTCCCAGAGAGGATATGATACAGTGTGAATTCAATTTGGTAATAAAATAACAATGATAAAGTGTGTAGCCTATTCAATTTGGTAATAAAATAACAATACAGTACTAAGGAAATATTTATTCATATACAAATGCATTCATCCTTTGGTTTCGGGCAAGGTGCTTGTCTAGGCGAACTTTAAATAAGTCAACGGTCTACATCATCTCGGGGAAGCCCATTCCACAGATTGACAACTCGATTATAGAAGGCATTCTTAGATTCATGCGAGTTAAATGTAACTACCGAGAATACTGAGAGAAGATGAAGGGTTGATTTGTGTATTATTGAAGAATAAGGGATAGTCCTCTGGGAGTTCTTGGCGGGTAGATAATTGGAGAAATATTAAGAACAAAAATATAATGAAATTATAACAATTAGTTAAATAATACATAAATAAACTGTGTTATATTTATTTTTAACATAGGAAAGGTGTAGCCTAGTGGTCAGATGCTGAGTTTGAGATCGATTCCCGACATATTCCGAGTAATTTCGTGTTGTAAGTACACCAATATAATTATTATCACTGATGTTTCATAGATTGGTTATTGAATTGAATGGAGTTTGCGTCAATATATATATATATATATATATATATATATATATATATATATATATATACAGTATATATATACAGTATATATGAGGTATGATACCAAAATATTTGTTTCGTGCAGTTTTGATATTTTAAAGAGAACTTGAAATCTTTATAACATTCAGTTTCTTAATTTAATGACGGCAATAATTTTACTTATTGCGTAAAGCTTTTCGACTTTGTTGTTTTTGAGAATGTAATTGTATGTCTGGTGTTTTGATAGACCCTTATATTAACCTCTGTCGTAACCCTCACTTCATCAACAGTCCAGACTTGTCCGCACAAAAGGTATTGTTCGGTGTATTGATTATACTGACCAGGCCTGTGGGGGACACTTTGGTAAACAAAACTCGACTAACTCTTCACCATGACGACATTCAGGGCATTATGGTTGGTGGTATTCAGAGCTAGCTATGATACATTACTTAACCCGCTGAGTACCAGCTAAATATTTATAAATGTACCACCCAGGACCGGCTGATTCAGATTTTTTTTTTCTTTCCAGAAACCATAGCGAATGGGTTAGGAATGAAGGAAAAGCCACGAAAAACCGATCAAAAAGCTCAAAAAATTGTCCTATGGAGCCCCCAAAAATGGATTTTACAAGAGTAAAAAAATAGAAGGCAATTTCCCCAAAAAAACATGTTTTTGCGCGCTCACGCGCACGCGGTTGGACTTTTAGAGTGTTCAACCATCGGCATGAGTGCGTGGGATACTTACACAGTTCTCATACAAATCTGAGCCCTCTAGGTGCCATAGGACCGGAGTAATTGGGACCGGAGTGTCACTGACGCAGACATCTGCGTCGCTGGGGTTTAGCGTTACATACATTGCCGACGCACTGTTTGCGTCGCTGGGGCTCAGTGGGCTAAGGTATATAGGTACTAATCATTTCATCATGATATTAAGATTATATTATTATACCAGGTAATGTGTTATGGGTGACTTGCTCGTGATAGATATTAATGGCATAACCGTTCTGACTCATGAGAGGTAGTTAAATATGTATATAAATATGTTAAGGTAAAACTCGTATATACTATTATACGCAAATGGGTTGGTTATAATTTAATATCAAGCAGAGAAATAAACTCAGACATGAGAATCGAGGAATCAAGATTGACAAATAGTTAAACAAAATACTGTAGCTCTGACTGTGTATGGTAGAATTTTACCTAAGGATCAGGTAAGGAAGGTAAAATAACACTGAATCTTGATGCGAAGGTTATGTGGCTAGATATATTATGACCAATTAAAGTAAGGAAGCACTAAAACGTGATAGGTAGGGCTATGGAACAGGTCTAAAAGCCAAATTTGTGATATTCATTAGCTGAATGATCGGTTAAGACAAAATAGCTCAAACTCTGAATTAGGTAAAGGTCGGAAGGTAATAGTGGCTTCGTCTAGGGGTAGTTTAAGGGGGAGGTATTTGCATTGCCTGGGGCTCCTTCTCCCTCATGTTTAGCCTATTAGTTTTGATATTTTCTCCTCATTAGTTTATCGATTGTAAGACTGTTCGCCTCATTTATTGTCAATATTAACACTTATCGAGCCATTTAGGTGTCGATTTTCTACTGGTGAGCGATAGCGAGCGTGTAATTTAGGATGAGCCGGCCTTCGGCGGGACATGGTCAAAATGTATCTAGAAGGGGATCTTGGGGATGTTTTGTTATAGTAGACCAGCCAAGAAGCAAAAAGGCTTTAAAAAAAACTTTTACCTGCATGGAATGTTAATAGCAGGCACCTATGCTAGATCAATCAGTCATAGGTCAGACAGAAATACTAGGGTGAATGCCACTAAAAATGTTGACCTTAAAGGTCAAATCAAGGTCATTTTGTGACCGAAAAAGGTCAAATTTCTAAATCATCTAAATATAGCCATGTTATATATCAGAAGAAAGGTATGGAAGAGACAAACAGTTTGGCACTATTTGTAGGTCAGATTGTTGACCTTATAGGTCAATTCAATGCAATTTTGTTAAATATCAAAATGAATGTATGGCCTAGCTGAATTATGAGACTACAATTTTAAACTCTATACACTGCATACAATATTAGAATGTATAAACTGTATGCAGTATGCAGTTTACTGTATGCAACTGAATTACAATTTTCATTTCTTTTGCAGGCTGTTAACTGATGACACAAGAATTATGAGTGAAGATTCCAGCAGGAGGGCCACAAAGAGGCACCACATGGACTCTAAAAACAAGAATGTGTGCTTCTTTTGTGAAGGCAGTTCAGGCGACCTTCGGCAAGCCTCCACCGATGGAAAAATGTATTCAGACGTGCTGGACAAACTAGATGGACTCTCGTTGGATAATTTTAACTCTCTCGAAATTAGGTGGCACAAATCCTGCTATTCTGTGTTTACTTCGGAGAGCAAACTGGACAGACTACGGAATCGGCGACAACCAGCATCTAAACCATCTACCAGCTCAAACAGCACAGCTCCAACAAGAAGAAGTTCTCTGACAACTATTGACTGGAAGCTCTGTATGTTTTGCCAGGCACAGATCTCAATCAAGAAACTTCACCGGGTAGAAACTACAAATAAATCCACAGCACTGATTGAATGAGCTAAATCTGATCCAGTGATGTCCGTCAGACTCTCTGGTGTCAGTGACTTGATGGCAGCTGATGGCCTGTATCATCTGGCCTGCTTAGTGACATTCGAACGACGCACTAAAGGAATGCCTCAAGAAGTTGAACCAGATCTGGACGAGTGCATGATGAAGTTGTGCTATGATATAGACATTGGGCTTTCAAGAGGTAAGACTTATGACAGGGAAGTTGTGTGGCACAGATACCAGGACATGTGTACTGAGAGAAACATCCCTGTTCGTAAGAGTTACCAGTCCAGAATAACCACCTACTACAAAAAGGTTAAGAAAATGCTTGGTTCAAAGGCAGGATATGTCAAACCTCTTTCAAATAGAGCACCAATAATGTACCCTGGTGAAAAGTCTAACTTCATTATTTCAGAGTCATTATCAAGAAGTCATCATCGTGGTGGTTTATCCTCCGATTCGGAATCCACAAACAATGAAGATGTTGGTACTGTTGGATTTAATCAAGGAAATATCTATCAAGAAATGGTACATGTGGCACTAAGAATTAGAAAAGATCTCTCAGACAGTCTTGGTCATTCCAGCAGTTGGCAAGGACTTGATCAAGAACATGTTGCACAAGTTATCCCAAACAGTTTGTATCTATTTCTACGTTTACTGTTCATTGATGCGGATGATCTTCATGAGGGAATTGAAGAAGACAACATTATCAAGCAGAGTGTGTGCAGCATTGCTCAAGACATTGTGTATGCAGTATCTAGGAAACGAAAGTTGACACCAAAACATATTGGTTTAGGGCTTGCACTCCACCAAGCTACACGTTCTGAGGCACTTTTGAATCTCTTCCATGCAGCAAACCATACCATTGGTATTGATACAGTTCGAAGAATTGATACATCGATAGCTCAAAACATTCTTCAAAGATTTGTGGAAAATGGCAACGTCTATATTCCAGACAATGTAATCAAAGCGAATGATCCACTGCTCATGCGACAACATTGATGTGCTGGAAGCAACTCTAGATGGCAAAAATACGTTTCACTGCACACAGATGTTGGTGTGGCAGAGAGGACCAGCACCGCAGCAGAGGAATGAGAAAACACGCATCCAGAGATCAAGAG
The DNA here is from genome assembly GCA_032716605.1 of Paralithodes platypus. NCBI lineage: Eukaryota > Metazoa > Arthropoda > Malacostraca > Decapoda > Lithodidae > Paralithodes > Paralithodes platypus. The sequence goes on from CM064512.1 coordinate 35,601,152, forward strand.
CAGTAAAACCGGATTCTTTACAGGCATTTCAGACACTTGACCATGCTACTATGCCAGCAGGAGACAGATATCACCATCATACACTGGTGCTTCCAAGATAGAAGTGGATTGGTTTGGAACAAAAGATAAAGAAAGACAGAAGGCACGAGTGAAGGATTTGACTTGGTTGGTGTCCAGGATTTGTGATGACAAAGATGATCCTTCTGTTCCTGGTTGGAGAGCAATGAACGAAGCCACAAGCATTGTTGACCCTCCAGTAACTACTGCAGGGATGTTGCCCATTCTTCAGGCACCAGCGGATGATAATATACTATCACAACAATCGCTCTAGGGCTATTTCAAGGCACATGGGACAGAAATACACCATTATCACGGCAGATCAACCATTGTACAGCAGAGGCAAGGAAATTGTTTGGGCAAATCCTAAGTTTGAGAATGAAATTTTTCTGATGGGTGGCCTTCATATCTGTTTCAACTTCTTGAAAGCGATCGGTCGGCACATGGAGAGTGCTGGGCTGGATGACCTGTGGACAGAATCTGGCTTGTATGGAACCAACACAACTGAAACCATGCTGGATGGAAAAGCATACTACCGGGCAGTGAGAGGACGTGTGCTGGCATATGAAGCTCTGTGGCACATAAAGTTGTCAATGTTCAAATCGTGGATCATTGAAACTGAACAGGAGCTCACTTTGCAGGTTTCGACACTTTCCCAGAATGTGGCTGATGAGTGTAAAAACAAGGCTGCTACTGACAGAAATTCACTCCACAATGCAGTTGGCCAGCTTTCTGATGTTCTCAGTGACAAGAATGTGAAAGGACTCTTGAGTGAATTTGACAAAAAGTACTTAAGCAATCCTAATTACAAGTTGTGGCTGGACAACATGAGTATGGTTGAGATTCTTCTGGACTTCATCAGGGCAGAGAGTAATTGGATTCTTCACTTGGAGTCTTTTTCTGCCATGCTGCCATGGCTCACCATCTATGACCACACAAACTATGCAAGATGGGGACCTATCTATTATTCAGATATGAAGCTTCTTGAGAAATCAGCTCCTGAAGTTCACGCTGAATTCATAGATGGTAACTTTGTTGTGAAGATGACCAAAAAGCGCTTCAACCAAGTTCCTGTGGACCAGGCAACAGAATGGATCAATAAAACATGCAAGATGCACAATGGAATAACCAGGAATGACCAAGCAAGGGACAAATTTTGTATCACATTGTCAGAACGGTCGCGCATCACACAGGATATGAAAGTTTTGTTCAACTTGGAAGATGACGAAGAAGAAGAGGTTTTTATAAGTTCTGATAGCCGTCCAAGCCGGATGACACGTGACACTGAAGATGTGAGAACATTGGTGTCACTGCTCACAAGGTTTGATGTTTTCAGAGTTCACACACAATCTGACAATAGACCACCTATTTCTGAGTCAAGCAATCCCCTGGTGTCACTGGCAACAAAGGATACCGCTCACTTCCGTAAGTCAGTGTCGGGATTACCACACTGTCATGCAAGGACTTCTTCACTTCCATACTGACCACCCTATTTCTTGTTACTGCTGTCAGCGTTCCTACAACTCCTCTTCCCCTGTTGTACCCACTCCCGCACTTCTTCATCCATAGTCCCATCCTTACTCAACACACTGCCCAGATACTTAAAAGAGTTGATGATCTCCATTGCCTGACCGTTCAGCTTCACCTCACACTCTGTGACTTCACCCCTTTCGAAGACCATAACCTTGCTCTTCCCCACATTTACCTTCAAATTCCGTTTTTCGGACACTGTTCCAAACTCATTTGCCAGACCCTGCAACTCCCATTCATTATCACTCATCAGAATTGTATCATCCGCAAACAGCAGCTTCCACTCGATTCCCTCCCTTTTCAGCGATACACCAACATCCACTGTTCTTGATAGTATTTCTTTCATGACTCCATCCACTTATACAGTAAACAACCACGGGGACATCACACACCCCTGTTTCAAACCAACATTCAGGTCAAAGAACTCGCTCTGCTCACTCTCCACACGTACTGCCGCCTTTGCACCCTCATATATGCTCTTCACTGCTTTCAGCAACTTGCCATCTACTCCGTATATTCTAAGTACTTTCCACAAACCTTCTCTATCCACTCTGTCATAGGCCTTCTCCAAGTCCATAAAGGCAACATACACCTTTTGTTTCTTCTCCAGATATTTCTCCACAACACAATTCAGGGTAAAAATCTGATCTACACATCCTCTTCCCTTCCTAAAACCTCCCTGGTCGTCGCCTATACATTTCTCCGTTCTCACTCTCACTCTCTCAATCACTACCCTACTGTATACCTTCCCTACTACGCTTAGAAGACATATTCCTCGGTGGTTACCACACACTCCTCTTTCCCCTTTGCCCTTATATAGGGGGACTATTATGCCAGTCTTCCAGTCATCGGGTGCACTCCCCTTCTCCCATGCTAGTTTGCACATTTTCCATACCCATTCTATCAGTATCTCACCACCATACCTCAACATTTCCCCACACACTCCATCTGTTCCTGGTGCTTTCCCCAACTTCACTCATTTCATGGCTTCCCACACTTCAGACCTCCTGATCCCCACCTCCTCCTCCACTACTTCTCTTCTTCCCCCTCTCATACCATATCCAGCTATGTTTGCTGGCTCTTCATTCCTTACATTTAGCAACTCATTGAAGTACTCCCTCCATCTTTCGACTCTCTCTTGCTTCTCGGCTAGCATTCTCCCATTCTTATCTTTCACACCCTTACTGTTTCCCTTGCTACCTTCCTTAACTTTCTTGACTTCTTTCCAGAACAGTTTCTTACTCTCCCTCCATTTTACACTCAGATTCCTTCCAAATTCCTCATCTACTCTTCTCTTGCTTTCCTTCACTACTCTCTTCACCACCCTCTTACTCTCCACGTACCTCGCTCGTTTCTGTCTCTCGAAATCTTCATTCCCTCTACTACCCAACCACTCTCTATATGCTTTCTTCTTTTCTTCCACAGCTACTCTTACCTCTTCTGTCCACCATGCTGTACCTTTCACTCCCCTCCCTCTTCTCCTCCCTCCACACACCTCCTCACATGCTGCACAGATCTCATCTTTAAACTCCTTGCTCATCTCCTCCACTTCCTCCATAACTTGCAGGTCGAACCCACCTAGTCGTCTTTCCACTGCTCTCCTGTACTCCTCCCTGACTTCCTCCTCCTGCAACCTCTCCACCCTCCTCGCCATTCCACCCTCCTCTCGCCTCCCTCCAGCTCTCCTCACCCACTTCTTTTGTATCCTAACCTTAGCTACCACTACATAATGATCAGACAGACCCCCTCCAATACCCCTATACACCCTAGCATCCATCACAGATTTCTTCATTCGTTCATGCACACATACATAATCAATCAATGACTTTCGTTCCACCACTGTCTTATCCTTCATCGTCAACATCCGTTTACACGTGTACCTGTAGATCATTCTGTGTTGGAAGAAGGTGTTGGCTATCCACAGCCTCCTCCCCACACATACGTCCACAAGTGCACTACCATTCCCATTCACCTCTGATGGTACCCCCCACCCTCCCACCACTCCCTCAACTTTCCTATCACCCACCTTACCATTCATATCCCCAATCAGAAATATTCTTTCGTTCTTGTCAAACTTCTCCAGGCATGCCTCCACATTCATCCAGAACTCCTCTTTCTTTCTTTCAAGTATATCCTCTGTCGGGGCATACACGCATACAATCACCCACGTTTGTATTCCTACTTTCATTCTCACCCACAAAATCCTTGAACCCACAGACCCATACTCTCTTACACATTCCTTCCATTTCCTACTTACAAACAAATATGCACCTTCTCTCGCTGTTCCTTCACTCACTCCAGCACACACACCCATTCCACACTCCCACTCTCTCACATCTGAACCTTTCCATTTGGTGTCTGTCATTCCACATACATCCAGCCTGGCATTCACTAACACTTCCAGAACCTCTCTCTCTTTTGTGCCATCATTCATGCCACTAACATTCAACGTAGCCATTCTCAGAATGTCCGAAGGAATGTCCTTAGTCGGTCGTGGTTCGTCAACGTAGGTTCCGTCCGCATCCGAGGCTGTTCGTTCCTTTTTCTTTGCTTAGATATTTTTTTCCGGGTGGGGGTCGCAAGCCCACCGACCCAACCTCTTTAGTCGCCTCTTACGATACACGCAGAAGGCACGAGGGGCATATTCTATTCCCTAACCCCCAGGGGGGGTTAAAACCTCAAATTGTGAACATACACATCCTATGTGCTAATAAAGAATAATAAAGGTACACAAATAATACTTGCATTAATATAAAGACCTCCAGCTCAATCAGTGCAAACTGATCGAGGAAATTAAGAACAAATTGCATATGTAAGTAACTCGCATGATACCGTAATTTTTGGCGACTTTAATTTACCTGTGACCAAGTGGGGCGATACTCTTACTTCACACTCCGGACATGACTTGTATGCGAACTTGCAAGAGAGTTCGCTCTATCAATCGGTTCGATCGTTGACCCGTGGTAATAACATTCTTGACCTTGTAATTGCAACAAAAGAAGAATTAATAGAGAATTTGAATGTTGGTGATGAATTCAGTAACAGCGACCATCGTACGATAACTTTCAGTTTAAAGTTTACTAGTAATGAACCAAATAGCAGCATGGAGAAAGTCCCTAATTTAAAAAAAGCAAACTTCCGTAAACTTAGAGCTATGTTTAAAGAAACTGACTGGAACTTTCTAAATAACCATATCGACATAAATACATCTTGGGAATTAGTTGCAACCACTTACCTAAAAGCAGTGCAAGACTGCATACCATCGAACATACGGCGTACAGCGGCGGCGGCACAGGCCACAATGATAAGCCCAAATGGCGGAATAAAGAGATTTCAGACTGTTTGCTTGCTAAAAAGATTGCTAATGATAGATTAAAATCCTCACAAAATGAAGAAGAACGGGTGAAATATTTAGAACTACGACGCAAAGCCAAAAACTTGATTAAGCAAAATAAAAAGACCCTAGATTTACATGTTGCGAATCAAAGTAAAACAACCCCGAAAGAATTCTAAAGTTATATCAGAAAGAAAAAAGTAGTTACTTCAACTGTTGGACCATTAGTCGATTAAAATGGAGAATACACCAAAGACAAAGTACAAATGAGTAATGCCCTCAATACCTTCTTTGCATCAGTTCTTACAACAGAAGACCTCAGTGATATCCCTACAGCATCGACGATTCAAATTGATAATTCTAATGTTCTAAGCAATATTACCATTACAAAGAGAGAAGTATTGAAATGTTTAGATAAACTAAAAGTAAATAAAACGCCTGGACCTGATACAATCTCACCTAAAGTTCTAAAGGAAGCTAAGGATGAGCTCTCCAAACCACTGACATTGCTATTCAATAAATCCTTGCAGTCTGGAACTATGCCTGATCAGTGGAAGCTAGCTAGCGTAACTCCGATTTAAAAAAAAAAACAGCAAATCCCTACCCAGCAACTATCGCCCAATTAGCTTAACCTCAGTTGTATGTAAAATGCTAGAAACGCTCATAAGAGATAGACTCGTAAATCACTTAGAGGAAAATAACATACTTAAAAATACTCAACACGGCTTTCGTAACAAACGTTCCTGCTTAAAAAACATCATAGACTTCTTCCACGATATCCTCAACCTCTATGATGAGAGTAAAGCTGTAGATATTATATACCTTGATTTTCAAAAGGCCTTTGACAAAGTTCCCACAAATGTTTACTGCTAAAACTAAAAGCGCATGGAATACAAGACGGTGTGTTGAAATGGGTAGAAAATTGGGTCAGCTCAGAAAGCAAAGAGTAGTCATAAACGGTAAGGCATCTAAATGGACCAATGTAAGTAGCGGGGTACCCCAGGGATCGGTACTAGGACCAATTATCTTTCTAATTTACATCAACGACATAGATAAGGGTCTCGCCTGTACAATCTCAAAGTTTACTGACGATACAAAAATTGCAAATCGCGTATACTCTCAAAAGAACAAGTTGATGATATGCAACACAATCTAGATAAGTTGTCATGTTGGGCCCAAATTTGGCAAATGAGTTTCAATGTGGATAAAATATGTAAAGTACTACATATCGGATACCAAAATGAGAAAGAAAACTATTCGATGAATGGTACGCAGCTTAAGATTGTAGACGGAAAAACCGATCTGGGAGTAACAATATCGAGTAACCTAAGACCGAGTCAACAATGTTCAGAAGTTGTTAAAGAAGGCAAACAAAATAATTGACTTTATGGGCAGGTCACTTGAGCATACATCCAAAGAAGTTATCCTAACTCTTTACAATTCCTTAGTCCGCCCTCTTCTGGAATACTGCGTTCAATCCTGGTGCCCTTATTACCAAAAAGATATAGACAAGCTAGAACGAGTTCAACGTAGAGTTAACAAAATGATACCTAGCCTAAAGAACAAACCATATGAGGAGTGTCTTAGAAAATTAAATCTATTTCCTTTAACCCAATGCAGATTTAGAGGCGACTTAATTCAAGTGTTCAAAATCATCAAAGGCATCGACAATATGAACTGTAGTAAGTACTATACTATCGACCAATCTAATTACATGCGGGGAAATGGTTTCAAAATTATTGGGGTGAATCTTTTAACTTGCACGAATCTAAGAATTACTTCTTCAATCGAGTTGTTAACTTTTGGAGTGGGCTGCCACGAGACGAGACGTTATAGACTGCAGCACCGTTGATTCCTTTAAACTTCGCCTAGACAAATATCTTGCATAAAACCCACGACTGACTGCATTTGTAAATGAATAACTTTATTTTATTCCCCCCTCGAATTAATCAAGGATTATTGCTTATAATTATTACTAAGACGTTACTCTCCTTTTCCCAGATATCCGAAAGATCACTTATAACTGTGTTATGTTATAAACCCATCTGTCCCATACTAACTTCCTAATCCTGCTACGGACATTAGTTCCAGGGCAGTAGTTCCCTTTCCAATGTTCACTTACCAACTCTAAACCACTGTTTGGACACTTGATCCTCAGTGTTTTGGAGGACAAGCAGCCTTCCTTGATTTCCTTTGTACTCTCAACTACTAAGATAACTATATATGTGATTAATACATAGATATATGAGTAATAGGTGAATAAAAGTGAGTCTCTCAAGTGTAGAGGAGTACTCACGACTTCACAAAGAATACGTTATGACTTGTAAGACCAAGACTTAAGGTGTCTTCTTGCAAGTCACTTAAAGTCATTAGTGAATGTAAGTGTGACTTAATCGAGATACTGAGCTATAAGGAACTATATAGGCTGTGTGATAGCCGTGTTAAGGGAGTAAGGGAGGCCTAGAGGGCTGTATCTTGCCCCGGCCTAGTTTAGTTGAAGAGTAACTGTCTTGTTCATCTCACTCACTATGGAGATTTGGTGATACGGAAGTGAATAATTTATGATAACAGCCTGCCAGAAGGGAGTTGTTGTTTTTTTGTTTACAGTCAAATATCTTCAAATGTAAAGAACATGTCTTGGAATACACCTTAGTATAAACAAAATGAGATGATATTATAGACATATTGTATAAGTTATGAGTAATAAAGTCTTGGTAATTAAATATGGCTAGGACTTATATTGGATGAGTTATAACCTATATAAGATAGTTAAATCCTTTATGTACCATAATAGTTTAATATACAGTATATAAATTGATGTGGACAATTATGGTTACTTACATATATATATATATATATATATATATACCTACTGTACTTGCTGATGGAAGTATATGGAGTTTATGAAAGTAAAATGGGTGGTTAAAAGAGAGTTTATAATACGCTTTTGTAATTACTAAAACAAAATATATGTTCTCTGTCGATATATACTGTATTTTGTATTATTATTTTTTTTTTTTGAAGGGGCGGGACCTACAATTTGTATGATTGTGCTCATTCTCTCTCTCTCTCTCTCCTCTAATCTACCCTGCCTGCTTCCCTTCCTCCAGTCTCTGTTGCACTCCACACACCCTTCCATTTTTTATTTTCTCTATACCTCCATCCTTCGTTTTCTATTTCCATCCTTCATCCTTCATTTCTTTCCTTCCTCCATTCTGTCTCCCATTTTCTTTTATGTTTTCCTTCCTCCTTTCATCCCTCTCTCACTAAGCTTCCTCTATCCATGTTCTCTCCCTCCTCCCAATCTCTCCTCCCATGATCGCTGGAGGGAATAATGTATTTTTGTTTGCGAAGTGATTGAAAGCCAGTGACACAGAGGACTTTTGTCGCCCGCTCTTAATCACACTTTTAACACTTTCAGTATGATGACGAACTTCTGTATTTGCTTTTGTATAGTATTAAATTATAATATTAAGGATGAGGGTGACTTTGTTCATTCGAATTGAATATACCTATTTCCTTTGTGTGCTTCGTAAATGAGTAAGTTCGTCCTATGGTAGCGATAATATTAGTAAAGTGACTTGTAATTGAAGGGCTTAATTCAATTAGAACCGCTGTCACTATCGTGGAATGAGTTTCTAAAGGCTGATTCATAGAAGTGCTTCATCCAGAAACCTTTAGATCAGCAATTAATTTGTTGTTGGCAAAATGTCAAGACTTTTTACACGGCTATCGACGACTTATCTGAAGGCTAATTAATTCTAGGTCAATTCAGAAGTTGCAGGAAAAAAGTTGTAAATGCACCTTAAAGAGAAGATGAAGGAGTTTACTGCCTGGATGAGGTGAACACATATTTTAACAAGTTGAAAGACCAAACTCGTGAGCCAATGACATTGTTCATCATCATCAGTAGAAGTACAAAGGGCTAGAGCGGTTAACAAAGAGCTATTATGGCATCATAGTGTAAATATATATATATATATAAAACTCCCTGTGACGAGTGCCTTCCCCAAAGTTGGAAGAGTAACAGGGCCAAAATCATGGGTGTTCGAGTCAAAATGTCAGGACACACGGCGTTTGAAACAATTTAAGTCATAGGATGAGGGAAAGATGGATTCAGGGAGAGAGTTCCAGAGCTCAGCTGTTGAATAGAAGAAAGTTTGAGAATAACGTTACACTCTTGGGTTGGAGAGTTGCACAGCGTATGGGTGGGATTATGTTGCAAGACAGGTGCTATGGGCTCTACGAAGTGGGGTGGTATACACTGAGAGAGCTCTGAGGAACACTGATTATTGGAATAGCGGTAGAATAGTGAGAGAGATGCAACATTGCGGAAAAGAGAGACTGCAAAGAATTGGTGAGTGGACGTGTGTTAATGAGACGGAAGCCTTTCTTTTCTACTTTGTCTAGAAGTACTATGTGAGAGGATCCTCCTCACACGTGTGAACAATACTCAATACATGGTCGCACTGTACAGAGCAAGAACTCCCGGAGGTGGTTGAGTACACCTAGCTCCTGGGAAGCTGTTTTAGCAAGAGTGGTAATTTGATCTTTCCAAGCGAGACCAGAAGAAAAGAGACGAGAATATTAAGAGAAGATGAAAGGTTAATTAGAATGTTGTTGAAGAGTAAGTCATAGTTTCCTGGAAGGGGGCAACGAGTAGACAGATGGAGAAATTGAGTTTTGGAAGCAATGAAAGTAACAAGGTTTGCTCTGCCCCAATTAGAAATAGTAGAGAGATCAGAAGATATATAGTTGTTTTATGACCTCCTTATGTGAGTTTTGGAGTTCCTGTTGTGATTGGTGTTGTGGGAGGCTATTTGAATAGTGTAAAGTATAGTCGTCAACATATGAGTGAATGGGGCAGGAGGTGCAGTTGAGAAGGTCGTTAATGAATAACAGAAAGTGAATTGGAGATAGGACAGAACCCGGAGTGTGACGCTTCTGCATAGTAGCCACGTGCGGGCGTGCGCGCGCGTCGGCTGCCCAGCCGTTTAGAAACTGGCTGGCGGCAGCCGGCCGGCAGGCAGGCTTTTCCTTAGTATATATCCTACGACAACGTAACTAATGTCTGGATTATGTTGTTTCACAGCTTGTAGCTGCCCTTATTCTTAACCAACGCATCTTAGTATATTTTATTCTCGATAGTTGATTGTTTCATTATAATATATAAGATGTAAGTCTAGTGAGGGCGGGAGGAGACGAGCGGGAGAGAGATACCGGCTTGGGACGTTGCTTCGCTTGCCAGCTTGGGACGAGCCTGAAGCGTTGCCATATGCATTTGATTGCAACTTTAGGCTTAGTTTCGACTTACGCACGGGGTAGACGATTTTGACCCGGCAACTGTGTTGAGTGTTGCCAAGCCTGGGATGTATTCTGCATGCCTAGGGCGGGGTCCAGACAGATTCAAGACTCAGAGCTCACCTCACTGTCGTACCCTTCGGGCCCCCTTGATATCTATCCCTCTCAACCCCACTTAGAAACTTTCTCTCTTACTTTGTATACCTTCCTTCCACTACTTCACCAATCTATTTAATTATCCCATCCCCTTGATAGACCTTATATCTATTATTGTATTAACGACGAGCTCTCAGATAACTAGATAGGATTTTGGGCCTTATGCAGAGACGTAATTGTTAATGAGACCTAGGAAGCTTTTTTGTTGTCTCATATTTGGTGGTTTCATGCTTGCTAGTGTGCTCTTGTGTCAGGTTAGCAGGGGCTAGACCGGAGGGGAGGCTTTTTGCGATCCTTTAAGTACAGTCTGCTGGTGCGAGTCCTGTGGACCCGCACGACTTTACTAGGATACCCGTGGGAGTCTGGGGGCATTTTCTTGTCTGTGTCCCTGTGTGTCTAGTGTTGTGTTGTGTGAGGGCCCTTGCCTAGTCCACTCAGCACTGCGCTAGCACGTCTTGCTTTTGTTTTAGGGTCGCCAGGAGAGAGTCGGATACTTGCGATCTGAGTCTCTCAAGAGAGAACCCTTTCAATTAGAGTAATTTGGCGCACAGACTTGGGAGCGTCCCTAGGCTAGAGCAGGTGTCTCAGCCCGGGTATCCGAAGCCTATATCCTTCCAGCTAGACCTCTGCCACCTGGCAGATTAACAGCTAGGGGTTTATTATTTCTGCATGCTTGTTATTGTGCCACAGTTTACCGTTTTTGTGAGCATTGTGAGTCAGGGTGTGGCTTAGAGACTCTGTCCGAGCAGGCTTGCCTGACTAAGAGTGAGAAGCACACCTGTATGTGGTTATGTTGCGAGTTGCTGCCTTTATTTAATTATACCTATGCCATTATACACTGTATGGCATATCACTAGTATTTATTCCTGCTTATGAGTTAAGAGTTCTCTAAATCCATAACGTACTTTCTTTGCTAAGCATCAGATCCTACAGTAGCCGCATGCAGTTTAGAAACCCGCATCTTGTCTACCTGTACGATGTTTTGAGGACTGTTTGCTTTCACCTTCTTTTACGCAGGGGTGATTAGTTGTATTAATTAACGTAACGTTAAATGTACTTTCTTCTAGTTTGTTATTAAATTGTTTCTGCAATTTAATTCCGTTATCTATCTTTTCCTTGAAGCTTTAAGTCAACTTAATTGTGTGATCTTTTATATAGCCTGCTTGACTATCAGCAGTCTATAGTGCGTGCACCCTGTAACCGAGTCATAGGATACCTTGTTGTCCAGGCAGGACTCTTGACGGTTTAGGGTGGTTTGTGGCCTGGGTTTATAGATAAGGGTTGGATCTAGCGTTTTCCGTTGTTGCTTGTTGCCGCATACCTAGTCCAATAGAAAGAGCCCAGTGTTTATATATCCCAGGACGTAACAGGAGGAACACCGGAGTTGATAGGTTGAGGAAGTGAATGGTGGCCGTCCACAACCGTAGCTATGGAACGGCCGGAAAGGAAATTAGAGACAAAGGAACACATGAAGAGATAGAAACTGTAGGAGGGTAGTTAGGAAATAAGAAATACATAATGGGACTCATTAATGGAGTTATAATTGATATATAAACCATAAAAGTGTTTTTATAGTTGTTTGATATCACTGTTTTGGCTTATTTGTTTGAAAAGAGATATATGTGGATTTTGTTTAGAGAACGTGAGTTCATTCATCTAATATCTATTTTTAATGTCTGGAATGAGGGCATATTTTGTGGAATATGAGATAAAACGTTTTGGTAGTATTTCATTGAAAAGAATTATTCTTGGAAAATAATTATAAAGAATATTGGGAAACTGAAAATATGTCCGAGTATATTGATCATATTTTTGTTTCGTGGTCTTCGTTAGAGAACGGCCATAGAGGAGAAAGAAAATAGTATACTCTATTGCAACTTTATCTTTGATTTTTTTTTCTCAACATTTTTTTTGGTGGTGTGGAATTTTCTGTGTGTGATTCTATGATAAAATAAAATGTAGGAGTTTGTTTATTAATATGTGTATGTACGGTACTTTAATTAACTTCTAAGCGTTTTTTTTTGTATTTTTTTTTTTCGGTGGTTTTATTTTATTTTTTTGGTGAAATTAGTTGCCCATATGTGGTATATTATTTTCTTATATTGTTTGTGTTTGCCATTAATGTTGGTGTGCAGGCTATTGTAAATCCTGAGTATTTTTTTTTTTGGTGGGGTTTATTTTGGAATTTATTTTACACTTGGATGTAATATTTTGGTATTAGCATCGATGAGTGTGTGATATATATTCCATAGGATTGGCCATAGGGTTTGGCCATTGACATACCAGTACCGTCTAGCTAACGGCTGAGAATAATATATTTCCGAATTTTATTCGAATGTTTGTATGATTTTATTTGCGCAATAATTTGTTTTCAGAATAGGAAGGTATTGTGCTACACACCACGGGATGTGGCTTGCTGTGTTTAATATTGTTATGTCATGTTCCTATATATAGGATGTTTATTCCTTTTATTTTAAATCAGGTTTTAATTTGGTTTTATCAAACTTGGAAGGTTTTAATGTTTTTGTTTTATTACAAACTTGGATATTATTTATTTTCGCACCACGGGTCTAACCTAAGAGGACTTTTGTGTTTATTTTATTCTTTTTATTTTATCCTATGAGTAAGGACTTAATTTTTTTCTGCAATTTTGTATATTTTACCTAGGATTTGATTTTGTTTTTGTTTGCAGCTGTCTGTTTTAGTTTTTACCTTGTTATATAAGTCTGTATTACTTTGCTTTCTTAATTGCTTTACAGCAGACTTCATTATTATAATGTATCTTTGTTTTTGTTTTTAATGGAATTTTGTTTGAAGATAATACCTATAGTATTTTTCTTTTGTAATTTTGTTTTTGTTCATTGTCTTAGTAATTGGGTTTGCTTTGTTCAATTTTTAACCCGTTCTTTATAATTTTACTATACCTTTATTTGTTATTAACAAAATACTTTGACAAATTTCCATTCCACTAAAGATTATCTTTCTTCAATTGAATTGTTTAGCCTTTAACTTAACTTTTTTTGTTTTACTCTCGCATACTTTTAAGTGTCTGCCTTGCGTTGGGTACGCAAGTAAGTATTTTAGTTAGGGCGTATTACATGTCACGATTGTAGTATTTACTATAAATTCAATATAGCCATCTCTCGTATAATTTTAAAGTAACATGCTTACTATGAATGATTCTTTATGCAGGTGACTGTACATCCTTTGCATTCATTGTAACTTCTTGTACATCCTGGAGGTAGTTCACCCCTTTAAACTCATGAGTCAAAGTCCTTTTTCACGCCTTTTAGCTTACCCTAGCATACTTGATCACCAGCTACTGTACACGGGAATCGGAAGTGTGGATCACGTGGCTGGAGGTGTGTTGGAGAGGTAGCGAGAGAGTTTGTCGTCAGATAGATACAGGCCTCAGAGACATAAGGAGGTCTGGGAGATATTTTTTCTCTTGACAGAATACATTCTTCCTTATATTATTAATACATCTGTATACTAATTCAGTTGTTACTTGAATAAATATCAAAGTTGGTTTGGACACCACATTCTATAATTTCCCCTTTACCTATATGTAACATGTATAAGGTATAAGTGGGATGGTGACGGCGATACAATTATCTACCTAATTAATATATCAATCAACGAGCAGAGAGGAGAGCTGAGATCAACCTACACTTCAACCTACAATCAACCTATAACTACAACATTACATATAACTCCTAAGGACATCAACACCTATAGTCATCCTTACTAAGAGTTAATAGTTAACCCTTATAAGATAATATATATGATCGTACATTGTGCGTATTCCTATGCATTATCATTTGTAACCTATTGCTACAGTGACTGCCTAAAGTCATTTGTAACATACTCATATCTTGAGAGAATATATTGAATAAATTAATATAGTATAATATCAGTCCTTAAAGATATAACAGAAAGGGAACTGCAAATGAAATAAACTTCACATCGATAATTATTTAATGGAAACTTAGAACTTTATCAGTTATACTATAAAATAATTACAGTCAAGTATTTGTGTTTAGCGATAATACTACGGCCGGCACTGGGGTCACGTATTTGTGTCTAGCGATAATACTATGGCCGGCACTGGGGTCACGTATTTGTGTCTAGCGATAATACTACGGCCGGCACTGGGGTCACGTATTTGTGTCTAGCGATAATACTACGGCCGGCACTGGGGTCACGTATTTGTGTCTAGCGATAATACTACGGCCGGCACTGGGGTCACGTATTTGTGTCTAGCGATAATACTACGGCCGGCACTGGGGTCACGTATTTGTGTCTAGCGATAATACTTTGGCCGGCACAGGGGTCACGTATTTGTGTCTAGCGATAATACTACGGCCGGCACTGGGGTCACGTATTTGTGTCTAGCGATAATACTACGGCCGGCACTGGGGTCAAGTATTTGTGTCTAGCGATAATACTTAGGCCGGCACTGGGGTCACGTATTTGATACAATGGAATGTGCCCCTTAACTGAATCGCAAATACCGTTATGCAAGACTTAAATAAACTCTGGTTCTGCCCTGAATGTGACGTCAATCCATTCCTCAGGTATCTTATAGAAATCTTATCCAATACTTGATATGGTTACTTAAGAGGGGTGTGGTTTAAATTCACCAGACACGCCCTACTTACATTGTCTCCACGCTCTGATCACATGATCGAGAAGGGTCTATATGATGATAAATGCATTTCCCATAACCCCTGTCTGAAAGGTCAGATTATACTGCACAATTTGGGTTTGAATTATCTCTGGCTGTCCTCCTAAATACAGTAGGAGAATACAATACAAGAAACCCAATGATGATTATATCTATGTTAACGGTCATATAATAGGAATATAATTAAAGTGGATATACATACAGGTATATACCTGTATATATATATATTGAGTAATTCATGCAAATATGTAAGTATGAAATAAGTTGGTTAAGAAAGCAATGGGACTATACTGTATATACTGACTGTATATAACAAATATGTGCCAGACTCTATACTGTATACACTGACTGTATATAACAAATATGTGCCAGACTCTATACTGTATATACTGACTGTATATAACAAATATGTCCCAGACTCTATAATGTATATACTGACTGTATATAACAATGGGACTATACTGTATATACTGACTGTATATAACAATGGGACTATACTGTATATACTGACTGTATATAACAATGGGACTATACTGTATATACTGACTGTATATAACAATGGGACTATACTGTATATACTGACTGTATATAACAATGGGACTATACTGTATATACTGACTGTATATAACAATGGACTATACTGTATATACTGACTGTATATAACAATGGGACTATACTGTATATACTGACTGTATATAACAATGGGACTATACTGTATATACTGACTGTATATAACAAATATGTGCCAGACTCTATCGAAGGCCTTTGATATGTCTAGCGCAACAGAAAAAGTCACACCAAACTCCCGAATGGAGGATTACCAAGAGTTAGTAAGATAAGAAAGGAGATCACCAGTAGAGCGACCATTAAGGAAGCCATACTGGCAGTCTGAGAGTAGGTTATGGGAAGATAAATGCTTAAGAAATTTTGAGGTAAAAATAGTTTTAAAAACTTTAGAGATGCAAGAAATGAGAGCAATTGGACGATAGTTGGAGGGTTGAGAGCGGTCACCCTTCTTTGGGACAGGTTGAATGAGAGTGAACTTCCAGCAAGAAGGGAAGAAGTTAGAGGAGAGACAGAGACGGAAGAATTTACATAGGCAGGGAGTCAACACGGAAGCACAGTTTTTGAGTAAAACATGAGGAACATCGTCCGGTCCGTACGCCTTCTTATTATTAAGCCCAGAGAGGGTGGACAGTACATCACTGGAAGAGATTATGATATTAGGCATAAGTAGGAGAGTGAGGGGTGGAGAAGGAAAAACTGCACCGGAATCATCCAAAGTGGAGTTTTTAGCGAAAGTGTTAGCGAAGAGTTCAGCTTTGTCATAGGAAGAAGTGACGGTAGTGCCGTCAGAGTGGAAAAGGGGAGGGAAAGACGAAGAAGAAAAATTGTTGGAGAGGTTTTTGGCTAGATGCCAGACGACTTGGGAAGAGCTAGAGTTGGATAGTTCAGTGCATTTATTATTGATGAAAGAATGTTTGGCGAGTTGAAAAATAGATTTGGCTTGATTCCTGGCCGAAACATAGTAAGTATGAGTTTCTTGAGTTTGAATGCTTCCTCCTTAATGTGGACAGCAGTAGAACATGACTGAATAAACAAGATTTGTTTGCATTAGTCGGAGAGAAAGAAAATTAAACTTATGCTTCCATGCTTCCATGCCTGAGAGGATTACTCCGGTAATGCGTTCAGTACTCTCTGAGGGTCCCCGGCCACGGAAGCAGAAGCCATTCCATGGAAAATATAAAAAGTACTGCCGCAGAGCCTCCCAGTCGGCAGAGCCAAAGTGCCACAAGCGCTGCCAGCTATGAGGATCGGGTGGCCGTACCAGAGAGATAGGAAAGGTGACAGAGATAAGTTCATGGTTGGAGGAGCCCAAAGGAGAGAACAAAATTACAGTATAAGCAAATGGGTTGGAAGTTAGAAATGTTAGTCAAGAATATTGGGCTGATCTCCTAAGCGATCCGGGATGCAGGTGGGTTGCTGGACTAACTGCTCTAGCTCATTTAGGTTAGAAAAGATGTAGGTTCATTCACCAGGATGGTCAGTGGAAAGAGAGGAGAGCCAATGGCGGTGCTGAACGTTGAAATCTCCTAGAATGGAGATTTCTGCAAAAGGAGAGATGGATTGAATGTGTTCCTCTTTATAAGTTAGATAGTCAAAGAATTTTGGATCGTCGGTAGAATTAGAGGAGAGATAAAAGCTTAGAAATATTTAGTTTGAGAGTGACAAGAAAGCCTTAGCCAGAGGTTTGAGAATTCAGAAGAATTAAAGTTGGGAACACTAGAGAAAGCAAGATTGTTGCGTACGTATAGGCAATATTCTCTTTTGGCTTGAAACTGCGGATAAAGATAGTTGGAGGATACAGAGAAATGTTTGCTGTCAGTAGTCCCAGACAACTGTTTTTTATTGAGAAAGAGAAGATGAGGCTTGGCAGAGGAGAGGTGGTGTTCCATAGAGTGGAACTTAGAAGAAAAGCCCCAAATTTTGCAGACATTAATAATACAAGTAGAAGGTGGTGGTCCAGAGCATTTTGGCGAGTCGTTTCCATGGGACAGACCAATGGGGACCATCCTATCCTCCCACCTGGCACACTTTGGCATGGCTAACCTGGAGCCTCTTTGGCAGTACTTCATTGAATTCCCAAGGAATGATTTTTGCTTCCATGGCTAGGGACCGTCGGAGTGTTCTGAATGCATTAAAGAGGTAATCATCTCGGGCATGGAGCCATACATGCCATTTTCTTTCTCTTAGTCAAATTCAAAATAGGATCTTGGTTTACTCACGCTTGTTCTACTACTGTCCTCAATAAGGAGGTTTCATTCAAACAGTACTGTTGCCTAATAACTCAAGAATCTCGTAAATGTTATGTTTCTGCCTGGAATCAAGCCAAATCTGTTCTTCTACTTGCCAATAACTCTTCCATCAATAATATATATATTGAACTTTTCAACTCTAACTTTTCCCAAGCCATAAACCTCTCCAACAATTTTACTTCCTCGTGTGACGCTTCTGCATAGTAGCCACGTGTGGGCATGCGCGCGCGCGTCGGCTGCCCAGCCGTTTAGAAACAGGCTGGTGGCAGCCGACCGGCAGGCTTTTCCTTAGTATATATCCTACGACAATGAAACTAATGTCTGGGATATTCTTATGTTGTTTCACAGCTTGTAGCTGCCCTTATTCTTAACCAACGCATCTTAGTATATTTTATTCTCGATAGTTGATGGTTTCATTATAATATATAAGATGTAAGTCTAGTGAGGGCGGGAGGAGACGAGCGGGAGAGAGAGACCGGCTTGGGACGTTGCTTCGCTTGCCAGCTTGGGACGAGCCTGAAAACGTTGCCATATGCATTTGATCGCAACGTTAGGCTTAGTTTCGACTCACGCACGGGGTAGAGGATTTTGACCCGGCAACTGTGTTGAGTGTGTGACGCTCCTGCATAGTAGCCACGTGCGGGCATGCGCGAGTGTCGGCTGCCCAGCCGTTTATAGACCGGCTGGCGGCAACTGGCCGGCCGGCTTTTCCTTAGTATATAGCCTACGACAATGTAACTAATGTCTGGGATATTCTTATGTTGTTTCACAGCTTGAAGCTGCCCTTATTCTTAACCAACACATCTTAGTATATTTTATTCTCGATAGTTGATTGTTTCATTATAATATATATAAGATGTAAGTCTAGTGAGAGTGGAAGGAGACGAGCGGGAGAGAGAGGCCGGCTGGGGGACGTTGCTTTGTGCGGGCGCGGAATAGACTAGCTTGGGACGAGCCTGATGTTGCCATTTGATCGCAACGTTAGGCTTAGTTTCGACTCACGCAAGGGGTAGAGAATTTTGACCCGGCAACTGTGTTGAGTGTTGCCAAGCATGGGATGTATTTCGCATGCCTAGGGTGGGGTCCAGACAAAATTCAAGACTTAGAGCTCACCTCACTGTCGTACCCTTCGGACCCCCTTGATATCTATCCCTCTCAACCCCACTTAGAAACTTTCTCTCTTACTTTGTATACCTTCTTTCCACTACTTCACCAATCTATTTAATTATCCCATCCCCTTGATAGACCTTATATCTATTATTGTTTTAACGACGAGCTCTCGGATAATTAGATAGGATTTTGGGCCTTATGCAGAGATGTAATTGTTAATGAGACCTAGGAAGCTTTTTTGTAGTCTCATATTTGGTGGTTTCATGCTTGCTAGTGTGTTCTTGTGGCAGGTGAGCAGGGGCTAGACCGGAGGGGAGGCTTTTTGCGATCCTTTAAGTAAAGTCTGCTGGTGCGAGTCCTGTGGACCTGCACGACTTTACTAGGATACCCGTGGGAGTCTGGGGGTATTTTCTTGTCTGTGTGTCTAGTGTTGTGTTGTGTGAGGGCCCTGCCTAGTCCACTCAGCACTGCGCTAGCACGTCTTACGTTTGTTTTAGGGTCGCCAGGAGAGAGTCAGATACTTGGGATCCGAGTCTCTCAAGAGAGCACCCTTTCAATTAGAGTAATTTGGCGCACAGACTTGGGAACGTCCCTAGGCTAGAGTAGGTGGCTCAGCTCGGGTATCCGAAGCCTATATCCTTCCGGCTAGACCTCTGCCGCCTGGCAGACTAACAGCTAGCGGTTTATTATATCTGTATGCTTGTTATTGTGCCACAGTTTACCGTCTTTGTGAGCATTGTGAGTCAGGGTGTGGCTTAGAGACTCTGTCCGAGCAGGCTTGCCTGACTAAGAGTGAGAAGCACACCTGTATGTGGTTATGTTGCGAGTGGCTGCCTTTATTTAATTATACCTATGCCATTATACACTGTAGGTCCTATCACTAGTATTTATTCCTGCTTATTAGTTAGGAGTTCTCTAAATCCGTAACGTACTTTCTTTGCTAAGCATCAGATCCTACAGTTGCCGCATGCAGTTTAGAAACCCGCATCTTGTCTACCTGTACGATGTTTTGAGGACTGTTTGCTCTCACCTTCTTTCACGCAGGGGTGATTAGTTGTATTAATTAACGTAACGTTAAATGTACTTTCTTCTAGTTTGTTATTAAATTGTTTCTGCAATTTAATTCCGTTATCTATCTTTTCCTTGAAGCTTTAAGTCAACTTAATTGTGTGATCTTTTATATAGCCTGCTTGACTATCAGCAGTCTATAGTGCGTGCACCCTGTAACCGAGTCATAGGATACCTCGTTGTCCAGGCAGGACTCTTGACGGTTTAGGGTGGTTTGTTGCCTGGGTTTATAGATAAGGTTGGATCTAGCGTTTTCCGTTGTTGCTTGTTGCTGCATACCTAGTCCAATAGAAAGAGCCCAGTGTTTATATATCCCAGGACGTAACAAATGGTGACATTGCATAGGATTTACTGAACAGAGGAATATAGTGGTCATTTGTTTTGAGATTCCTTATGATTAGAGGAATACAGTGGACATAGTTTTTTTTTTGGAGGAACCAATATAACACATTAAAGACTTTAAATAATATTAGTATATACATACTTGCATAGGAGATAAGGCACATTCTATAACCGTGATAATTACTGCAGTGCACAAACATGTCTAATACATCAGAACACAGTGGTGGGTCAGGTCATGATACGGGCTCGGAGGGAGAAAGACCTGTGGAGTGGCTAGTCGATAGCGAGGAGGGTGCTAGAAGATTTTTGGAGGTGCCCCTTACCGCTGCCAGGGTGTTGAAGCTGAATAAGTATGGCTTAAAGTGTGTGGCAGGTCTGCAGGGTCACCAGGGTTTAAGTGGCATGAGGAAAGATCAGCTGAGGACTTTGATATTGGGTTTAGAAGGGAGAGACCTGGGTGGAGAGGCGACTGGGGGCCCCGGTCCCCAGCCCCCCCTCCACTCTACCCCCATATCAAACGTCAGGGTGCCTGAATTTAGTACATACCCCCAAGTTGATGGTCAATGGCAGCGTGGAATTCAATCACAGGGACCCTCCCCCTTAAATGCACCTTCCCCTCCTCAAGGGTTGACTCCAGATTTGTTGTTTCGGCTTGAGATGGCCAAGGTTGAGGCCGCCGAAAGACAGGTTAGAGCTCAGGCTGAGGCTGCAGAGAGAACAGCTATACGAGAGGCTGAACTGCAGGCAGAGTCTACTAGGTATCGGGCTGACAGGGAGCTGGAGAGATCTCGAGTGGAGGTAACCGGGCGAAATATTGGGGGTCAATCATTGTCGCACCTGCTTAAACTAGTTCCAGTGTTCGATGAGTCATGTGTGACTAAGTTTTTTATGCGATTTGAGAAGAAGTGTCAGGAACACCAGTGGCCTCAGGAAAAGTGGGCAGCATTAGTTTCATCAAGACTCCTAGGAAAGGGGCTAAAAGCGTATGATGCACTACCTTTAGAGTCCTGTTTAGTTTATGATGAGCTAAAGAAGGCTGTGCTACGGGCCTATGAGTTACAACCAGAAACTTACCGCTTGAAGTTTCGGGGTGTTACTAAGGGCAAGGATAGCACCTTCCTAGAACACGCCCGGGACTTGTCTGATGCACTACGACATTGGCTGCGTTCTGAGAGGGCAGCTACTTTTGAGGAGTTGAGTGAGCTGGTTCTCTTGGAGCAGTTCTTTAAGTGCACAGGCGGGGACTTAAACATTAAATATAAAGGAAACAAATCCTAGAACTCTCCAGGAGGCAGCAGAAATGGCTGACCTCCGACTGTCATTAATTCGAGGGTGCGAAGCAGCAGCTAGGAGTGAGTCGGGTGCAAAGGATCGTACCCCTCCCCCTCCCAAGAATTTTGATACACATAAATACACAAAATCATCTAGCACTGACAATAAAACTGAACATAAACCAAATACCGTCCCGTATAAGAAGTCTAATGGTACCTCCCACTCTCAAGGGAAACCAAAGAGTAAAGAGTGCTTTGCATGTCACAAGGAGGGTCACTTTGCAAATGCTTGTCCGAACAAGCCACCAAACAAGGTTGTGTCATTGGTCCGCAGCATAGGGGTGTCGCCTATATCTTCTGAGTTTGCCAAGGGTAGTTCGTCAGAGGTTGGGACACAGCCTGTGTTCAAGAGTCCGGAAGGCTCGAACCCTTTCCGCGACGTCTTTGGGGGTTATAGAGGGCATGGTTTTGTGAGGTGGACTGGCGAAAGGCGAGGAGTTAAGCTATTGCGTGATACTGGGGCTTCTCAGACCTTGTTAAAGAACTTTACTGGTAGGCCGATTAACGCTGCTCGGGTGGTGGTAGTTCAGGGGATCAATGCTACGAAGTCCTACCTGCTGGTGCGGATGGAGGTGGGTGGTGTGGCGAAGGAACTGGATGTCGGAATTGTAGAGAACTTGCCTGTTGGGGGCGTCGACCTCCTCCTCGGCAACGACTTTGCGGTGCCTGCTCCTAAGGTTTCACCCTTGGTCGTTGCCGAGAAGGCGGCCGACGTTAGTAGGGAGGAACAGGAGTGGGTTGAGAAGTGTAGCGTACAAACTATGGCGTGTGTTGTGACGCGTTCTCAGACATCCGGAGCCTTGCAGCCACCACCTCAGTCTATCAAACCGCGGAGGAAAGGTCACAAGAAAACGGGAAGTGTTGGTCAATTGGAGAGTTTTGAGCCGGCAGTGTTTCTTGGTGACTCATTATTGGCACCTATGTTAGAGTCTGGAGAGGCCCCGGGGCCTGTCACTGCTAGTGCAGGTGCAGGGCAGGAAGAGACTCTGCGACAGCATTGTTATGCGCAGCGTGAGGAAAGGATGGCTCAGCGGGACATTGGAGGTGGAAATAAAAATTTTAAGATGAACTTGGATAATCTGTCACCTGCTGATATATGTTCCTTGCAGCTGGAAGATCCTGAAGTCAGGGCGTGTGGTAATGGTGCTATCGAACTGGAGAGCGATGGGGATGCGCAGCCTGGTGATTTTTTCTTGTCCGAGGGGATCTTGTATCGGAGACATCAGGATCCCAAGAAAAAGTGGGATGGCGGGTCAGGATTAGTGGACCAGTTAGTAGTACCGAGGGTGTGCCGTGAGAGCTTATTGAGATTAGCTCATGATGTGCCTTTGGCAGGGCACCTGGGGGCACGTAAGACGGAGGCAGCTCTCAGCAAGCTTCTCTGGTGGCCTGGGTTAAAGGCGAGTGTCGTGTCATGCGTGTCACAGTGTCACACTTGTCAAGTTGTTGGGAAACCCAATCAGGTCATCCCGAGAGCCCCGTTACAACCCATCCCTGTCATTGGGCCGCCCTTCAGCAAGGTAGTTATCGATATGGTTGGCCCATTGCCCCCCACTAGTGCCGGCAATACATTTTTACTAACTGTAATGGATGTAGCAACACGGTATCCAGATGCTTACCCCATGCGCAACGGGATGGCTAAGACTGTTGTCAAAAACATACTTGTCTATTTCTCTCGTTATGGCTACCCTCAGGAGATCCAGTCTGATCAGGGATCCAATTTTACTTCTGCTCTGTTTAAGCAGACCATGCAGCAACATGGGATTGTGTCTGTGGTGTCATCTGCCTATCATCCCGAGAGTCAGGGAGTTTTGGAAAGGTGGCACTCGACTCTCAAGAGTATGTTGCGGTGTTATTGCATGGAGAATGGGAAGGACTGGGATCTAGGTCTCCCATACGTTTTATTTGCTGCGAGAGAAGTACCTGGGGAGAGCTTGGGATTTAGCCCGAACGAGTTGGTTTTTGGACACAGGGTCAGGGGGCCCCTCCACATAGTCAAGGAGATCTGGGAGGGAGTCACAAAGCCATGCTCGCTTCTAAAGTATGTAGTTGAAAGCCGTGAGAGAATGCTAAAGAGCTTGGAGGTAGCAGGTCGGAACCTTAAGAATTCACAAGCTCAGATGAAGGACAAATACGACCAGAAGGTGAAGCTGAGGGAGTTTGAAGTAGATCAGGAAGTACTGATACTACTGCCTCTGGTGGGACACCCCTTGTCTGCCAAGTATTCTGGTCCGTATCGGGTTGTAAGGAAGGTTTCTGATCTCGACTATTTAGTAGCTACTCTTGATCGTAAGAAAAATAACCAACTTTGCCATGTAAATCTGATGAAAGAGTATGTGAGGCGCCCCTCCGAGCCTCTCACTGTCCCGGTGTTGATCTGCAGCGATCGTGGTGGAGAAGGAGGAAGGGATAGTCAAGCTGCGGGGGAGGATAATTGGGACTGTCATGTTTCCGCGGATCAGTGGGCGGGGAATTCTAGACAAGTGGCTCACGAGTTGATATTGCACCTGCCTGAGCAACAGCGTGTAGCTGTGCAGCACTTGTTTGATTCAAACCCAGCTGTTTTCGCGGAGCATCCTGGCCTCACTACTCAAGCGGTGCACGATGTCGATGTTGGGGACCACCCGCCCTTTAAATCAGTGCCATACCGTGTTCCCCCTATTAAATTACCAGCACTTAGGGAAGAGCTGGATTATATGCTGAAACGTGGGCTGATTTCTGAGGGTGCAGTAAGGTGGACTTCCCCCGTCACACTGCAGCCCAAACCAGATGGCAAGGTGCGGTTTTGTATAGATTTCCGCAGGTTGAATGGTTTAACCCCCACAAATGCCTACCCTCTCTCTCGCGTGGACGACAGTGTGGATAAGATAGGAAAAGCCAAGTTCCTCACTAAGATAGACCTTGTTAAGGGTTATTTTTAAGTGCCCTTGTCTGAGCGAGCGCGAGAGGTGTGTGGGTTTGTGGTGGACGGTGCCACATATCGTTGCCATGTTATGCCATACGGGCTGAAAAATGCCCCTGCAACGTTTCAGAAATTAATGAACGACATTGTAGCCGACATTCCCAACTGTACGGTGTACCTAGATGATGTCATAATATACGACGATGATTTTAACAGTCGCTGTGCTCACATCGGACAGCTTTTTAATAAACTGAATGAAGCAGGTTTGGTGGTAAACTTGGGTAAGTGCGATTTTGTCAAAGCCACAGTTTTGTACCTGGGGTTCGAGGTGGGGATGGGTCAGGTGTGCCCTCCACAGACAAAGATCAAAGCCATCGATCAGTTTCCCCAGCCTACGACTAAGAAACAAATCATGCGGTTTCTAGGTAAGATAGGCTATTATCGTCGCTTCATCAAAGGCTATTCGACTGTACTTGCACCTTTAACGGACTTGTTATCTAAGGACAAGAAGTTCCGGTGGTCTCCTGAGTGTGCAGAGGCGTTTTCCTTGGTGAAACACCTGATATGTACCCACCCCATACTCAGGGCCCCGGACTTCAGCAGACCTTTTCAGCTGGCGACTGATGCCAGTGGCGTAGGGGCTGGGGCTGTCTTGTTACAGACAGATGATGAAGGTATCGAACATCCAGTGAGTTTTTACAGAAAAAATTCAATAGTGCACAAAGGAATTACTCTGTAATTGAAAAAGAACTCCTGGCGATAGTGCTGGCGCTCAGGCACTTCGATGTATATGTTCCGGCTTTCGGACCAGTCGTAGTGGTTTATACCGATCATCACCCTCTGAAATTCTTGAATCAGTTTCATAACCGGAATATGAGGCTGACCAGGTGGTCACTCATGCTTCAGGAGTATAATTTGGACATACGCCATATTGCCGGTTCTGATAACGTGATAGCGGATTGTCTATCAAGGGTGGATGATGTTGGTTAGACTGCTACAGGATTGAGGGTTGAGTGTGGAGGAAAATAGGCTGTCACTGTAGTTCAGCCGAAAAAACAAATTAAAAAAAGCAAAAACCTTATAAAAACTCTTTATTTTTATAACGTGTAGAATTTTGTATAAGATGTTGTAGCAGTATCTAAGTTGAATGTTTTCGATTATTGTCGCTAAGTTAGTTGAACTTGCTCGGTGGAGCGCAACAGTCTTTATTTTGTTTATATATAGTGCCTTGTGTCGCAACAGTGTGTGATACTATGAGAAGCTTTCTGTTAGATATGAAGAACTTAGTCAAGGGTCTTATATCTTAGGGGAGGTGTGACGCTCCTGCATAGTAGCCACGTGCGGGCATGCGCGCGCGTCGGCTGCCCAGCCGTTTAGAAACCGGCTGGTGGCAGCCGACCGGCAGGCTTTTCCTTAGTATATATCCTACGACAACGTAACTAATATCTGGGATATTCTTATGTTGTTTCACAGCTTGTAGCTGCCCTTATTCTTAACCAACGACCCTTAGTATATTTTATTCTCGATAGTTGATTGTTTCATTATAATATATAAGATGTAAGTCTAGTGAGGGCGGGAGGAGACGAGCGGGAGAGAGAGACCGGCTTGGGACGTTCCTTCGCATGCCAGCTTGGGACGAGCCTGAAAACGTTGCCATATGCATTTGATCGCAACGTTAGGCTTAGTTTCGACTCACGCACGGGGAAGAGGATTTTGACCCGGCAACTGTGTTTAGTGTTGCCAAGCATGGGATGTATTTTGCATGCCTAGGGTGGGGTCCAGACAGATTCAAGACTCAGAGCTCACCTCACTGTCGTACCCTTCGGACCCCCTTGATATCTATCCCTCTCAACCCCACTAAGAAACTTTCTCTCTTACTTTGTATACCTTCCTTCCACTACTTCACCAATCTATTTAATTATCCCATCCCCTTGATAGACCTTATATCTATTATTGTATTAACGACGAGCTCTCAGATAATTAGATAGGATTTTGGGCCTTATGCAGAGACGTAATTGTTAATGAGACCTAGGAAGCTTTTTTGTTGTCTCATATTTGGTGGTTTCATGCTTGCTAGTGTGTTCTTGTGTCAGGTTAGCAGGGGCTAGACCGGAGGGGAGGCTTTTTGCGATCCTTTAAGTAAAGTCTGCTGGTGCGAGTCCTGTGGACCCGCACGACTTTACTAGGATACCCGTGGGAGTCTGGGGGCATTTTCTTGTCTGTGTCCCTGTGTGTCTAGTGTTGTGTTGTGTGAGGGCCCTTGCCTAGTCCACTCAGCACTGCGCTAGCACGTCTTGCTTTTGTTTTAGGGTCGCCAGGAGAGAGTCAGATACTTGCGATCTGAGTCTTTCAAGAGAGTACCCTTTCAATTAGAGTAATTTGGCGCACAGACTTGGGAACGTCCCTAGGCTAGAGCAGGTGGCTCAGCCCGGGTATCCGAAGCCTATATCCTTCCAGCTAGACCTCTGCCACCTGGCAGATTAACATCTAGGGGTTTATCATCTCTGTATGCTTGTTATTGTGCCACAGTTTACCGTTTTTGTGAGCATTGTGAGTCAGGGTGTGGCTTAGAGACTCTGTCCGAGCAGGCTTACCTGACTAAGAGTGAGAAGCACGCCTGTATGTGGTTATGTTGCGAGTTGCTGCCTTTATTTAATTATACCTATGCCATTATACACTGTATGGCCTATCACTAGTATTTATTCCTGCTTATGAGTTAAGAGTTCTCTAAATCCGTAACGTATTTTCTTTGCTAAGCATCAGATCCTACAGTAGCCGCATGCAGCTTAGAAACCCGCATCTTGTCTACCTGTACGATGTTTTGAGGACTGTTTGCTTTCACCTTCTTTCACGCAGGGGTGATTAGTTGTATTAATTAACGTAACGTTAAATGTACTTTCTTCTAGTTTGTTATTAAATTGTTTCTGCAATTTAATTCCGTTATCTATCATTTCCTTGAAGCTTTAAGTCAACTTAGTTGTGTGATCTTTTATATAGCCTGCTTGACTATCAGCAGTCTATAGTGCGTGCACCCTGTAACCGAGTCATAGGATACCTCGTTGTCCAGGCAAGACTCTTGACGGTTTAGGGTGGTTTGTTGCCTGGGTTTATAGATAAGGGTTGGATCTAGCGTTTTCCGTTGTTGCTTGTTGCCGCATACCTAGTCCAATAGAAAGAGCCCAGTGTTTATATATCCCAGGACGTAACACTTGTCTTTCCCCCTCTGATGGCACCACCGACACATTTTCTTCTGACAAAGCTCAAATATTTGCTCAAACTTCACCTTGGATGATTCCGGTGCTCTCTCCAACTCCTTTCTCTTACTTATGTCTAATATCCTAATCTCTTTTGTCTCTGCCTTTCATTATAAAGTCTTCCATTTATGCTGGAAGTTTTCTTTCATTTAACCTGTCCCAAAGAAGGTGACTGCTCTCACTCTACCGACTATCGCCCAATTGCTCTCATTTCTTGCATCTCTATAGATTTTTAAACTATTCTTAATTCAAAATTTGTTAAGCATTTACCTTCCCATAATCTATTTTCTGATCGTCAGTATGGCTTCCTCAAAGGACGCTATACTGGTGACCTTCTTTCTTATCTGACTAACGCTTGGTGATCCTGCTTTCGTGACTTCAGTGAGACCCATTCTATTGCGCTAGACAAATCCAAAGCCTTCCATACAGTCTGGCACAAATTCCTTATCTCCAAACTACCCTCTTTCCCTTGCTATCCCCCTATCTTTCCTTTATCTATAATTTACTTTCTGGTTGTTCCATAGCTGCAGTTGTGGATGGCCATTGCTCACTTCCTCAGCCTATCAACTTCGGTGTTCCTTATGGTTCTGTCTTATCTTCAGTTCTACTTCCAATATTCATTAATCACCTCTTGTCCTATCCACTCATATGCAGATGACTGTACCTTACACTATTCAACGTCCCACCAGGCAGTTACTTTGATTCATCAAATTTTTCTGATTGAGACAAAGAAAATCTGGATAAAATTGAGGACAACCCGGATACGAGCCCCATCGATAATTATCATTGTTCTAGAAATTTCATAGAAGATACTTTGTTGGTGTACATGTAATTACCGTCGCAAATTCACTATAAGTGAAATACGAGAAACTGTTCACCCATAAACAGGGAACATGACCTGGGTTTAGACCGTTGTGTACCCGTAAACAGGAAACGTGAGCTGGGTTTAGACCGTCGCGCACCCTTAAACAGGGAACGTGAGCTGGGTTTAGACCGTCGCGGGAAGACCGGATAGTTTTATCCTACTGTTCACACATTATAACAGTCGTTGTGATAGTAGTTGTGATAGGTTAGGTTAGGTTCTTGGCTCGGATTTAATGGATTTAGCCGGGGTGTGGGGGCGGCAGCCCCCACCGATAATACTAGGTTAGGCTAATGTTGAAAATACTAAAATGCGACGGTCCTCGGTTTAAACAACACTGTATATCAAAGAAAAATACAAAAAACACGAAAATTAACTAGTAAAAAGGCTGTCCGGGGTCTCTTCAATTTTTACCGAAAATCTTGTTACTTTCAGTGCTTCCAAAACCAAATATCATATTTTATCTACCCGTCGCAATGTTCCAAATACCTATCCCTTACACATATCAATCTTTCGTCTTCTCTCAATATTCTTGGTGTCTCTTTTTCTCCTGATTTATTTTTTAAAACACCATATTACCACTCCCTCATTGGGGGAGGCAATAGCACAGTGGATAGCGTCATGGACTGTAGAATCAAAGGACCTTAGACCGAGTCCACGCCAAATGTTATTTCTTTTTGCAAGGCGATCTGCTGTTCTACAAGTATCCTGGCTACACTGACACATTAAGAAAAAAAAAACCTATATTGTCACCAATTAATAGCATAGAAGATGCAAGACCATATTCGAAGATGCTGTGAACGACCATATAGCTGCTCTCACCAAGTGACCTGTATTAATAAGGTGTCGTCATCTAATGTGGCAGAAAGGAAGCAACCAATACTTTGAAGCTCCACTGGGGCCATATGAAGCACCCATCTCGAATCTTCAATCACTAATATCAGGGCCTCGTAAGAGTTACAGACTACTGAACAACCTACAGTCCCAAAGTTGAGACTATATATGCTAAAACAGCGTCCCAGACGTTAGGCGTGTTCAACTGTCTCTGTGGTTTATTTACCCCAGCACAGCTTCTTGCTATATACATGGAAACCGTGTTCATATATATCCCGTATTGTTCGCATGTGTGGGAAGGTTTCACCCGTATCGCGCTTCATGAAATGGTAGAGCATTTCCTCTCATCAACTTGTCTTCTCTTACTATGTCCCCACAAACTCTACACGATGCAAGGTTGTATCTCTCTTACTTTTCTACCACTATTATAATAATGAGTGTTCTTCGGAGCTATCTTGGTGTATACCAACTCCCTTACGCAGAGTAGAGGGCACACGCCTTCAACACACTCCCTCCCTTATTCTGTCCAACTTTCTAACCCATGAGTGCACTGATTTTCGCACTATTCCTTCCACTCAACCATTAAACTCTGGAACTCTCTCCTCCAATCTATCTTTCCCTCACATTATGACTTTAAGACTGTTTCAAGCTCAGTGTGTCCAGACATTGACTCAACGTACTTTGAATTTGGCTCTGTATCACTCCTTCAAATTTGGGAGACACTTGTTACAGGCAGCTTTGCTTTTCGTCTCATTCATACAAATAGGGAAAAAAACACAGGTACACTGGTGCATCACTGTTAATGCCAACTTAGTAACCCTAAAATCCTGCCTTCACGCATCACTCATACAAATCAACCTCCATTTAACATACTTCCCCTGCACACGATCACTGCTACATCACCTATCATGCCGACCTAGCCACCACAGACGCCACCGTACCCACAAACACTTCCAAAATATAATATGAAATTGACTGACAGAATTTTCTTTCAGGACGAATGTATCTCCTGTCAGATTTAATTCTCCTGACTTTGTATTTCCGGTTGTTTCGGCGATCCTCTCTATTCCTTCCTTCTTCTTCATTCTCCTTATCGTTATTTCCACATTCTTCTCTTCATCGTCTTCACTATCTTCATCTTCCTAAACCGTCTCATCCTCTTGTTCCTCCTTTTCCTTCACTCCATTTTCATTCTTCTCCCCTGCTATTATTGGACTGCTGATGCTACTCATTTATCTTCATCCTTGTCCTGACCTTCTCCCCTTTCCTTCTATCTCTTTTTCCTTTTTCCATGGTTTTGTACTGTTTCTAAGTCTCTTCATTTTCTCATCTTCCTTCTCCATCTACATTTTTTCAGTTTTCTCTCCCTCGTTTTTTTTTTTTTTTTTTATCTTTCTCCTCTTCTTCCTCCTTCGCATTTGTATTATCATATTATATTATATCATCACCATCATACTTTCCTCTATCTGTCTGTGGTGTTGAGGTGCAGTGATCCCCAAGACGACCCTTTGTCATCTCCTCTCACAGCGCAGGGATCTTTGGTGGATCAATGTTTGTCACACTCTCTTCCACCTGAACGAATTCATTCACTTTTGTCCAGATGTGGAATTTTGGTACGGGTTAATTTATTCTTTAATAGGTAAACGTGGCAGTTTATTGTGCCATTCATTTATCATTCACGCTAGGCCCTGCACACATACATGACAGGAAAACATGGTTTAAAGGTGATGTGACTGAAGGGGTATGATCATAACACGAAGTGACTTACGACGTGATAATTAGACGAGATATGAGGAGAAAGAGCTGAAGCAATTAAGCTTTAAATTAAACCTTCGTGAGCTTAAATGGTTTTACAAAGGGAGTACAAAGGAAGCGGGTAACAACAGGTCTACTGATCTTTACGAGGCTGCTGGTACTTAGACTACCTAGCTTATTATTTAAGAGAGAAAAGATGGCTTAGAAGGGACAGGAATGATCTTTTCCATGCATAATCAATAAACTGGCATGGTACTCGACATGAAAATAAGAAAATCAAACTATTTTATTATATCTATTTTACCAAAAGAGGTAATGTCGGCATTTCTTGGTATTCATCTGTAAACGCAGTCAGTCAGGGATAGCGTAATGCATAGTGCGCGGAATTTCGATGTGAGTATCCTGGGTTCGAGTCCTCGGAGTGCCACATGTATTTGTTGATTTATTTAGTTGAGTTTAGATTTGAAGTTGGTTGGTGTAAAAAAAGCATAATAATTAAGGGCGAGATATTTGCCTAAGCGAGTTTTGAAGGTTTGAACAATGTTGCAGTCTATAATATTGCTAGGCAGGCAATGGCTGATCTTTCTTGTAAGGGTGATAGATGTGAGGTGAGCGTCTTCCAGGCATTACTGAGCCCTCACCAATAGTTCTAAAGTGCCAGTCAGCAAGATAGTGCCACTCAACATCAGCGACAAGAGGCCACAGTCCCAGGCCACCTAAGACTCAGTTTTTAGAGGACAGGATTGGTTTGTGCTTCCCAGGCAGCTAGCACTAGAGGGAGAATACCGCCTTAATGTGTGTACCATTATTGTTATGTCCTACACCCCATATAACTTTCAGAAACAATGTTAAGTAAACTGAGAAGTTAGAGGAACAATACTTAACCCACTGCATACCAGCGACGACAAAGTGTCATCGGCAATGTGTGTAACGCTAAACCCGAGCGACGACAACGTGTCGTCAATGTTAGTTACTCCGGTCCTATGGCACCTAGAGGGCTCAGATTTGTATGAGAACTGTGTAAGTATCCCACGCAACCATACTGATGGTTGAAAACTCTCAAAGTCCAACCACGTGAATATGAGCGTGCACAAACCTGTTTTTGGGTGTTTTTGCCTTCAATTTTCCCCTCTTGTAAAATCGACTTTCGGGCGCACCGTAGGACCCCTTTTTGACCTAGGGGATCGGTTTTTTGTGGTTTTTCCTTCATTCCTAACCCATTCCCTATTGTTTCTGGAAGAAAAAAAAATATCAAAACCTGCTGGTCCCTGGTGGTATATTTATTATAAACTAGCTGGGGCTCAGTGGGTTAAGATTTGACCAGGGGAACAACAATCGTAAACAGGAGCTCGGTAAGTGCAAGGACAAATTTAGTTAATTTAAAGTAGAAGTTGAATGAAATAACAGAAGGTACAGTTACTAATATAAAGGAAAAACAAAAGAGCACGCCACCACCGCCAAGCAATATTTCCACCCATACCACCACACCCCCGAAAAAGGAAGCTCTAACCACCACACCACCAAGATACGCCCAACTCGCCTCGATCACGACCGCAATCCCTCCAACACCCGGCAAGGACATCATTGTGACCATCAATAACACCAATGATAACCAGAGAAGGAAAGGTGGCAAGGAAAGCAAGGCAAGCCGAAACTTGCTTAAACATTGCACCTCCACGCGCCCTGCTTCCTCTAAACTGCATCACCACCATTAGAGGGAAGTCCGGAGGGGCTACCCCAGCCGCCCCAGGGCCTCCTCTCCGCTTAGCTGCCCTTCTAACCCGGAGAAGGGGCACCGGGAGAAAAGCCAGAAGAGGTAAGACTATGACAGGCAAAGTTAAGATCTATAACAGTTGGAAAGCTCTTAACCCACTGAGCACCAGGCAATATAATATATTTGTACACTCCAGGCCCAGCAGTTTGTCAAAAACATTTGTTTTCCAGAAAACACCTGGAATGGGTTAGACATGAAGGAAACTCCCCCCCCCCCCCCCCCCCCCCCAGATCCCCTAGGTCATTAAGGGGTCCTACAGCGTGCCCGAAAGCCGGAATTAACATGGGGATATTAGTAGGCAAAAACATGCAAACACACGTTTTTGCGCACGTGGCTTGATTTTGAGGGTTTTCAACTATCGGCATTGTTGCTTGGGATACATACGCAGTTCCCACACAAATCTGAGCCCTCTAGATGCCATAGGATTGGAGTATTTATCCGCGACGTACACTATGCGGCTCTGGGGTTTAGATTTACATATATTGCCGACGCATAACATGTGTCTCTGGTACTCGATGGGTTAAAACATATTTCACTGGAAGAAATTTTAAGAGCTGCAAGATTTGGGCTATACTGAATAAACTATTAAAGCACTGGAACAGAAAAGTTTATTCAGGATTTTTAGATCTTGGCTCATCAAAGGAATTATTTATTGGATCACCATGGTGGCAACCCAATATTGATTCCTCTGTCTCGATTACCAGGAAATACTGTTAATAAAGAATACTGTACTGACATGCGCTTTATTGGTAGTAAACCGACCCCATTCTGGACCCTTTTTAAAAGTTCACGCACTGGCAATTGGCTTTTACAAGGTTGGGCTCGCGAGATATCGTAGCTTAAAGCATAACGGCACTTTGCATAGAGTACATACGGTACGCTGTCCCAGGCACTGGTATTAACCCGAGAACGGCGACGAGACTCTTAAGAGGTTTTACTGGGCGAACGTGAAGGGACTCTTAAGATCCAAGGCCTAAATTTGTTGTTTTAAAAGACCCAAAATCACTCAAAAAAAGGGAATAGGTGAATAAGTTAGATAATTACCCTCCATACCTTTTATCACTCCTCCACATGTGTCGAACTCTCCTCTTCCCCCCCCCCCCCTTTCCCCTTCCCCCCCACCTTCAATTGTCACCTATTTTTCCTCTTATTCCTTGTTTATCGGTTTATTTACCGTTCCAATATCTCTCACCCGGTTTCAAGTCATCAGGAATGCATAGAGAGAGTGTGGGATGAGAAAGACAGCAAGAGAGAGCGAGATCAGTCTGCCTTCAGGCCTCGAAGAGGGAGGGTGTATGTCTCATGCGCCTCTCACCTCATGACTGGAGGGTCGGCAATAATTCGTCTTTTTCACCCCCCAAATACTACTCATACTTGTTTTAATCTGTTACATGTTAATATCTTTATATTAAACGGAAAATAGGGGCATATGAATAAGTAATAATGATATTTATCGGATAATGACGATTTTAGGCGGAAATGAAGCAAAATATGCTCGCTTAACGCGCACTTTTAAAAAACATTGGGGTGCTGTTCTCGGGTTAAGACACGTATGCAGAAAAGGCCAAAATAAACCCATCCACCAGTCCCTGAAAGACTCTCATAACGGTCAGGACAGTTAAGAGTTGTTGCATAAACAACCCTCTTACGTTAGTCCAATGATACGATATGCATAGCACTGGCATAACAGATTCATATTCATTCAAGACCCAACACCCAAGAGTTCTGGAAGGTTTAGCATCAACACTCTTATAAAGGTCAGAGTAGTTAAGGAGACAGTACAACACTGGTATAACTTCGCCTTACGTTAGCTCGATGATATGTATACATATAATACTGGCATAACGGAACATATTCATTCAAGACCCAACACCCAAGAGTTCTCCATCCATGTCAGGACCACCACCATGGCCAAGATCCTCGTCGGAATACTAATACTTAGTGTGACCTCGAAGATGTACTAGTGAAGTGCCTTATCGAAGGAAGTACTCAGTGTGACTTCATAATAGTGCAGAGTCATTCCTCTAGGAAATTAAATGTGGATCCTTGTTCATGCGTTATAAAATTTACATATTTACCTATATTTTGTCTGACAGTAATATTTATTACCTTGAACAATGCAACTTGTGTGAGTACTCTATATTATATTTATCCTCTATTACCTTTGTGCATGTGTTTACATGGATTCAACTTATCTAGTCAAGTAAGAACCTACCTAATTAATCAAATTAACCCCAGCACAAACCTGGTATAACATTGGCGGCAGACGGTGGTTCTTGATTTGGGAAGAAGCCATTTGGCAAACAAATCTAAGGAAATAGAGCGTTGTATAATATAAGTCATCATGGCAACTCGTTCACATATACCCATAGCTACGTATGAGGCAGACACGTATGCTATTCGTACGTATTTAGATATGGTAAATCCAGTGCTTAACCTGGCATACCAAACCGATAGTGAAAAGATTGCGGTATTATTAACACACCTGGGAAAGGCCGTTACCTTGGTAGCCAGACAAGTGACCCCTGACCTGACATGGGGTCAATTCCGGAGCATTGTCATAAATGCAGTGCAACTTTCATTAGGCTCCGTTATCGCCTTAAGTAAAATTGACGAGCTAAGGTTTGAGGGAGACCTGGACATCACATTAGGACTGTTGACCCAGCTAGTGAAATCGGCCTATTCCTTCCAGACCCCTGAACAACAGCAAAAGCAAGTGTTTAGTGTGTTGCTCAGAGTGCTTCCTGCTTTTATTAAGGAGCATTTCACGATTCACGATCCCGTCGGCTACGGTAGGTATATAATTACAATTAGAAAGCTGTTGGCCACCCTGTCTAAAACCTCCACAGTTGAAGCCATTAAGCAGTTTCCCAAACACCCACAAGGAGGCAGAAAATCAGGGCACTTTAATAGTTATGGATCAAGACCACAGTGTGTACCACAGGGCCACCCTCAACCCTTCTCACAAGGCCATCCATAGTCAGGTCAATGGATCTAACTCACCCACAACACTCCTAGCCGAGTATACCCACATACCAGCCAATCAAACCAAGGCTCTCAACGTCACATGCCCTCAAAAAGAAGCCGGGATAGCCCCATGATCACCATCAACCCGTTTGACTTCAAGGTCGGGTCCTCGCAGCAGCAGAAGAATACCAAGAAGAGGAGTAATCTCCTCCAGAGCTCAACCCAATTCATGCAGTAGAAAAAGAAGAAGAGGTAGAGGAAACAGAAGACCCTCCTTAGGCTTTTTAAAACCTCCCCTGCCCATTATGGCTTCGGTGGGGGAGTCTGTGTTTACCCAACCACCACCTATTTACCACCTAGCAAAACTTGAAGGTATCCAAGTCTGTCTTTTCATAGACACCGGAGCTGCGAGATCGTGTTTGTTTAATACATGCTTTGACAAACATCGCCGCAAGCTGGGAATGTTGCACGCCTCTACCACAAACCTCATCAGTGCAGGTGACACGCCTAGCCACCCGAGGAGAGACCTTGCCCCTGTATATTACCACCCCTCAACCTGAAGCTTCATACCATCATCTGTTTGTTGTATTTTATTATGAGTGCACTCAATACGACGGTTATATGGGATTAGACGTATTGCAACGGTTACAAGCACAGTTGGATTGTGGCCAACGCCTTCTGACATTAAAACAAAAAATCCAACTACCTTTAATCTCACCTAAAGTTATCCCAAGAAGCAAGATTCTAACGAAGATTAGGAGCACCACCACCACTCAAAGGTCCCATCCACAAAAACTACGACAATTCCCAAAACCCTGCAAAAGCGACCACCTACCTCAGCACCTACCTCCCCTGTCCAAAACCTACAGGGCCTTCACCATCAGCCTCCATCACCGTAGTGACCCCCGCAGTGACCTCGCAGCGAGTATTATTACCTGCACAACATTAACAGTGGGTGCCCTTACGTCACACAATTGATAATTGATATGATATTTTCACCTCAGCTTGATCAACCTTGAGCTGACAGGTGCAGAGACCAAACTGCTATAGTGCCCCCTAACAGAGGTGCCGCCCTTGTCGCCAACATCTCTGACAAGCCCCACATACTACCCAAAGGCCTAATCATTGGCGATCTTGAAACTGTTGATGATGTCACACCCTCAACTCCTGCACCTACAGCACCACTCATCCTTCCCTCCATTCCGGAACAGATAACCACGTCACAACACAAACAACTGTTGAGAGTCCTCCATGAGTTCGCAGACATATTCGCCCAATCACCCACCGAAATAGGGCAAACTAAAGTCGTCGAACACCCTATCCACACTGAAGGACTTCCCATCCGTCAACCGTCCCAGAGGAAAAAAACCCTGCAGCGTCAGGAGGAAGACCGACAAGTCCAAGAAATGTTAGACGCAGGAATAGCCATCCCCTCCGTCAGCCCCTGGTCTTCCCCGGTAGTCCTAGTGAAGAAGAATGACAGATCTACTAGGTTCTGCATAAATTATAGACGATTAAATGACGCCACCATCAAAGACGCCACGCCCTTACTCAGGATAGATGACTCCCTGGATTCCCTGCACGGATCCAAATGGTTGAGCACTCTGGATTTACAGCCTGGATACTGACAACTTCCCATCAAGAATAGTCACCAACATAAGACTGCATTTTCCACCAGTGGGGGCCACCTGTACTAGTATAATGTGCTCCCCTTCGGTCTCTGGAATGGGCCTGCCACGTTCTCCCGTCTAATGGAATCCGTCCTCAAAGGCCTCACCTGGGAAATATGTCTGGCGTACCTTGGTGATGTCATAGTATATGGGAAAACCTGGGAAGAACATCTACAGCGTCTCTTTCAGGTACTACAGCGAATATGAGAGGCCGGACTCAAACTGAAGCCCTTAAAATGCTTAGTAGCCCGGACAACTATCGGTTTCCTTGGCCACGTCATCTCGGCCGAGGGCATCTCACCTGATCCTCGAAAACTATTTGCAATTGCAGCTCAAATAGCCCCCACCACGGTCAGAGGCGTTCGCTCCTTCTTAGGTTTAGCCACTTACTTCAGGAGGTTCGTGAAACATTTAACTGCCATGGCCCGCCCTCTTTATGAATTAACAAAGATAGATGAAATTTTCAAATGGACTACTGAAGGGACAAAGCTTTCAACGCCCTCAAACAACACCTAGTGCAAGCCCCTACAGTCGTATTCCCTGACTATAGACAACCATTCCGCTTATATGGCGATGTTTCCCTGTATGCCATCGGAGTTGTGTTGGCCCAAGTACAGGATGGACGTGAGTACATCATCACTTGCGCCAGTGACACTTTGAATGTCGCACAAAGAAATTATGCAGCTACAAAAAGAGTGTGCTTCGGGGTCATCTGAGCATTAAACCATTTTTGCTCCTTTCTGCTAGGCACCAAAGTGGATATAATTACCGACCACCAATCCCTACAATGGCTAAGATCAGAAACCAACTGTGCTCTTCTTGTTCGTTGGTGAGAAACCCTGGAGGAGTTCGATTTTGATATTCACTACCATCCAGGGAATCTTCACACCAACGCAGACACCCTCTCACGCCTGCCCGTCACAAGTGCTAGCATAAATCACTTCACCAATATAACCAGTTTAGTGACCCCTCCAAGTGCAAATACTTTAATTAACCCTATAAATTCAATTACTTCAGGGATATTTCGCAGCGAGGCCGTTCTATATGTTCTGTGCCCCATGTAAATTCTTTCCTCTCACTTAAACATTAGGCTACCATAGTGCGGTGGGTATAATTATGAACATGATTAGATTAATATCCAGTATTCGAGAATGGATAATAAGTCATAGGCGTGTGCATAAACCTTTAACCGTCTTGATGGTGTAATGGTTAAGGTGTCTAAAAATCTGTGTGTGATAACCCAGGTTCGAATCCCGGTGGATCACATATATGCTTTCATTAAATTTCATTGGAGGTGTTTGGTGGTGTGGTGAAATTAATACAAAATAGATTAGTCACTCACTCAAATTCCATAGTGACCCTTTATGTTCAAACAATGTTGTTAACCCGATAAATTCAACTAATTTAGTCATCCACTCAAATTCAAGAGTAACCCCTTCAATTTCAAACACTGTAGTTACCCCCGTAAATCAAACTAGTTTAGTTACTCACCCAAGTTCACCAACAAAAAGGCAGCCCCAACAACCTCAAGAAACCTATAACCCCACCTTACTACAATCATGGCTAACCAATGGATTCCAAAAGATGTTTTCTAAAACTTACATCGTGTTGGAGATCAACTTTACACGGAATCAGGACACATCGCCATCAACCCGCAAGCTGCCCAGGAAATACTATTAATAATCCACGAAGGCAATGATATTCATCTTGGTCATCAAGCCAAATTTTGCAAGTATTTCAGCCTATTTATTGGACCACTAGCCCCATCACCCTCACCAAGAAAGTTGCAGAAGCCTGCAGGCCATGCGGATTAGGAAAAGACTGTACCTGGACTCCAGGAACAGCCGGAAAACTATTTGCCTATAAACCTTGGCAGATTCTACCCATGACATCATGGGTCCATTCCCCATGAAAGGCAAGAGATTCGTCGTCACCTTCGTCGACGTCTACTCCAGGTTCCTAGTAGCATGCCCCATCAAGCACAGCGCTCTCACTGTGGCAGAGGTTTTAGCCACCAAAGTCTTTGCAAATTCCGGCCTACCTGAAGTACTTCTCTCTGAAAATGCCCCTTAGTTTTCTGGTCAAGTATGGGAACACTTTTCAAGATTATGTGGCATAAAGGTGTCTCACTCGGCCCCCTACTGGCCTCAAGGAAATGCCATCTGCGAAAAAAGTCACAAAACTAACAATAATCAACTAAGGACTCGACTCATCGCTTTACAAACACAAGACTGGCCAGCTCAAGTGAAAATGATACAGTGGGGTATGAACTCGTGCCCTAAGGAAGACGGCATCACGCCCCACAAGAGAATATATGGCGTTGCACCCCTACTGCTCCCCTTTCGTGGTTTAGCTAAACCTTCCTCAACGACCATATCAACTGACCCTCTAAAACACCTAAAAAAACGTCTTCCATACCGCCCAAGTCTGCCAGGATACAACAAAGGAGTACAAAGGAAATCAAGCAACAACAGGTCTAGTGACCTTTCTCGGTTGCTTGTCCTCCAAAACACTGAGGATCAAGTGTCCAAACAGTGGTTTAGAGTGGGTAAGGGAACATTGGAAAGGGAATTACTGCCCTGGAACTAATGTCCGTGGCAGGATTAGGAAGTTAGTAGGGGACAGATGGGTTAGTAACTGAGGGGGGAATAAAATAAAGTTATTCATTTATGTTACCGCTGTCTTTCTGGTTGTTATTATATGATGGTATGGCACTCGTAAATTATAGACAAGCAGTAAACAAAATGAGGAA
This sequence comes from Paralithodes platypus, assembly GCA_032716605.1. Taxonomy (NCBI): domain Eukaryota; kingdom Metazoa; phylum Arthropoda; class Malacostraca; order Decapoda; family Lithodidae; genus Paralithodes; species Paralithodes platypus. Next base: position 35,641,654 of record CM064512.1, read on the forward strand.
AACAGTTCCACAATATATTAGCCAAATGAGGTCGCCAGTTTCAATAAAGAAACACCATAAACATTATACTAAGTTTAATGGAATAAGAGTATTCAAAGCTTTAAACATAGAAACAAATAAATCAGAAGGGGTTCATCAAATGTTAGTCACACCTTAAGGGTGACAAATACTGTATGTCCAGCCTAGCTGGTTATATCACCTGTCACTTACTCAATTCACCCACCTGTGTCCAAGTCTATACTAGGACAAACACCAAAGACCAGCCCACTGAGAGAACTCCACTCAACACACGCAGCTAACCTCGTCCTGCTCTTACTATCCTGGGTGTCCAACTACCGGGTCAACCAGCCGCACCTACCTCTCCTCTCCCACCCCATACACCCCCCCCCCGCCCCCGCCCCTAGCCCTCTCCGCGCGCACACACACACGCCCGCAAACCACCCAACTTTCCCTCCCTTGCCCCCTTCTCCCATTCAGTAATTAACCTCATTTAACCCAAGCGTACAACACTTCCCGCCCCCCCCCCCCCCAAAAAAAAAACCTGTCCCTGGGTTTCCAGGTTCAAGTACCACATAACACACCTTCTTAATAACCCTCTCTTCGATCTCCCCCACCTCCACCACAACATTCTCCCTCTTCCTTTTACACCCCCTGACATACTCACAAAATATCTTAACATATCCAATAACCTTCTCCATAAAGGACGCAGTATAATAAAGACCGTCCCTTAATATACCCATCTTGCCCCTCCTTGCTCCAGGCCTATGACACCCCCTCGATGTCCACTGGAAAAAACTAAAGTCAAGTCTGCCACTCAACCTCAAGTCTGATGTGACCTCTTTAACTTCAACTCATCATAGATATAGCATGTCCCTTTATAACCTCTGTGTTCAGTCTGCCTGTTCAGGAAATTAGGCAGAAAATGAGAGTGAGCCTGCATCTTCACATACTCCATCATCATGGGCACATGAACACGACCTGGGCACGTAATTAACACGCTGGACCCTTCACCACACACCCTATCCTCTATGTTAGAGGCTGCTTGTCTCAAATCCTTCAACAACTGTCTCTCCCATCCTTCATGTACAGCAGGCAAGGAAACTATAAATGGCTTTTCACATCCCCTTTTAACACTTTCCGGGTGCGGAGACCTCCTGAGAATATTGTTAACGCTGACACATAGCACCACCAGCTGATTTTACAACTTTTCACCTCCCAGCTTTTCTTCCATAAATTACGCCACGTTCTTCAGCACCAGCCCCCCCCTGAGCCAGTATCCTTGCACCAAGGCACCTAGGGAGTGTCTTCAACCTGCTGTCCCCAACTAGCACCACGCCCTCGTACATCATTTCTGTTTGGGGAAAAACATTCACATACCTTGACGGGAGCTTCACAGCACGTCCCCTCCTCGTACTCTTCTGTGTCCCACCTGGAGTACCTTGTACCGTCTTATCCATATCTCCTAAGGTCTGTTCCAGAACATCAGGGACATTTGCTTCTTTATCGCTCTCGTCACAATTTATCCCCTTCATGGCATTATCGTCATTGATCGGTTCCACCAATTTCCTCAAATGAGACCGATGGACAACTTTACACACACCTTCATCCACTTGGACATTGTAACTATTACAATGTACATCCACTATAGTACCCCTCTCCCTAGACACCGGATGAAGCTTATACTCCACCCCCACATCAGGGCCAAAGTACTTAATGAGAACCCTGTCACCCTTCTTGAACAACTAAACATTTGTGTCCAGATCATTGCTCATCATTTTTGCTCTGGCATTATCAACTGCCACTTTAGCTACACCATCTTTTCTCCTAATTGCATTATCTTTTGCCATGTCAACAATGCTCCATGGAACAGTTGCCTTTAAACCTGTGAGCAATTCACTGAGTGCCATTGCAATGTCAGAGTGTAACGTATTGTTGTACACCTGCAACACTCTTACCAGACCTCTGACCCAATTATCCCTCACTGCCTTCAACAAAGCTTTCAATGTCTTATTAGTTCTTTCACACAATCCATTCCCTTGGGGATGATAGGGCGAAGTTGTAGAGTGAGTAATTCCAAAATCCCTCAACAGATCCTGAAATAGTTTACCCACAAACTCTTTACCATTGTCTGACAAAACACGAGATGGCAAACAAGGTAGGCCCTTCAGTACATTACCAAACGCCTTAGATACAGCCGGTGATGATTTATTTCTCAAAGGCTCGGCAGCTGCAAATTTAGAAAAATGGTCCACTGCAACCAAGAGATAACCGAATCCATTATTCTTTGGCATATAGCAAATATCTACACACCACAATTCAAAAGGTCTAGAAGTATTAATGGCTTTCAAAGGTGGACTCTGTTTCACAGTTGAATGCTTAAACTCTTGACAGTGAACACAGTCCTTAATAGCCTCCTTAATCCTCTGTAATAGGGATGGGTAATAAATCTGGCTACTCAACATATAATAAGTCTTATCAATGCCAGGATGCAAATTACGCTGGTGAGCCTCAACAATTGTCTCTTCTATACCCCGGTCTGGGTGTAAGACTAAATACTTTCCATCTTCATTAAAATAAATTATTCCTTCCCTGGCATGTAGGTTTTTTAGCCGATTACCAAGGTGATCCACGTACCTATTACCAGTCTGAGAACTTTTAACTCTACCATCCTCCAGAAAAGATCTTACTCGTTGGATAGAAGGGCACCCCTGCTGCCACTCCACCAACTCTGTCCTCGTAGTCCTCGTGGCTGCCACCTGATACACATACTGATCAACTTCCACCGCCAGATCAAAATGATTATTTCATCTGTAAATTAAATAGATGTAAGAATTCACCTCCCTTGGAGCTTTATACACACATGGTGGCAATCCGTTATGAAAAATCCACAAATTAACTCCCAAAGCATCACATGCCAGTTGCAGTCCTCCCTCTAGGGGTTCGATTTCTCCTTATAGTCTCTGAATGACCTCCGTCTGGGCAACATTTGCAAATTCACCATATTGTTTAGAATTAGATCTATATTGGTGAACTAATCTATTTCTCACATCTTCTACCACCACCTCATACTTTAGTCCTTTAGACAGGGCCAACATTAAATTATCTCTTCCTCCCTTAACAGCTACTTCTCTCAATTTTAACTCTTCCAATTGGCCAGCCAGGCTATAATCTGCTTGGCTGTCTTCTACCTCTTCCTCTGCCGGATCCATAATGGTCCACCGGCACCCTGCTTAGAACATTCACATTACTCATTTGAACCCCAGGTCTATGTTCAATTTCAAAATCATATCCTTGCAGTTCCATCAGGATTCGAGCCAATCTAGGAACAGCATTCTTCTTTCTCATTAGATAAGTCAAACTCTGGTGATTAGTCCTCAAAACAAATTTCCTTCCTTATAAATATGGATGAAACTGCCTAATAGCAATTCTAATAGCCTCCAGCTCTTGATCTCTAGCAGAATAGTGTCTATGGGCCTTATTAAAAGCCCTGGAACTGTATTCAATAACCCTGGCATGGCCATCCTGAATCTGGGACAGACAAGACCCAACACCATCTCTACTCGCATCTGTCTGCAAAATTAATGTTTCTGCAGGAGAGAAATCTGGATAGGCCAACACTGGTGGTGTAACAAGAGCAGATTTATGTTTCACAAACACCTCCTCCGCATCTTTCGTCCACCTGAAATATCTAGTTGCCCCCTTAGCCAATTCATATAAAAGTTTCATAATTACACTACAGTTGGGGATGTACTTTCTGTAAAAGTTCACCAAACCCAAGAAGGATTTAACCTCCCTAGGTTTAGTAGGTACCGGGAATTCCGCCACCTTTACAACATTTCGGGGATCAGGACTTATAACCCCTGCAGATACCACAAACCCCAAATAAATTACAGATGATGCAAAGAAACTACACTTGGATGCATTCACCTTTAACCCATGGTCCCTCAATCTGTCTAATACCTGCAAAACATGATCAAAATGTTCCTGCACATCTTTAGAAAAAATAATTATGTTATCCAAGTAGGCCATGCAAATGTATGGAGAGATATCCGTCAGTCCCATCTGCATCAAGCGCTGAAAAGCTGTAGATGCATTAACCAGCCCAAAGTGCATCACATTGAACTGGTATAAATTTGGCCTCACTGAAAAAGCAGTTTTCTCTCGATCTTGGGGAGGTACCGAAACCTGATGGTATCCAGACTTCAAATCAAGAGTCGTAAAATACTGGGACCCCTGCAAATAATTCAAAGCCTCCTCTATAGTAGGTAGAGGGTGACTATCCTTCTTCGTCACATCATCCAACTTTCTGTAGTCTACACAAATTCTGATTGTTCCATCTCTCTTCATGACTGGAACCTCCGTACTACTCTATGCACTATTAGAATGGCCAATCAAACCTGAGGACAGCCACCCCTTAATCTCATGTGTGATTTTATGATACATATCTGGCCGAATCCTCCGGCCAGGTTGTTTTATAGGTTCAGCTTCACATGTATTTATTCCATGTTCTAGAGTTCATGTGCACCCCATATCTAGGTCGTTCCTGGAAAATAAGTCCCGATTATCCTCCAACACCCCCAGTAGTTCCTCATGAACCTCCTGTGACAGGGACTTATTCTAAATAATTGATTCCCATTCAACCTCCCTTACCTCCAAGTCAATCTCGGCTCTCCCCACCTTCCAAACTTAATCGAGACAGGCCACGACATCCCCCTGCATCAGACAAACCTTCAGGTTTGACAAATTCAACACTCCCATCACTCCACCTCCCTCGTCACTCATGACGACCCAACACCAGTTCATCTCTAGCTAGACGTTCCACAGGCCCAGCCACCACACCACTCCACCAATGTGCAACCCTCTTTCCTGAACTATCCACCAACTCTACGTCAAGTCTAGCCAAGGTATTAGGCAAAAGTTCTATGGCATGCGCAACCCGGGCTACACAACGAGGAGGACCCCCAACCTGGAGATCCCACCTGAGTACTCCCACTTCAGACGAAGTCCTAACAAGTTGTCTTCGTTCAGTGTCTATAGATAATGAATACTGGTTCAGGAATGGGCACCCCAGAACGAGTTGAAATGGACTATCGAGATTCTTCACCACCTGAGCCTCCCACAAAGTGACCCAACAATTCTCGAGGACTACTTCCAGCTCACGAACGCCGCAATTTTCCAACAATCCAGGCCCCAAACCTCTCACCTTACAGTGACTGTGGTTAATCTTCTCATCTAATCCTGTCCTCTTTATTAAGTCTTCAAAAACCAAGCTTGCTTCAGCACCTGTATCAATCAATGCCAGTATCTCTATCCCATTAACCCTCTCCGACATATGACGCGATTTTGAGCCTATTAGGGATACTTTAAAGCCTTTGTTACCATCAGGGGTATTTATAAACCTTTAGTTTAGTTACTTCAACCTCTGCAGTTGTCTTTGAGTTAGCTGTGGGCAGAAAACTAATTGTGGAGAGGTAATTATAAGTGAGAGAACTCTATTTCTTATTGCTAATCTGGCAACCTCTGCGTCATATGAGTCTGAAAGGGTTAAGGACCACCGGTAAATAATATGCTTGAGCTTCACTGTCACGTGCAGGTAGGAGCCGATAGCCTGACCCCACCAGGGAAGTAGTATCCTACATTACCACCTGCCCTGGCCATTTCCCGACTTCTTTGTCCCATTCTCCCAGGATTCAGAGGTCCCGGTAAACCCCAGCTCTTGCCTAGACCTCCCAAACATCCTTCCACCTTCCATTATACCCATAGCCTTGTATGCTTTGTTAGCAACATCTACCCAATTCTCAAAGTTTGTATCGAGGGGCAATTTTCTTAGTTCTCTAGCCACCTCCTCAGGCACCCCAGCTATAAAGGCATCCTTAAACACCTCACTAACCCGGTAGTCCTGAAGGGGATATGCATATATAAAAGAGGCTCTCAGATCATTACTATATAGCCATATACACCTCTTTCTGGTATAAACTTTATTTTCCTGAACTCCTCTAGGTGGCGTTCCCGTTCATCTGGGAATTGATAAAGCCGGCGTTCCCGTTCATCTGGGAATTGATAAAGCCTTCCTAAGTTATGCAAAAATACTTCAGCAGTAGTCTTTTCATTATCTAACAATTTATCAGCATCTTCCCTTGCAATTCTTTTCAAACTCGCTTCCACCACAGACACCTTGTCATTATCTTTCATCCAGGGATTTCTTGTGAAATAGCGAGTCAAGGCCTTTCTCCACCTAACAAAAGACATAGCTTTAGTTCCATCAAACTCTGGCACTTTATCATTACTCTTTAACCCTTAAAGATCTGGGCCCGACTTAAGTCCGAATCGAGAAAATTGGACTAAATGGCGGGGCCCGCCTTAAGTCCGTGGGCGTATTCCCACCATAATTTAGGTGGAAAGTGAAACCTGGTGGTCAGGCAGTGTACTACAAGGTCCCACCCACAACCCCACTGTGTGACCATGACTCAGTAACCCTCAAGCAGCCGTAATGGAAGGTCAAGATTTTCCCGTGTCCGATTCGGTGGCCGCCACCCCTAGTGCGTCGCGCCACCCTACTCATCACGCCCGGCTCATTGCCCAGGAACTAGATATCATGCTGAACTCTTCAGAACTTTATAATAAGCTGTTGAGTGAAACCATGGAAGGTATGGGTGAGAGTTTTGATAGTGTGGATGACTCGGAAGACGAACATATGCCGATCATAGGCTTTCACCCCAATCATAATTTGCGTGTCGCAAATGTTGTGGTTGATGTTGCACAGACCGTTGAGCAAAATGGAGACATTCCTGACGAAGAACATACTGGTGTGGGTGTTGGTAAATAATATTTACATTTTATAATTGCTTGAAAGTTTGATTGCAAGCATTTTATCACCTTACGAGCGGGTGGTTGAGTATATTTCACTGTGCCGCCCAGCGTTTTTTTTTTTTTTACCATAAATGGGGTTGTTTCCGAGCTCTTTTTCATGAATAAACAAGACCCAGAGCGTAATACAAGTATGTATCCCTGAAAGGGCGTAAATTGATCTTTCCAATGACACCCGAACCATCCTTCTACGATCACTGGTTGTCTTGCAACGATCGTGCAACCGAAGGGCAAAATCGCTAAAATACGGTAATTTCTTTATATAATTACGTATGTAGCGAGGGAGTGAGGGTGGATGTAAGTGGAATACATCTCAGTTGGTCCACGGCGGCCGTGGCGAGCGGTCATGAGGTAACCCATGAGGAGTTATAGCGTATTATTTCAGGCGTTCGGTCAATTTCTCACTATAACCAGGGTGTACGGTACATTTCTCACGATAATACAAGAATACAAGCAACAACGAAGCTTGGCGAAGATTGTGGTCTACAATATACCTTTTTATAATTGCATGTGACCTTGTAATTGCTTGAAAGTTTGATTGAAAGTTTGATTGCAAGCATTTTATAGCTTATTATTTTCAGGCGTTCGGTAAATTTCTTACGGTAATACAAACAACGAAAGATTGAATATTTGTGCTTGGCATTATATGATTGTGGGGAACATATGTACCGTATATATTATTTTATCATATATAGGATACATATGTAAAATAGTTATATTATCACGACACTCTCTCTCTCTCTCTCTCTCTGTGGGTCTACCTATACATTTATAATTGCATGTGACCTTGAAATTGCTTGAGAGTTTGATTGCAAGCATTTTATAGCGTATTATTTTCAGGCGTTCGGTAAATTTCTCACGATAACTAGGGTGTATGGTACATTTCTCACGATAATACAAGCAACAACAAAGCTTGGCGAAGATTGTGGTCTACAATTTACCTTTTTATAATTGCATGTGACCTTGTAATTGCTTGCAAGTTTGATTGCAATCACTTTATAGCGTATTATTTTCAGGTGTTCGGTAAATTTCTCACGATAACCAGGGTGTACGGTACATTTCTCAAGATAATACAAGCAACAACGAAGCGTGGCGAAGATTGTGGTCTACAATATACCTTTTTATAATTGCATGTGACCTTGTAATTGCTTGAAAGTTTGATTGCAAGCATTTTATAGCGTATTATTTTCAGGCGTTCGGTAAATTTCTCACGATAACCAGGGTGTACGGTACATTTCTCACGATAATACAAGCAACAACTAAGCTTGGCGAAGATTGTGGTCTACAATATACCTTTTTATAATTGCATGTGACCTTGTAATTGCTTGAAAGTTTGATTGCAAGCATTTTATAGCGTATTATTTTCAGGCGTTCGGTAAATATCTTACGGTAACACAAACAACGAAAGATTGAATATTTGTGCTTGGCATTATATGATTGTGGGGAACATATGTACTGTATATATTATTTTATAATATATAGGATACATATGTAAAATAGTTATATTTTCACGACACTTTCTCTCTCTCTCTCTCTGTCTCTCTCTGTCTCTCTCTGTCTCTGGGTCTACCTATACATTTATAATTGCATGTGACCTTGAAATTGCTTGAGAGTTTGATTGCAAGCATTTTATAGCGTATTATTTTCAGGCGTTCGGTAAATATCTCACGATAACCAGCGTGTACGGTACATTTCTCACGATAGAGAGACAGAGCGCGCGAGAGAGGGAAAGCGAGCGAGCCAGAGAGAGTGAGACAGACAGACAGACAGGAGGAGTGAGTGAGAGAGCGAGAGAGAGAACAAAAGAGAGAGAGAAAAAAAGAGAGAGAGAGAGAGAGAGAGTATACAGAGAATACAGAAATAAGGAGAAATAAGTGAAAAATAAGATTGATTACCAAAGGAATAGTAGACGCGCGGGAGGCAGAAGTGCAGGGCAAAGCGAACGCATCCGAACGCGCCTGGGAAATAGACCAAAAAGTACCTCCTCTTCCTCACCTCTTCCCACCCTCCACACTCGCTCATAACATCCATGGGGAGACGAAGAGTTGCTCTTTCCCAAAATGACCGTTTCGTTCGCATTGCAGCCATAGTAACGGCGCGTGAAAGTGAACGAATATTTCGGGATTATGCCCGCTGGGCAGCACGGTGTAAAATACCTTACCACCCGCTAAATAAGGGTTAATAACCACCCCGGTTCAGACCGAACCACGTGGGCAGTGGGATTTTTCGTTTTCACCCTCCCTCTATCATTAATTAATTTCACAATCTCCGTTACACTTTCAGTCAATTTCTGAAGTACTGCCTCTAATCTCTCAACTTTGTTCACATTTGATTCCCCTACGCTCCCCATCTCCCTGGATCCTGTTTGTTCACAAGGACATTCTGGATTTGGTTCATTTTTTTTCCCTGAGGGTAGGTGCCGATTTATCTCCCCCAGCACCCTCTATACTGGATGATTACCCCACTGATATACTTTCTTGCCCAGTACTAGTCATACTAGACAAGCTGGACGCCTCCAGAAACCCCTCAAAAGAAAAATTATCCATCTAATTTTAAAACAATCCCATAAATCATCACAATTAAATTCCCGAGCAGAAATACAATTGGAAATATTTAAAAATTGAGTTGGACACCGAATGATAGCCTAAAATAATATACTTGATAAATACTCATAAAACCCAAGTACCTTAATTGAATCGCAACTAAAATCAACAGCTGCTCCCCTAAAACAACAAATCTATAAAAATACAAGCAGGAGTACCTTCCCCAAACCCAATACAAATAAGCCTATACCACCGTATTACCTAAACCACTGAATGAACACACCAGCAGACCAGCTGTCTATCAAACTACCCGTGGCTGAGCGGCTCGTTACTCATCAGAAACCCCTCCTAATTTTCATCTATGATCTATATAATACAAATTATCAAAATTGCGCAACGGAATCCTGGCTAAGGTCGCCACTGTTATTCTGGTTGTTATTATATGATGGTAGGGCACTCGTAAATTATAGACAAGCAGTACACAAAATTAGGAAAACAGTTCCACAATATATTAGCCAAATGAGGTCGCCAGTTTCAATAAAGAAACGCCATAAACATTATACTAAGTTTAATGGAATAAGAGTATACAAAGCTTTATCCCTTCCTGCCCGGGCTGCCTTTGTAAATGACGGAGCTCGAATCCGGGTTATCTGGCTGAAAAATAACACACGTAAACAAAGGCCTATCCCCCTTAATACAATAGCTACAATGATCAAACAAAGGTCAAAATGTACTCATTATCCTGCAGTGTAGACTGGCGTTCAGTAGAGCTCTCTAGCTCAAATAGTTCTGGAGTTATGGCGATGTTAGTGGAGGTAACTTTTGGCGCGTATCTATCTAGACGCGTCCGAACACTCAACGGCGGGCCCGGCTACGACGCACTGTAGCACTTGTCGCCCCACCCCCAATTATGCCGGGAATATATTTGAGTGTTTTTATTGTTTATTCTGCCATTTATTATATGTTATGTCGGGCTTTAATAGTTTTATTCCCTTGGTACAGTCCGTAAAACAATCCAATAATGGTTTGATGGACTTCTATACACTTGACAGGGACGTACCGAGTAGGATCTATATGCAATATAAATGGTATTCAAGAGGTCAATATGGTACTCAATAACAACACAATCATGAACATATATATAGGTTTTATTTAATAAGCTTGAATGGATAAAAGTGACAGGGATCATAAAGGTTAATCCTGTACAACTACTAATAATATTATCAGTAATCAAGAATAATGTTGCTGGTACTAGGATAACTCAACAGTGAGAGTCTAATACTAATTATGCTGAAATAGGAAAGTATACCTAAAGATATTGCACACGTAAATAAGACTTGACCTTCAATACACTAATAAATGAGGGTCGAGTATCTTCTGTAATCAAGGAGAGACTTCAATGCACTCAAAGTAATTATCTTAAAGTTCTTACTACAAGAGTTGATGTTTACAAAAATTGACTCGAGGTTTGGTGAGTCCCGCGTATAGCTCTGGGGTGAGACTTAACCCTTAAAAAGCGGCTCACCACTTAAGTCGAGTTAAATAAAGCTGGACTATGTGGCGGCGCGCGACATAACTCGAGTGGCAATTTCAGCACGTAATGTAGCTGAGAGAGAGAGACAAGTGGTGGCAGGAGACTAGCGAGCGTATGACTGCTCCAGACCACCGCGGCGAACCTACTGACACAAATCTCAGCTCCCTCCTCCCTCTCTCACTCGCTACATACTCAATTATGTACCGAAAGTACCGAATTACCTGCTTTTTGCACTCGCGTTGCACGGTTATTGCAAGAAAACTATCCATCATACAAGGATCGTTATGGTGTCATTCGAAAGCTCTGTTTATGCCCTTTCAGGGATAGATACTTGTTTTACGTTCTGGGTCTTATTTAGGCATGAAAATGATCACGTAAACAGCCCTATTTTGGCTAAAAACACCCCGCTGGGCGGTACACATAAATAAACCGCATAGGCCGCTCGTAAGGTGTTAAATATAACCGCGTAAATTCGCCTTTGGGTCAGGTCACTCGGAAGGTCACTAGCTTGAATGTGTTAGTGATAAATACTTTTTCGAGTTAGTGCAACTATATTCTTAGTAGAAATGCGATGTTAATTTTAATTACAGAAATGGAATGAGAATATTATTTATAATAAACGAGAAGTATAAAATAACTAGAAGGATGAATTTATATTTTATCACGGCTTTATATTACTTGAACATATGCTATGGTAACGACCCAAGCTTAGGAATTCGTATATCTATATTTTTCTTAGATAATGCAAGGTGAGAACATTAATATTGCAAGGGTAAAAATAGAGTTTATTACTTCTACTTACTGATTTAAATTAGATCAAAATGCAATCTCTAATTATACGAAATACTCGTAGTTAAGAAAACAAGAGTTGATAGATAAATTAATTAGCTGAGTCACACAAGGCTCAGAAATGAAAGTGAATACTACAAATTAGTATTAATAATTGAATATGAACAAGTTAACAGATAACGATCAATAAATCGTAATTAATGGAATTAAATCAGCGCTAGTGACGAAGTCTACCTCATTGATATTTAAAGCAATATCAGAATCGGTTCTGAACAAGTTAACAGAGCGATGGGAATAAAATACACAAATATAGTTAGGGCACGGGTGGGTCGTAGGCGACGAAGTCCTACTCATTAATACTTACAACAGGCAGTATCAGAATCGGTTCTGAGCAAGTTAACAGAGAGATGGGAATAAAATACACAAATATAGTTAGTGTATGGTGGATGAAAAGGGAGACGACACTATGTGGAAGAATTCCTTAACACGGTACTCGAATATCACTACATCAAGATTCAAAAGCACATAAAAGAACGTTTATACAATATACTTCATAAGCGATTAATAAGTGAATGAATAAAGGAATTACACTATGCACTCGTTGGAAAATTGGGCGTAGGTTCTAGGTAAAAGGCAAATATGAGATAAGATTGATTACAGAATATACTACGACTTCAACTCACAAATAATAAATCAACATACACGTAGTCAGTAAATCTGCGAGCGTTTGGTCTGAATAGATATTATTAACACGGGTATGTAACGGATGCATAAATGATAAAATAGCAAACAGTCTTGAACAAGGATCAAAGCTTAAGGGCAAAATTAACACAGGATAACACAAGTTCAGAAGGATGACTAAATTACGCACATACGTGATCTAGGGCACATATCACAATTAAATCAGAGCAAAACAAGTTTCACATATCTACATAATCAATACCTTACAACAATAACCAACAAAGAGAGACACAGAAACACTTAAGCATTTGGGAGGGCAGGGGACGAGAGTACTGGTCTGGGCGACGTAGAGGGTAGTGGACAGCACTGCAGGGCTGTTGACGTCACTCGAGCAGGGGTCCTAGGTCCAGGGCATCAGGTAGAAGGTAGTCCCAGGTCCAGGCTCAGGCAGCAGGTAGTCCCAGGTCCAGGCTCAGGCAGCAGGTGGACAGTCTCGAGGGAGAAAGTTATCTCAAGAGAATAAGCTTGAATAGGCGTGCAGCTTTCAATAGTATTGTGTGGAGTAGACACCCTACGTCTTGCCATTACTCAGGGAGTATTTAACACAATTTGCTATGTTTCAACCCATATTGCTACATAGCCATAGCGGATGCCCCCCTTAACTTGGTTACAACACAAGATACCTGATAACATAGAGTAACCCTATGGCAAGGTTTTAAGGGTAAGGTGACAATATGAATAAGTCCTTCCCTAATGTATGGGTGAACGTAAATGTTGAGGGAAAGGGAACTTTAAAATAAGACTCACCCTAATGGAGAGATGAGCGTAAGAGTGCCTTAGGGGTAGTTTGTAAAAATAGGGCAGATATATTGGTTATCAACCCTTCAGGATTATTTAGCCTGTTTAAGTCAAGTAATATTTTCAAAGCTGGAGCCTCTTTTCAGAAACTACAGTACCTTGCCTGAGGGTAGTTCGTGTCCCGTTTATATAGAGCAGTTTTACATTATGGTCAATTAGGAAAGCAATATGGCCTAATGATTGGGTAGATAGCTATGTTAAGAGTGTTGAATTCACGTAATGCAGTCACATGGCCGACTCACGGGGCACATTCTCGGCAATAATTCATAGCATGTATTGGCAAATTGGCCGTTTACACTTAATGAGTCCTGAATTGTCTGGCAGCAGTGAGATTTGTGGAGAAAATTACTAAGCAAATGTTTAGTTCTTGTATACGGTGCTAATAAGTAGTTATATTAGTATTAACCATTGTCTAGTCGGGCAAGAGAACCATGGACTATGTGGCGGGGACCGACTTAAGTCTGTGTGCAATTTTGGAGCAATAATGGCTCTGAGAGAGAGACAAGCGGGTGGAGGAGCGTAGGTCGGCTCATGACCGCTCGGCACTGGGCCAGCGCGACTACTGACGTTTAATCCACACACATCCACCCTCCCTCCCTCACTACAGAGGGTATTATGTCAAGAAATTACCATATTTTTGGGATTTTTCCTTCGTCTTGCACGATCGTTGCAAGAGAACGCGTGGTCGTAGGAGGATGGTTCTGGTGTCATTGGAAAGCTGAATTAACACCCTTTCAGGGATACATAATTATATTACGCTCTGGCTCTTGTTTATGGATGAAAAAGAGCATGGAAACAAGGCCATTTAGGGTAAAACCACCCGATTGGCGGGTAGTAGAAATTCCTTACGGGCCCGCTCGTAAGGCGTTAAATAATGTTATACAAAGAAATAATTCAAAATAATTGAATGGTTTATTTTGTGTGTTTATTGATGGGAGAGACTCGTGGAGGAATTGACGCAGACGGTCCTCAAGCTTGTTACGTAGCCGAGCCCGAGCCATTACAACGATGAAAAGGAAATACAACTTTGCGTGGGTTAGTTTCTCAGTGTTATTAGAGTATGATAGTTCAACAGTATTAAACCATCAGTGAATCGGTATGAAACTTTCAGGCTTCAATGGTAGGCCTAAATGTATCAGTAGGAATCACTCGAATCATACGTAAGGTTTTCGTCGAACATTCCCTCCCCTCCCCCCCTCTCTCTCTCTCTTACTTCCACATTTAGTAAAGCTCATACTTAACTCTACCTATGATACATTGCATTCCTTCATTAGTTGTTCAGAATACATGCAATTGGTGAGGTCCAGAAGTAGCTGGGTGAGAGCGAGAGAAGAGAGGGTGGGTGTAGTTCTGGGGTCGGAGTGAAAATGGGAGGGTTTTGGTGGGGGTATGGAACCAACAAGGAAAGGAGGTAGAGGGGATACTCCTCCACCGTGCAGTGCTACTAACGCCTAGACCAGGGGAAATGAAACTAATTAATCCTGACGACTGTTCCAGTACATCAACAAACCAAACTCGCCAGTAACTTTCACAAAAACGTGCATTCAACTTTGAATAACATTGTGTGTTTTGTGCCCATGCGGTGGTATGTTCAATTAAAAAAAGACCATATGATGACACTTCCGTGTTTACAGTTAAAATTAACCAAAGTTAACCACAAACATCAATGGAAAACAAAAATGTGGCAACCTTCAGGAACACAGCAGCAGACATTTCGGATAGGTTTTATCGGGCTCCCAAAGAAAATGATGCTGAGGCAGATACGATCAGATATATACAGACTGCAGCCCATCTCATCAGAAATTATATCAAGACTGTGTCCACTAGCCGAGAGGAGTATCTTAGACCTGAAGACATTTCAGACTTATATTATAACATTGCTTTTGTTCCAATGGCATTGAAACTACTTCTGGAATACATATTTAGTCGGAAGAATAATAACCTAAAGATTGCTTCCTTTGGTCAAGCAATAATGCAGGCTGCCAGACCAAGACTTCTCCTTACTCCCCTTCAGATTGGTCTTGCAGTTCAGACGCACCATCATTTTGGTTCCAAGTTCCTAATAGATTCCCTGAACAAGCATGGATTTTGTACATCTTACACTGAGGTTCAACAATTTGAGAGGTCAGCTGCAGCCACACAAGGTACAGACATACAAGGAATCAAACCAGCACATTTTATACTGTCAAGTATATAGCAGACAATGTGAATCACAACACTAGAACACTGGATGGGTTCAATACTTCCCATGGCATGGGAATCATTGCTGCTGTCACACCTGGCACAAAGCACCAAACACCAGAACCTAAGCAGGCTGTAAGTAATACTGACCTGGCTGTTAAAGCAAAAATCCCAATCCACTTTTTCAAGACATAATATTATAGTAATGCATCTTTGCTATATACAAATTTGGACCCAGTTGGCATTCCAGACCAAACTATGAAGATCGACCTACTTTGGAAAGTATTTTGGCCTCTGCGGTCACCACGCCCTGGATGGTCGAGCATTATGCAGGTTGTCTGCCAAGGAAAATATCCAGGACAATCATATGTCACATGTTTTAATATGATTGACACGAGCTCTAGTGACATGAACTGTATAATTATATTCATCACTGACATTTGTGTGTGCAGAAGCTAAGCATCATGAGGTGATACCAGTCATTACTTTTGACCAACCTCTGTGGTGGAAAGCCCAGATCATTGTTGCTAGTGAACCACCTGAGAGTATTCTTCAATGTTTGGTCCTACGCCTTGGTGGCTTTCATGCTGAGATGAGCTTTTTGGGGTCCATTGGCCTCATAATGACAGGATCTGGCTTTCAAGAGCTGCTGGAGGTGGTGTACACTCCAAATACAGTTGCTCACATGTTAAGTGGGAAAGCTGTAGCAAGGGCATTCAGGGGTCACCTACTTATAGTTTCTGCCTTGAATGCCTTGCTAGTAAGCAAAGACATTTAACACACCACGACCAGAATGTCATAACACTACTGAATCGAATACAGAACCTGCAACAGATAGAACAGACAGAAAGTGATGTTGATGTTCTTATTGCCAAAACAGCAGTGGAGAGTGTGGCTGAAAGACCCACAACTGTGATCGGAGAAGACACTGACCTGTTGATACTCCTGTGCGTCAATGCTGATCCTGAATCTCAGGCACTGTACCTTCAGTCACACAAGAAGCATGAAAAAAGATAAGAACCTGGGACATTCACTAGCTTCAAAGAACCCTGGGGACTGAGATATGCTCTTTGTTACCTTTCACACATGTTAATGCTGGCTGTGACACCACATCTCGTCTATTTAGCATTGGCAAAGGAAATCCTTTTCGAAAGCTGAAGAGTGACCATCATTTCAGGAGCTGGCCCATGTGTTTTCTGGAAAAGCACCAAGGGAGGAGATAGTTAAGGCTGGTGAAGAAGCCCTCGTCTGCTTATATGGTGGTAAACTTACGGAAGGATTGGACAAACATCGTTATCGACGGTTCTGTGAGAAGGCATCTACAAGTGCAAAGTCTTCCGCCTACTTCAGGCGCTGCCAAATACCACATTGCTCAAGTTTATTATCAAGTCCAGGAATGGGTGGGTCAGCAAGGAAACTTAGACCCACAGGAATGGGGATGGGTCAAATTAGAGGGTCGACTACAACCACGATCGACTGATATTCCGGCTGCTCCAGAGACTCTGCTCAAGATAGTCAGGTGTAGCTGCAATACTGACTGCAATGCATGATGATGCACCTGTAGAAAATTTGGATTGCAATGTTCTTTAGCATGTGGAGAGTGTAGGGGATCTAGATGTAGCAATTATACTCCGGCATTGGAGGAAGACAGCATAGACTAATTATATCAGATACCATAAGTGATTGAACTAACAAGCCCTAGATTAGGAATGTAGTTAAATATGTTGTACACATATTGGAAAAATAGTATGTTATTTTTGTTCAAGAGTAATTACTTACTACAATATTTGCAATTGTAGATAAATAATCACACAATCGTTATTATTAATTTTAGTTAGTTTATAGAGAGGCCTTCCTTACGGTTAAGGCCCCATTAATTACTCCTTCCTTTCATCTATACATAGCCTATGATAGCGCAGTTGGAAAGTGTGTACATGCTTAGATTGATATGCAGGATTCGAAACTGCATAATAAATCGTAGGCTTGTCCACCATTCTTTAACTGTCTTCGTAGCGTAGCGCAATGGATAAATGCACTGAATTTCGATGTGAGCATCCTAGGTTCGAATCCCTGGACTGCCACATGTATTTGTTGATTTCATTGATTGAGTTTAGGAGTAAAGTCGGTTGGTGGAGGTAACATAATAATTAATTCAGGTTCAGGGGTAGTTTATAGAGAGGCCTTCCTTATGGTTAAGGCCCCATTAATTACTCCTTCCTTTCACCTATACATAGCCTATGATAGCGCAGTTGGAAAGTGTGTACATGCTTAGATTGATATGCAGAATTCGAAACTGCATAATAAATCGTAGGTTGTCCACCATTCTTTAACTGTCTTCGTAGCGCAATGGATAAATGCACTAAATTTCGGTGTCAGCATCCTAGGTTAGAATCCCTGGACTGCCACATGTATTTGTTGATTTCATTAATTGAGTTTAGGAGTAAATTCGGTTGGTGGAGGTAACATAATCATTTATATAATATCTTTGGCTGTTCTAAGGAAGAAAAATAGTATTTATAACAATAAAAAGTCCAAATTATCAATTTGGGTCCACTGACTTTATAAATCATATTATCTAAAATGACAAAAAATGGAGATTATAAAAATGTATGTTTATAATGGTTCCCCCTTTCAGATTGTCTTATACTTTTTTTCGGGAAGTATTAGACTATTAGAAGATCCCATCATGCAAAACGATTCTATATTTCAATTTGTTCTAGGTCCAACCACAGATTGACTCGACTACTAGTCCAACAGGAAATAATAAGTTAGTTAAAACAATAGAAAATTAGTTGCAAATAATTGTAATAGGTTGAGGGTATATAAGACAAATTGTAGAAATGTATGTAACACAATGGATCAGCTTAGCACAATTGTTAGCAAGGAAAATATGGACATTGTAGCAGTTACAGAAACCTGGATAAATACTGACTGTAGACATCTATTAGAAGAGTTTCATATGCCAGGATACAATGTATTTAACACCTTACAAGCGGCCTAGGCGGTAACTTCTACTACCTGCCAAGCGGGGGGTTTTACCCTAAACTAGCTTATTTCCGTGCTCTTTTTCATGCATAAACAAGAGCCAGAGTGTAATACAATTATGTATCCCTGAAAGGGCGATAATTGAGCTTTCCAATGAGACCAGAACGATCCTTCTACGACCACGCGTTCTCTTGCAACGATCGTGCAAGACGAAGGCAAAATACCTAAAATACAGTAATTTCCTTACATAATTCCCTGTGTAGTGAGGTAGTGAGTAAGGATGAGTGTGGAGGGGGCTTCAGTTGTCATGCGGGAGCCGTGCCGACCGGTCAGAGGGAAACCTATGCTCCTCCCACCACTCGGTTCTCTCTCAGAGCACATTACGTGCTCAAAATTGCATGCGACTATAGCCGGGCCCCGCTCTTTATGTTGGGGTTCTCTTATCCGACTATAGCCGGGTGCCGCCAAAGAGAGGTTAAGTATGACAGAACAGACAGGTGGAGTTGCAATTTATCCACGTCATGTTTTTAATTCTACTAACCGCAAAGCTTACCAGTCTTCACCCCAATGTTCGCTCAGTGTTCATATTTTATCTATTTCATATTCTAAAATTGCCAAAATAGAACACCCTTCAATTTATAGATGACTGTCTTATTTTTAGCTACCTCACTACCACTCTTTAGTCCAGGCACAGTTTATGATATCCTGGCTACCATTTTGTTTTCAAGCAACCACTACTATAATATTTAGGTTTACTTGCAAAGTATTTACCACTATCACACGCTATAAAGTCAAGGATATATATGTTTTCCATTTTGATAAATTTTGAACCTCCATATATGAGGAAAAATAGGAAAAGGGAGGTTTAATTCAGCGCAAGAGAGCGTACGGAAATGTATAAACATCATTTACAGCCGTGATTATACTTATTTAATATCATGGTTTTACCATGTCTACCAATTTTGTTTCTGCTTTGAAGAAGTACATTTATTAGCAATGATTTTGGCTTAACGAACTGATCTAACTCCTGTTATGTTCCCCCTTTGGTGTCTGTTGAGTTACATTTTTAATATAAGTTTCGTGCTGATTCTCTATGTACCTGCATGTGCTTGTTAGATGTGTGTCAGTGTGCCTCTATGTGTGTGGGTGTAGTGAGAAAGGGGTAGATGTACATAGATTTACAAAGATACACTGGCCACACAGATCTTACGATCCCTGCGGTGTGGCCAGGAATTAATCCTAGTACAAAGGAGTACAAAGGAAATCAAGCAACTACAGATCTAGTGACCCTTCTAGGTTCTTTGTCCTCCAAAACACTGAGGATCAAGTGTCCAAACAGTGGTTTAGAGTGGGTAAGGGAACATTGGAAAGGGAATTACTGCCCTGGAACTAATGTCCGTGGCAGGATTAGGAAGTTAGTAGGGGACAGATGGATTAGTAACTGAGGGCGGGATAAAATAAAGTTATTCATTTACAAACGCAGTCAGTCGCGGGTTTGATGAGAGATATTAGTCTACGCGGAGTTTAAATGAATCAACGGTGATGCAGTCTATAACGTTTCGGGGAAGCCCATTCCACAAGTTGACAACTTGATTGAAGAAGAAATTCTTAGATTCGTGTGAGTTAAAAGATTTACCAATAATTTTGCAACCGTTTCCCCGCGTGTAATTAGATTGGTCGATAGTGAAGTACTTACTACAGTTCATATTGTCGATGCCTTTGATGATTTTGAACCCTTGAATTAAGTCACCTATTAATCTGCGCTGGGTTAAAGGAAATAGATTTAATTCTCTAAGACGCTCTTCGTATGGTTTGTTCTTTAGGCTAGGTATCATTTTGGTAACTCTACGTTGAACTCGTTCTAGCTTGTTTATATCTTTTTGGTAATAAGGGCACCAGGATTGAACGCAGTATTCCAGAAGAGGGCGGACTAAGGAATTGTAAAGGGTTAGGATAACGTCTTTGGATTTATGCTCAAATGACCTGCCTATAAAGCCAATTATTTTGTTTGCCTTCTTAACAACTTCTGAACATTGTTGACTCGGTTTTAGGTTACTCGATATTGTTACACCCAGATCGGTTTCTCTGTTTACATTCTTAAGCTGAGTGCCATTCATCGAATAGTTTGCTTTCTCATTTAGGTATCCGATATGTAGTACTTTACATTTATCTGCATTGAAACTCATTTGCCAAATTTGGGCCCAACATGACAACTTATCTAGATTGTGTTGCATATCGTCAACTTGTTCTTTTGAGAGTACGCTATTTGCAATTTTTGTATCGTCAGCAAATTTTGAGATTTGTACAGGTGAAACTCTCCTCTATGTCGTTGATGTAAATTAGAAAGAGAATTGGTCCTAGTACCGATCCCTGGGGGGTACCGATCCCTGGGGAGATAGTAGATATAGCAACCCTAAGAGAAGTGGAAGGAAAGCGGGATACCAGAGATGAAGGCTCTCTACCCTCCCTCCGGTAAATTGCCAGAGAGAGAGAGAGAGAGAGAGAGAGAGAGAGAGAGAGACCGAAAACACACACTTTGCTAGGCAGTCTGGCCTTAATTGTAAAAAGATAGATGCTATTGGGATTAGACTAACTTTCTCATTTCATTTCAATTTCAGAAATGTATTATCATGAATAAATTAGAGTATATATTGTATCAAGAGATTTGTTCACAACAAAGAGGACTGAGAGCATGTGTGTGGGGATATATAGATAGGTTATTATTATTCAATTACTGGTACATGATTTAATCCCACCAATAAGTTAAATCATATAATTACCAATATGAAATATGAAGATTTCTATGGGTAGAATTCATGTCCTCTTACACACGGCTAGGTCATATGAATGACATTTAGGAATGTTCACATAATACAATATCAATACATTATGAACTAAGTCTATTAAGGACTGGTGATGTAGGACTGAAGATTTATAAAATTAGTGGTAGCTTGGTGAACTCTAGGTTGAGCCAAGGCCGGAGGAAGGTGTTGTAGTTACGGCTGATTCTAAGAGACTACCGGCAAGTGGAGCGACGCTTCGCGATTATACAAATGACTGCCGGCTCATAATATTTCGAACCTATGATTTGGTTTCATGATACATCCAGAGCTGATGTATAGATTCATGCATTACAGCTAATAATTAACTTACAATTAATAATAAACTACAGTAGATAAGGTGCTAGCCGAAATCGTAAATACTATACAATACCGCCAAATTCAAATAGCCATTTAGACTCCAAACTGTTGGAGTCATCATACACTATTCCCGACATACTGCCCGCCACCAAAAACAATATACAGTAGCTATATACAAAGAAAAGGGATAATTAAAAGATCACCTTGGGTAATCTTGGATCTCTAAAGATCCATGGAACTCATAGCTGCCCTCCTTTTGGGGCGAGCACCACTGGAAACTGAAGGAGGATCATCTTTCTCAGAATCAACAGCTCCACCCTGAGGAGCACTGTCACCAGCACTCCCCTGTGGAGGTATATCAGTAGAGACACCGGTAATGTCAGGCAGTTCTAAATCCTGCTCCATGGGATATATCCTTACGACTGGGCGAGTAGTAATCCCAGTCGAAGTCTGTAATTCAGCAACCCTAATATTGCCATCAACTCCCTGGAACAATTTCACGATTCTACCAATACAATCTAGGACGCTCATCAACATTCAATACGATATCCCCGATATGAGGCCACTGTTTATTTGTCCCTTTGATTATATTAGAGTGACGCTCACGAAGAGACAGCAAATATTCCTGTGACCACCTTTTCCATAAATCGTCTAACACCTTGTTCATATATTGGAAGCGACGACGTGTGGCGTCAGCATCACAGAACGTAGAGTCTTGTAGATCTTCGTTAGTCATTGACGATCTAGGAAAGGGATTAAGATTACGTCCTCGTGTTACCATGGAAGGCGAAATTGGTAAGAGGTCATCGATAGCCGCCGAGGTATACGTCAAGGGCCTGTCGTTGACTGATATCTCAATCTCCATTAAGACAGTTTGCAACTCCCTTTTATTCACCAGGGCCCTCCGTAATACCTTCTTCATGGCAGATTTGACAATACCAATTGTCCTCTCCCAAATCGCCCCGAACCACGGTGCACGTGCTGGTATGAATTTCCACTGACAATTCCTTCCAGTGAGGGTAGACACAACCTGCGAATCATCCATTGTATTCTGGAGATATTTGGATGCCCCGACAAAACAAGTCCCATTATCGCTCAGAATAATTTGAGGGAAACCATTGTGACCTGCAAAGCATTTTAGGGTATGTAAAAAACTCTCACTGGATAAGTCGTCAATCAATTCAATATGGATCGCTCTGGTTACTGCACATGTGAAGAGTACGGCATATACCTTCGTGATATTACCGGGGGATTCCTTAACTTGAATCGCTCCCGTATAGTCCATTCCGGTTACCTGAAATGGTTCAGTTCTCTGGACCCTGAACTCAGGTAAGGGAGGTAGATCAACTGGAGAGTAAGGCTTACCCTGTAATCTTTTGCATATAGTACAGCTATTGTGGATCCCTTTAATGGCTTGTTGCATTTTAAGGATCCACCAACGTTGTCCCGTGTAAGCCAGAACATAATTTACGCCAAAATGCAGGCAGATCCCATGGAATTTGCGAATCAACAGTTTGGTAATCAAATGAGAGGAGCTAAGGAAGACAGGATATTTCGTAGAATCATTACTGTCTGCCTTCTGGATCCTGCCTCTACACTTAATTATGTCTCCTTCCATATATAATCCTAGCCACCTTATTAAGTTTGAGGGTTTGGCCTTCAATTCCTTGTTCAGTATTTCATGTTCAGTAGGATATAATTCCTTTTGTACTAAGCATATTATTTTTGCTTCTGTTGATCTCAATTCATGGAGTCTGATTTGCTTCGATTCTTCACTAAGGAAAGATCCGTGAGCCCGACTTCTTATGTTGTTAATGAAACGGTATATCCATGCAAATATCTGTATTACTTTATCTTAGCTGCCATAACGTTCCCACTCTACCAACTTGTTAGCCTGATGTGCAATACTCACAGTCGAACTACTTAACACATCATCTTGAGGCCAACTTGAAGGATCAGATATGCATTCCCTGAAATCCTGTGGCCATTTAGTTGGAGAAGTAAGCCATGTGGGTTCTTGCCACCAAATAGAGGATGACAACAACTGTTGTGCCGAGATTCCCATGGAAATTATGTCACCGGGGTTATCCTTGGTATTCACATAGCGAAATTTAGCTGTATGAACTAAGTTATGAATCTCATCAGTGCAATTTGAAACATAAACAGGTAGCACCTTCTGGCTGTGTACCCAAGAAAGTGCAATTTGACTGTCGCTCCAGACATAGACGTTATAAATCTGTAGTAGTCTGTATAAACATCCAGTGTAAACTTGATTCGATGAGCAGACAGAAGCAATGCAGTAAGTTCTATTATAGTAACTGTAATTTTATTAATACGTGCTACATTGGCCTTTGCTATAGCCAGTTAAGCTTCAGTACCATTACATAAGTAAATGCCAGAACCGTACGCACCATTACTGCCATCAGCAACGACATGTAGATCCATCTGTTGACCACTTATAACTTGACAATCAAGTTGAACCTTGCAACATGTGGAAAGGTCCGACCGAATCAACCGCCAAGTATCTTTTATCTCAGTCGGGAGTGGGGGGTCCCATTCTAGCTTTAGCCGCCACAATTGCTGCAAAAACATACGAGCACGAATAGTTACAGGCAGCAAATAGCCTAGGGGATCAAACAACCTTGCAGACAAGCTTAAGCAGTTTCGCTTGGTCATAATCTCACTGTCGCATGGTGTGTGACAGAAGGATATACAATCTGTGGTAGTGTCTCATTTGTGGCCTAAAAACTTCACTGCACTATTCTCAGCAGCTACACCGTCAGAAACAAATTGACCTTTCAAAAGATAACTATTAGTGGCCCATTCTCTCAAATATAAATGAGCCTTGACAATTATATTGCGGATCTTCCAGTACTTTTCCAGCATTATGTCTTCATCGTCTCCGGTGCCCTGAAGATTGTCAACATAGATCCCCTGCCTGATCTCATTCTTGAATTCAGGATCTATCCCAGCCTCCTCAAGATGTCACAACATAGTAGCATTGAGAAGGAACTGGGAACAGGTCGCTCCGAATAATACGACTCTGAATCTGTAAACTAGATACTCTGAATCTAAATCCATTGGGTCCCGTGGCCATAAAAATCTTGTCAAATCCCTTTCTTCACGATGGAGTTGAAGCATCAGGAAGGCCTTCTCAATGTCGGCGACCCAGGCAAATTTATGACATCTGAAGCGTAACATAATAATATGTGCGAGATCAGAGACCAGGGATGGTCTGGATTTAGCTGAGCAATCATATACAATACGAACAGAAGTGGTGGAACTGTCCTTTTATGGTGAGCAAGGTAATGAATAGTTTCCTCATACTCACCAGGATCTACTCTTTCAACAAATCCACGTTGTACCTGCTCTTCAAGTACTGCCGCATAAGTCTCACAATAATTTGAATCCTTGACAAACTGCTTCTGGAGGCCCCGTAACCTACCAAATGCTAGGTTGAAGTTTGTAGGTAATTTATTCTTATTGTCATTCTAAGGGGGCTTTGCCACATACTGACCCCTGTCAGAATCATACGTTACAGTTTCTTCGTATGAGCTGAACGCTAGCTTGGACTCTCGATCAAGTTCATGTGGGTCAATTCCAATATTATCTAAGTCCCATAGCTTATCTATATCAGTGCACGGATTATCAG
This sequence comes from Paralithodes platypus, assembly GCA_032716605.1. NCBI lineage: Eukaryota > Metazoa > Arthropoda > Malacostraca > Decapoda > Lithodidae > Paralithodes > Paralithodes platypus. The sequence continues at coordinate 35,666,884 of CM064512.1, forward strand.
GAACAGTATTCCTAACATATTTGCCTATGGGGCTTACTGCTACTTTAACCCCTGCTGTACCAGCGACGGCAACGAACTGTCAGTAGATAAGTCACTACCCAGTCCCAGCGACGGCAGGGAGCCGTCAGTAATATACTAATTCCTTGAAACTGCCAGTATGAGGCAGTGCCTGGTACCACGACCGTTTGAGCACTGCTCTCGTGTTGGCAACATTTCTCAGTTTATATCCAACCCTCTGCAGGCTGGGAGAGCCAGTATTCTATCCTTTTTTTGAGGTGGGAAGTTGATTTATCTTGCCATTTTGGCCACATTGCTTGGGACTGAGGGAAACTTTTATTACTGTATCCTCCGGTACAGTAGGGGTTAAGGACCGTATCTACCTCCACCTCTGTGACTTGAGATGAAGTTGCAGATATCCAGGGTGCACCAGGTCGTATTAATAATCAACTCCGACCAGTAGTATAATTCCGTTGTTAGCGGAGAGTTGATCATCAGCCAGTTTAAAACCCTTGCTTCTGAGATATTTCAATTGAGGTTGAATCTCTGATGCTACATAGAAACTGGGAAGTTTGTCAACCACTACAGCCTTGATGAGACATACCTTCCTTCTATACACATAGGAAATCTCCACAATATCATAGTCACTGGGTTCAACTTCACCAGTGAAACCATGGAGACGCAAATTCTCTTGATCCTTGCTCGTACACTTGTAGTGTGGCAATGATGACCGCAGAACGAATGACCTCTGTGAGCACTGGTCGAGTAAGGTCCGCGTCATTATATACTTATTATTACTCCCCACTACTGGCAGCATCATAGGAAGCATTTGACATTCTCTAGAAGCAATGGACATAGCTGATACTTTATTACCCTCGCTTATATTTATATCATGTGACTCTTTTCAATGTGATTGAGGAAGGCAAAAGGCAGAACTGCCTATAGCGAGTGCCTCCCCCATAGTTGAAAGAGTGACAGGGCCAAAATCAAGGGACGTTCAAGCCAAAATGCCTGGACACACAGAGTTTGAAGCAATTTAAGTCCTAGGAAGAGGGAAAGACTGATTCTGGGAGAGAGTTCCATAGCTCAGCTGTTGAGTAGAAGAAAGACTGAGAGTAACGTTTCACTCTCGGGTTGGAGAGTTGCACAGAGTAGGGGTGGGATTGAGTGGCAAGTCGGGTACCACGTGCCCTACGTAAAGGAAGTAGTATACACTGGGAAAGCTCTGAGGAACACTGATTATTATAGTAGCGATAGAATAGCGAGAGAGATGCAACATTGCGTCGGAGAGAGAGAGATTGCACAGAGTTGGTGAGTGGACGGGAGTTAATGATACAAAAGGCCTTCCTTTCAACTTTGTCTAGGAGAGCAGTGTGAGAGGAACCTCCCCCACACATGTGAACAATACTCAATACAAGGATGCACTATGCCCCTGTACAGAGCAAGAAGCTGTGCAGGGGAAAAGAACCCCCTAAGGCAGTTGATCACACCCAGCTTCTGGGAGGCTGCCTTAGCAAGACTGGTAATATGGTCCTTCCAACTGAGAGCAGAAGAAAAAGAGACACCAAGAATATTGAGAGAAGATGAAGGATTGATTTTTGTATTGTTGAAGAATAAGGGATAGTCCGCTGGGAGTTCCTTACGGGTAGATAAATGGAGAAATTGGGTTTTGGAAGCATTAAAGGTAACAAGGTTTTCTCTGCCCCAATTGGAGATAGTATTTAGATCAGAATTTATGAGTTCTATGGCTTCATTACGTTTGTCGTTGAGGGATTGCTGGCTGGGGCGTTCTGAAAAACTAATGGAGTAGTGTAAGGTTGATTCGTCTGCGTATGAATGGATGGGAATTGAGGTACAGTTGAGGAGATCATTTATACAAATTAGAAAGAGAATAGGAGATAGGACAGAGCCCTGAGGAACACCGGAGTTTATAGGGTGAGGAAGTGAACAATGGCCATCCACAACCGCGGCTATGGAACGGCCGGAAAAGAAATTCGAGACAAAGGCACAGATGGAGGGATAGAAACCGAAGGAGGGTAGTTTAGAAATTAAAGATTTGTGCCAGACTCTATCTAAGGCCTTCGATATGTCTAGTGCAATAGATAAAGTCTCACCGAAGTCCCGAAAGGAGGATGACCAAGAGTTAGTAAGATAAGAAAGAAGATCACCAGTAGAGCGGGTCGCTCTACTGGTGATCTTCTTTCTTTTTAAGGAAGCCATACTGGCGATCTGAGAGCAGATTATGAGAAGAGAAATGCTTAAGAAATTTGGAAGCAAGAATAGTTTCAAAAACTTTAGAAAGACATGAGATGAGAGCAATTGGACGATAATTGGAGGGTTGAAAGCGGTCACCCTTCTTTGGGACAGGTTGAATGTGAGCAAACTTCCAGCATGAAGGAAAGACGTTAGAGGATAGACAGAGACGAAAGAGTTTGCCTAGGCAGGGAGTTAGCACGGAAGCACAGTTTTTGAGAATAGGAGGAACACCGTCCGAACCGTACGCCTTATTAGTATTAAGCCCAGAGAGGGTAGAAAGTACATCTTTAGAAGAGATTAGGATATTAGGCATAAGTAAGAGAGAGGAGGGTGGAGAGGGAAGAATAGCACTGGAATCATCCAAGGTGGAGTTTCTAGCAAAAGTTTGAGCGAAGAGTTTAGCTTTGTCAGAGGAAGAAGTGATGGTTGTGTCATCAGAATGGGAAAGGGGAGGGAAAGACGAGGAAGATAAATTGTTGGTGGTTCTCCTCTTTTCTTTGCCGTCGTGACGATCAGACTGAGTACAAAGGGAAAACCAATGCTTTCCCTTGCAATACTTACAGGGTTTGAGGAAGGAATTGGTGCAAGTACTGTCGAAGTGGTCTCTTGTCAGACAACTGGCGCACAAATGAAGCAATTTAGCCTTGCCAATTTTCTGTGTAGCCTTAGGATACTTATGACAGTGATACCACGGATGACGGATGACCGTGTGCACTGCACAACCTACAACCTGATGAAATCGTCCTCTTCTGTTTAGAAGCCTGTACCGGGAAAGCAGCAGTGGATGGCGACATCTCCACATGTCGGTATTGTCCAGTACTCTCCATGATGAACACTGCAGTCTGGAACACCTGCACCAACGATTCCAAATCCAGTGGAGTGTCGCTTAGTTGACGTCTTACAATTTCTTTGTACCTTCTTCAGGATATTCACACTGTAGATTTCCTCCTTAGTTAGGGCCATCGTCTCCATTGACCGGAGGAGGCTCTCAAAAGAGGCATAATACTCCTTTAATTCTGTCACATCATATGATGGAGGATCTAGAGCGAAGAATTTTGTGATTAATGCTGTCTTGATTACTTCCTCTCTCCTATAAGTTCGTTTCATTAGATCCACTGCAGACTCATAGCTTGTAGCTTGTACCCCTCTATCAGCTTCAAGGCCTCCCCTTTTAACTGTCCACGGAACTATGTAAACCTTTGCATGGATGTAAGAGTCTTATTCTGATGGACAGAACACTCAAAAACATCCCAAAATCCAGTCCAGGTAGTTGGAACCACAGAAAAGGATGGCAGAGTAAGCTTTGGAAGGTTAAGTCCAGCTGCCTTTGGAGTACCGGTAGCCTCCTTAACAGCGTGCAATTCTTGTGTTGAAGCTAATCTGGCTAATGCTGTATTAATTTCTTCAATATAAGCAAGATCTTCCGACATTTCGTCTCCCACCTCTTCAGGACCTGATAACAAACCATATACCTGCTGTGCATAATTGTCAAAAGTGGCAAGTTATTTAGTTACAGTAGCTTTCTTGCCCTTAATCTGATCAGCAGAGGCAGTGTCTAAAAACACGTCAAGATCTCTTAAGCACTTATTCAAGCTTCCCTTCATCCCTCCCTTCAAAATCTTCAGCTTCTTTAAATCTGCCATTGTAAAACTCTTAAAACTCTCTAAACTACAATCAAACAAGTTACATACATTTTCATCCATATTAATCTAAATCAGCCTACGTGGCAATGGAATTGCCACTCTAAATCTGGATAAGTAACTTCGCAACTAGCTGATGTAGGATGAGTTATCTGAGCCATGATGAAAAAGCAGAAACAAGAGAGAGCGATATCCATTTAGAAACGAGGGTAAACGGCAAGAGCTGATGGATTAGACTGCTTAGATAAGATTAGGCCTAGCCCAGCTGCCCATGCCACAATCATGAGGTCCGACTACTGACTGTCAATCGGTTAGGAAACAACATAGCCCAACTCTCATGACCGTAACTATAAGCAACTAGGCTATGAAATTTAAATAAAATAAGTCACATGAGAAACCCTCCCAACCAGCTAAAAGTAAATCAGAGCCTCACAAAGACCAAACATAAAGAACACCAAGAACTACCAACATCCAGAAATACATCCACAGACACTTGAGGACTAACTGCGCGAAACGGAACCGAACGAATCCACCCCCACACACAGCACTAGCCTAGCAAACCCTCAAACAAAGCCAAGGAGCACCACGTCCAAAAAAACCCGAGAAAGTAGACCCCCCAAAACTATAAGGACGGTGCACCCCCGAAAAAAGCACGAGGAGGAAGCTAGGCCACTACACTAAAGAAAAGGCAGTCGGCCCAACACTGAACGCAGCAGCCATTTGTACACCCACAAGCGAAAATGGATGTAAACAAAAACTAATGCGGTAATATAATAGTCACCGAAAGTTCGAAGGACCAATGTTAGCCGAGGTTCGAAGGACCAATTATTGTGGGGAATATATAGATAGGTTATTATTATTCAATCACTGGTACATGAATTAATCCTGACAATAAGTTAAATAATATAATTACCAATATGAAATATGAAGATTTCTATGGTGAAATTCCTGTTCTCTTACACAAGGCTAGGTCATATGAATGACATGTAGGAATGTTCACATAATACAATATCAATACATAATGAACTTAGCTTATTGAGGACTGGTGATGTAGGACTGAAGATTTATATAATTAGTAGTAGCTTGGTGAACTCTAGGTTGAGTCAAGGTCGGAGGGAGGTGTTGTAGTTACGGCAGTATAACTCCATTTATTTGTCACCAATTATTTAGACATATTTGAAGACCGATATGGAATCTATAATTATGCTCTAAGCATCATATTAAAATTAGTTTCAACCCTCGGCAAAACCTGTTAAAAAAAACGGTAACAACATGTCTACCTACCGTAAAACGGTTGTCAATACTCTCTTATAGACGGTGCGGCTTTCAGCGACGCCATTTTTTCGTGAACTGGAGAGCTCTATTCCCTTAACTTTTTTAATACTATCACGCCATCTGCCAATCCCCATTGGAAATACTGAGTTTCATTTCCCAACTCCTGCACAATATGTCACGAGACACTTCTGGATTCTTACTGGGTTTTTTCTTCTGACCACGTCATTAAACTCATAGATTCCATCACGCATACAACCAGCAACCTATCAGATGAGTTTATTGACCTGGATTACGTCATTGCACTGAACCAATCACAGATACACACCTTCATTTAAGTCTCTCCTCACTTTAGTCATGGACGCCGCTTGTAATGGTTGCTCCCACATTCAGTGATTATTGACACTACAGGGAATAATAATGCAGCCCTTAAGGTTTTTACTGACCATGGTTGTTTGCCTACCTCTGTTTCCTGCAAATTCTGCTCAAACCCATGTTACTATTATGAACCGTCAGACCAGTGGCGATGCGGTCATTATTGGTTTCTAAATAAAACCACTACTCGCCGTAACTGTGTTGTTCGCACTACCCACAGAAAAGGGACATTTCTGAAAAATGTTCATCTTGAACCATGGCAAATTCTGGGATATATAAATTTATGGCTAAACAAAAACTTTGAGCACTGGGAGGCAATTATGAACTTGGGAATAACTTATACTACTAGTGTAGATTGGCGAAGTTTTTGTAGTGAGGTGACAAGTGCATGATTTGACAATCGGCAACCCATTGGGGGGCCAAATATTGTTGTGGAGATAGATGAAACATTTATTACCAAAGCAAAGTTTCATGTGGGACGAGAACTGGCCAAGAAGCAGTACTGGTTGTTTGGGGGCATCGAGCGAGTGTCGGGGAAACGCTTTGTGGTGCCGCTGATAGATGACAACTTCGACCCGCTCCCACGTAGTAGAGATGTTTTGCTCCCACTAATAAACACATTTATTTTGCCCGGTTCCATTATTTACTCGGATTGCTGGAGGGCTTACAGCAGCATTGGTGAGCATGGGTATGAACACGGAACTGTCAACCACAAAGTCAACTTCATCAACCCTGACAACAAACAAATTCAGCTCTGTGGGAAAGCCCGATCGTGGCCATGGCCTTCCTCAGGGACTCGGGGCTGTTCGGCCAGGCAGCTTAGGGAACAACAACAACAACAAACAAATTCACACGCAGACAGTCAAGCGCCTATGGAGAGATGTGAAGGAGTATATTAAGAAGCATGGCATCCGTCCAAATTGTTTACAACAATACCTTGCAAGATATCTGTTTCTTAAGTCTTATAGCCGCTGTAGAGCACTACACGCTTTTCTCATTAAGGCTGCTACCTTGCATCCTCCACAAGTAAAAAAACCTTCACCTCAGCCTCACGACCCGGACTCAGAAATTGACTTCCAAGAACCAGACTGTGACGATTTTTATGCTTTTGATGACTCATACCCTGCTCACGATCTTCCATCACAGACTCATCACGGTACTGCATCATCGTCACCAAGAACATCTTCACCTCCACTTCTGGGCCCCTCGACCTCTTCACCTACACGTCGAGTTAGACATCCAAGAGGTCGACGTGGGAGACCTCGCCGAACACTTGTGCCTCCACACTCTCCCAACCCTCCACCTCAGCATCAACTCCCTCACCGTGAATTTGACTTTCATGATTCACACCGTGCTACATCATCCTCTCCAAGCTCTCCCACTGCAAAACGCCCACATCCTGACTCACCCCACTCACTGCCCAGTACATCCAGCTCTTTACCTCCACGTCCCTCGCCCTCTTCACTTCCACGTGCATCTCCCTCCACCTCTTCACCTCCACGTCCCTCGACTTGTTCGCCTCGACATGCCTGCCTCTCTTCGACCTCTTCACCTACACGTACGGGTCCCTCCACCCATTCATCTACACGTGCAGGTCGCCTTGCAACACGTCGACGTGGCCGACCTCCTCGTCGAAAACGTGGACGCGTCTCTTCCCCACCTACTCCCTCCACATCTCAATAAAGTATGCTATTACGCTTTTATATTTTCGCGGGTTTAGAAACGGCGATAAAAAACGTATTTGAGCAAAACTTGGCTCGGGTTTTAAGGTATTCAAAGGGCTAAAACCCAAGATTTCGAAAACCCGAGCCAAGTTTTGGACAAAGCTGGCTCGGATTTTGTGAGTTTGTAGACACAAAAATTACAGTAACCTCATTTAGAAATTTGGCTCAGGTTTCCCGAAATTGCAATGAAAAAATACCCTTTTCACAGAAAAATACACCAACAATCTGTCAAAGATGTCAAATAGCGTGGGTGTGGGGGCGGCAGCTCCCACCCATAATACTAAGATAGGTTAGGTAAGGTTGTTAGGTTAGGCTAATGTCCTTTCAAAGGGGTATAGGCTAGTAAACACTAGGATAGCTTAACATGAGCCAAAATTCAAAACTAGGTTACTGTAATTTGTTTACTCTTAAAACTCGCAAAATCCGAGCCAAGTTTTGCCAAAACTTGGCTCGGGTTTTCCAAAATTCGGGTTTTATGGCTTTGCAATTTCGGGAAACCTGAGCCAAATTTCTAAATAAGGTTACTGTACTTTTTTGTCTACAAACTCGCAAAATCCGAGCCAGCTTTGGCCAAAACTTGGCTCGGGTTTTCGAAATATTGGGTTTTTGGCCTTTGAAATACCTTAAAAACCGAGCCAAGTTTTGCTTAAATACGTTTGTATCGCCGTTATACGCATTTAACCCCTCATTTTCCCTGTACTTCATAGCCTCCCCACTATCGGGCGGCGTGTCTTAAGATCGTTCTATAATGGGGAAAACTGTTTCGCCGAGGGTTGTCATTATTTCCAAACCCTATATATTGATGAAAACTAACAGGGAAAAATAAAAAAATCCATGGGAAAATTTTTGACAGATAAATTGAATTTTTCCGTTACGGCTGATTCTAAGAGACTACCGGCAAGTGTAGTGACGCTTCGCGATTATACAAATGACTGCCGGCTCATAATATCTCGAACCTATAATTTGGTTTCATGATACATCCAGAGCTGATGTATAGATTTATGCATTATAACTAATAATTAACTTACAATTAATAATAAACTACAGTACATAATTATGGTGCTAGCCGAAATCGTAATTATTATACAATACCGCCAAATTCAAATACCCATTTAGACTCCAAACTGTCGGGGTCATCATACACTACTCCCGACAATGTGGTGAATACTGTGTATCCTTATTATCATTGTCTCCACTATTGTGCTGAGTGTGCAGAGTTAATAAAACAGGTTAAAAAGATACTAAGGAATAAAATAATCGTCTGGTTATTTATATAGCGCCCGTATCTCCTCCTTCCAGGATTCTCAAGCGCTTGACACTTCTTTAATCAACCATAGACCATTACCCCTCTCCCTTGCTCATGGGGAGACAGTAACCGCCAGCTATGTCTCAGAAAAACTTTTCAATCTGAGCGGGGATTGAACGCGAGACTGCAAGATTCGGAAGCAGTGACGCTATCGACTGAGCCAGCCGGACGGCTGAAAATACTTAACTGAAAAACCTTCTTATATAAAAGCACATACTATAATAATCTTGTTTATTCTATATTTATAGAAAAAACAAATCAGCCTACCTACAGGATACTGCAGACTAAGAATGAACAACGTGTCTGCTTAATACAAACAATGTGTGTTCATAATTACCGATCTTCTCCATTATCAGAAGCAAGTCACGGCTCCTTAGCCCCTTCATTACCGGTGACGTTATTTGGTTATATTCTGGCAAATATTGAACTATTTTATTCAGTTTAAGAAGGGCCTCCAGCAAATAATAGGTTCGAACTATCTTCATTAACCCCTTTTACTACCACATATCCTTCATAAGCTACACAAAATCGTCTAAATAGAGCTAGAATGAATAAAGCAGAGGTCGTTGGTACCGAAGGGGTTAATCAAGATACGGCAGTAAAGACTTAACATCAAAATGATATGAACATATTGATCCATTAGTTTTATGGATCTGTTTGCGATTGTTTGGGTGCTGAGTCGGAGATCATATAAATTAATCAAGTGCGTATACAGTATGTGTATACAAAGGAGTACACAGGAAATCAAGCAACAACAGGTCTGGCGACCCTTCTAGGCTGCTTGTTGTCCAAAACACTGAGGATCAAATGTCCAAACAGTGGTTTAGAATGGGTAAGTGAATATTGGAGAGGGAAGCACTGCCCTGGAACTAATATCCGTGGCAGGATTAGGAGATGTTAGTAGGGAACAGTAGGGTTAGTAACATAACACAGTTATAAGTAATTTTTCGTAAAAGAGAGTAACATCTTGATATTTTATAAGTGCAATAATCCTTGATGGATCTGAGGGGAAAAACATGAAGTTATTCATTTACAAACGCAGTCAGTCGCATGTTTGGGGCAAGATGTTTGTCTAGGCGAAGTTTAAAAGAATCAACGGTGCTGCAGTCTATAACGTCTATAAGTTGACAACTTGACTGAAAAAGAAATGATTAGACTCGTGAGAGCTAAACGATTTACCAATATCTTTTGCAACTTTTTCCCCGCGTGCGATTAGATTGGTCGATAGAGAAGTACGTACTGCAGTTCATATTGTTGATGTCTTTGATTATTTTGAACACTTGAATTAATTCGCCTCATAATCTCCGCTAGGTTAAAGGAAATAGATTTAATTATCTAAAACGTTCCTAGTATGGTTTGTTCTTTAGGCTAGTTATAATTGTGTGTGTTTATCAGCGTTTGCACGAACATGTGTACCTTCATTTGCCTATATGTGTATGTGTGCATTTTTCCAATAATTGAATTTACCAGAGTGAGTTAGAAAATGAGAACCCTTTGTATTTGGGAGGGAAAGAGTTCATTTACGTCACTGGTCTGTATGACATGTAGCTTTCGCTCCCTCCCACACCACCCCAACCACCAACACATGCATTCACTTTTGGTTTACAATGAATTTCCCAAGAGACATAAGAACATAAGAACATAAGAACATAAGAAAATGGGAGTCTGCAGAAAGCCGATTGGCCTAAGCAAGGCAGATCCCTGTCCCACACAACCCCAATTACAAAGCCCAATTATAGGCTTAACACTCTAATACCCTGAGGATCATCTTACCAAACCGGTTAGAGATTAACGCAGGATTACGGGGGTCTGCAGAGCGCTGATTGGCCCAACCCGGCTGATCCCCCTTCACACCCAACCCTTCTCGTCCATATGCTTATCCAATTTTTTCTTAAAGCTCCCTATCGTTCTTGATCCCACTATATCACTTGGTAGCCTATTCCACCCATCTACAACTCTGTTACCAAACCAATATTTGCCTATATCTTTTCTGAAACGAAATTTATCTAATTTGAAACCATTGGTAAGAGTTCTTTCGCTATCACTGAACTTTAGTACATTTGTCATGTCCCCTTTGTTAATCCCACTAACCCACTTGAACACCTCTATCATATCCCCTCTAACTCTGCGTCTCTCTAACGAATGTAAACCTAATTTCTTCAACCTTTCTTCATACGGAAAATTTCTAATATTATGGATCATTTTTGTCATTCTACGCTGAATTCTCTCCAATGAATCTATGTCCATTCTGTAATAAGGACACCAAAATTGGACAGCATAATCCATATGGGGTCTCACTAATGACAAGTAAAGTTTTAAGATAACATCAGCAGTTCTGTTACTCACACTCCTAGAGATGAACCCGAGAATCCTGTTTGCCTTATTACGAACGCTTATACACTGTTTTCTAGGCTTCAAATCATTGCTAACAAACACACCTAGATCTTTCTCGCAGTCTGAATTTTCTAATTCTAAATTAGCTAGTTTATATTTAACATTTGTTTGCATCTTCCCTATCTTTAATACCTTGCATTTGTCAATGTTAAACTTCATCTGCCAATTTACTGACCATTCATGTAAGGTATCTAGATCCCTTTGGAGGCACTCTATATCGCTATCTGAATCAATTGATCTCCCCATTTTAGTATCGTCTGCGAATTTACTTATCCTACTAGTTATACCTAAATCTAGGTCATTTATGTATATAAGAAACAACAGGGGACCTAATACCGATCCCTGGGGGACACCACTTTTGACTGCTCCCCACTCTGACTTGGTACCATTTATGCTGACTCTGTTTCCTACCAATTAGCCATGACCTAATCCATCCCAACAACGACCCTCCTATTCCATGTGCCTCAACCTTTCTCATCAATCTCTCATGAGGGACTCTGTCGAAAGCTTTACTGAAATCTAAATATATAATATCATATGACTTGTCACTATCTACTGCTTCATATACCTCTGAGAAGAAGCTAAGCAAATTAGTAAGGCACGAACGTCCCTGAGTGAGTCCATGCTGAGAAGAATTTATTAAGTTAAATTTTACTAAGTGGCTTCTAATTTTCCTAGCAATAATAGACTCTAGCAACTTTCCTATGATTGATGTGAGACTAATGGGACGGTAATTGGATGCTATCGATTTATCACCTTTTTTGAAGATCGGAACTACATTTGCAAGCTTCCAAGCTTCTGGAACTAAACCTGTTTCTAATGACTTGTTAACCCGTACAGCCCCAGCGACGCGCCTGACGCGTCGGCGATGTATGTAACGCACAGCCCCAGAGACGCGCCTGGCACGTCGCCCCAATTGCGCCGACCGTGACCTCAGGTGTAGCCACTCAAGAGGGCTCAGATTTGTATGGGAACTGTGTACGTATCCCACGCACCCGTGCCGATGGTTGAAAACTCTCAAAGTCCACGTGCGTGCGCGCGAGCACGCAATAACCTGGTTTTTTGGGATAATTGCCTTCAATTTTTTACTCTTATAAAATCCGTTTTCGGGGGCTCTGTAGGACCATTTTTTAAGCTTTTTGAGCGGTTTTTCGTGGTTTTTCCTTCATTCCTAACCCATTCGCTATTGTTTCTGGAATAAAACCATTTTTTGAAAACCGGCCGGGTTCTGGTGCGCAAACATTACAAAACTAGCCGGGGCTCCACGGGTTAAATATAAATGCTAATGGACTACTTAACTCATCTCTGCATTCTTTTAATACTCTAGCATATACCTCGTCAGGACCAGGCGATTTTTGAGGTTTCAGTCTGTCAATTTCCTTAAGCACATCATTTCTACTTATACTAACTGTACTTAACATATTTTCTATACTATCACTATATACCATATTGACTTCTGGAATCTGTGCCAAATTTTCATTAGTGAAAACGGAAAGAAACTGACTATTTAATGTACTGCACATTTCTAAATCATTTTCTGTTATTTCTCCTATTGAAGTTTTTAGGGGGCCTATTACATCTCTAACTTTAGATTTATATAGTTGGTAAAAAGCTTTAGGGTTATTTTTTGAGTCGCTGGCTATCCTTATTTCATAATTTCTTTTTGCTTTCCTGATTTCCTTTTTGACCTGTCTTGATAGAGTCTGATAGTATATATGTAAATTATTTTCACCTTTATTTTTCGATATATTCCTTTCTTTTTTCCTATAAGAATTAGTCATCCATTTTGGTTGGTTCTGCGTCGATCTAAATCTTCTTTTAGGGATATATTTATTTTGAGCATTGTGGAGTGAAGCAATAAACTGGTTATATGTAGGTGGCAAGTTTAACTCTGGCATATCCTGACTTAATCGCTTAACAATAGGGTCCACCCTTAAGTCTCTTCTTAGCCCACCATAATCGGCTTTTCTGAAATCTGGGATAAGTGTCGTATTCTCTTTAGCATTCCCTGTCCATTGTATATTAAAATAAATAGATTTGTGATCGCTATTTCCTAGGTGGTCACCAATCTCTACATTATTTATCATATGTTCATTGTTACTGAAAACTAAATCAAGAATATTAATACCTCTAGTCGGCGTATCTATGAATTGAAATAAAAAACTATCTTGTACTACCTCTATAAACTCTAGACATTTTCACATTCTATGATTCATGCAGTTCCAATGGAGACTACTACTTGTTTATGTTTATACTATGAGTTTCACAGTAGAAATGTTCACTTTCTATGAATCATGCAGTTCCAATGGAGACTACTACTTGTTTATGTTTATACTATGAGTTTCACAGTAGAAATGTTCACTTTCTATGATTCATGCAGTTCCAATGGAGACTACTACTTGTTTATGTTTATACTATGAGTTTCACAGTAGAAATGTTCACTTTCTATGATTCATGCAGTTCCAATGGAGACGACTACTTGTTTATGTTTATACTATGAGTTTCACAGTAGAAATGTTCACTTTCTATGATTCATGCAGTTCCAATGGAGGCTACTACTTGTTTATGTTTATACTATGAGTTTCACAGTAGAAATGTTCACTTTCTATGATTCATGCAGTTCCAATGGAGACTACTACTTGTTTATGTTTATACTATGAGTTTCACAGTAGAAATGTTCACTTTCTATGATTCATGCAGTTCCAATGGAGACTACTACTTGTTTATGTTTATACTATGAGTTTCACAGTAGAAATGTTCACTTTCTATGATTCATGCAGTTCCAATGGAGGCTACTACTTGTTTATGTTTATACTATGAGTTTCACAGTAGAAATGTTCACTTTCTATGATTCATGCAGTTCCAATGGAGACTACTACTTGTTTATGTTTACACTATGAGTTTCACAGGAGAAACGTTCACATTCTATGATTCATGCCGTTCCAGAGGAGCCTACTGCATTGATGTGCTTTCTCTTTCCTTGTTTTCTTTACCACATTGAAAGCTAATCCTTTAATTTACCGGTAACTAAATTAAAGGTTTCTAAACTCCCCTGACGGTCACAATGGCATTTACGTACCGTAGAAAGAGTGCAAGCGCAAATCGCAGCTTTGTGCACGAAGAGACTAATTGTTTGGATCTTAAGCCGGACCCCGTAGTAGGGACTGCAAGGTCTGTATAATTGTGTAACCATATCTAACAATCAATCTGTCTTTCTGTTTACCTATTTTGCACTCCGCCCATATTCTATTTGGGACATTCCATTATAGCTTTATTTAATTGCAGTGTGTGTAGGGGATAACATATTATTTTGTTATGCAACGTTGTAATTTAACGTGCTTGATAGTGATTCCGCTTTTTCCACCTTGGGAAAGAATGGGGAATCTGAACACTCTCACTGGAGCGTAACGAACTTCAATATCATAAATCATGCAACAATAATAATCAATGACACAGAATACACAATTTAGTTTTACACGTTTTATTCCTTAAACGGCTAGGGTACAAATCAGATATTAGTTATGAAAAGCGAAAGCCCTTCAAGAGTAAGGGATCACTTCAATGAATATTAAACATAAATCATAAAATGGAATTAGTCCTAGGATAACTAATGACCTAGAAGCAAATAGATTAGGTTATACAATAGTACAAATACATACTGATCGAATGTTCTATCGTAAACACAGAACAAGTGTACACAGAGAGATCTAGTCTCAAACAATAAATAGTACCTGAGAGGTAATTTAGCGGGGGCGAGGTAGCTACGCGCGGAGGGTAAATATTAGTTACTGCCAACATACATACAGCACTGAAGTTATGGTAATTAAGGTACTATTTTATTTAAGTTTAACTTTTACGTTAAGGCAAAGTTTACAGGAGAGTTAATTCAAAGAACTCGAAGAGTCAAGGTAATGAATTATTATGTTCCCTCCACCAACCGACTTTACTTCTAAACTCAATTAATGAAATCAACAAATACATGTGGCAGTCCAGGGATTCGAACCTAGGATGCTCACACCGAAATTCAGTGCATTTATCCATTGCGCTACGAAGACAGTTAAAGAATGGTGGACACCATGTATGCGTGACTGAAAATATCCTCGCCGGGCGGATGATTAATGCAACGTTAAATACAGAGTTAGAATCAACTCAAACTGACCACTACGTGAACGAAACGTGATAATTAATAATAGTCAAATAAAGAGACTGAATGGTAAAACACTCTGTAAACAACTCATCTATATCTTACGTACCCTGCTGATGATATAGCATAGAATAATTTCCCGAACAAATATTTATATTACTCCTCATAAGAATACAGGAGCCTGTAATCGAAGAATTATATATCTATTCATCCCACTGATAGAAGTGAAATGTTCTCTCCAAATCGAGTTACGAATATCTAGGAGAAGTGAAGAATTGAAAATCTTCAGAAGCTACGTTAATGTGAATCTTAGCATATCTTATTAACCCTTACTGTAATCTTCAAAATACTTTACAAAACAATAAGTTACTTAAAGGATTTGAGTAGGAAAGGTAGAAGCCCGTAGAGAGTCTGGTGACAGGTGGCAACGCTATCGATGGTCCCTCCAGGTCACGCCGCACAGGAAAGGTGACGCTCTTGTTCTTGCTCTCTCTCTAGTTCTCTCTCTAGTTCTCTTTGTTCCTCCTATGTCCTCTCTTCGGGGTCACACTTTAACACACTTGTTTGCATTAATGATAAGAGTCTCCAAGGATCCAAGGTTAGCCTTGACAGATTTCTTATTTCCTATTCTATTGATTTGTAGTTAACTAAGTTCGTCCAAGGAAGAGCTAGTTGTTTGTTAAATCAAGGCGGCTTGTCAAGAGTTTAAGGGGAGAATGGCTAGCCCCTACGGAATCTATATCCGAGCTGTGTAAGTTACCAGTTAAGTGTGTTCGCCCTAGGGAGAAGCACTTGACTGTATAACTGAGCCAGTTTTACCTAACTCTCCCTGGGTCAGTTGAGATCCTATTCACTTTTTAGTTAGGGTTAAGTGGCTGTCCTCTCAGGGCAGCAGGGACATGGCGGGAAGAGGTTAATGATTTATTTTGAGCTTATGCTTTACACTCAAAATATGAGGGTTATTTCTCCTGGATAGCTTGGATGTTCCTTGTTTATTTATGTTCACTTTAGACTTGGAGACGGGCTACTGGGGTAATGAAAACAGGATTTCTGATGATGGGGAAAGTAGAGAATTTTCCTGTTGTATGGAGGTTTCTTTAGAGGTTAGGTGATCTTGTGTTTTTACCTGTATGTTCACCTAGCTGCCATAGTTAGGTTCGCTTTGTGCGGAAGATACAGGGGGATATTGGGGGTTTTGGTGGCGAACTTTCATAAACATTTCTTCAGAATAGAGAAGGTCTGACTGGGGGTAGAGTATGTCCTGGTGGGGGTAGGGTAGGTCCTGGTAGGGGAGTATGGACGTGTTAACTTTCTTAGAGAGGGGAAGTGACGCGTTTTCTCTCGCGTGTAGGGGGTTTGACTCGTTTTCCCTGACTTGACCTGGCTTAAGCGGAGTGTGTGATGGAATGGATTTTGTGATCTTCGGTCTGCTTGTTATGCTGGAAATACGGCACTAGTTGATTTGGCTGTTGTTTTGATACGGGAGCAGGTTCTTGTTGGTGTTTGGCTCTTGTTGGCTGGTCCCCGGTATTTCATATTTAGTTTATATTTGTTTCGTTTTATATATTTTTATTTTGTTAGTTGTATTTTATGTAAAGTGCAAAAATAAATAGGTTCACCTGTCATAAGGAAATGATGAGATTCTTAATTGTAATAATCCTTTCAACATATTTAACTTCAAAGAATATAGTAAGCTACAAAAAATCTTGATTTCGTGTGACAGTCCACCAATTCTCAGATGCCCCGTTCTGATTTGTATATAATACCTTGAGTCACATTATATAATATGTAGTTTATAATGTTCTTGTGGTATATTCTCACTCTCTCTCTCTCTCTCTCTATATATATATATATATATATATATATATATATATATACAGTATATATATATATACAGTATATATATATAAAGATATAGATAGATATATAGACATACAGTATATATTTATTTTTATATAATCTATTACACGTGAGCTACTAAATGTTTCTCTACCCCCAGTCGGACTCGAACCACCGATGTCTGGGAGTATATATACATTTATTAGCTCACTTGTATTTGCGAGATATACTTGATATTAGTGACTCTCATGCTTGGCTGGACGATTATTAAATGAAATCTCTATAACCCAAGTTGTGGGGGATAACGTGTACAAATCCCTGAATGGTATCCTGGAATATGGGTCCTGCGACTTTTGTATGAATTGAAATACATTCTCCAAGTAGGATTTCCCTTCCTCTTAATATAAATACGAAAAGGTTAATTTTCCTGAATCACGCTGTGGTGTAGTGGATTAAATCATGTACACTCGTCCTGACTGCCGATGGGAGTATGGAGAAAGAATTGCAGGAGATGGTGCAACAAGGGAAGAGGTTGTAGGAATGCTGAAAGCAGTAACAAAGAATGGAGTGGTCAGCATGGAATAAAAAAAGTCCTTGCATGACAGTGTGGTAATACTGACATTGACGTATAGGAATGAAGCATGGACATTGTTGGAGAGTGAGAGGGGCGGAAATTAGTTACTTAAGAAGTGCGTGTGGAGTTACATGGAGGGATAGACAGACGAATGAGGAAGTACGAGAGGGGTGTGGATGTGGATGTGCTGGAAAGTGTGAAAGGGGACGTTTTGAGCTGGTTTGGCCATTTTGATTGTATGGGAAGCTAGAACATGACTAAGAAAGTGTACGAGAGTGAGGTCCAAGGACAGAGAGGGAGAGGCAGAAAAAAGGAGTTGAGAGGTATATGCATGGAAGCATTGTTGGATGGGTGGAGTCGCGTCGGCGGGGGACAAAGGTGCATGAGGGCGATTTATTCGTGGTGACACCTTCGGGCATCATGGCATCTGGCAATAGATATAATTTATATACATATGCATATATACCGTTATATACAGTATATATATATATATATATATATATATATATATATATATATACCGGTATATATATATATATATATATATATATATATATATATATATACAGGTATATATCGAGTATATATATATATATATATATTTATACATATATATATATATATATATATATATTTTATATATATATACATATTCATATATATATATATATACTACGGTACTGTATCTACATATATATCGAAAGCTTGAGTGAAAAGTTCAGCTTTGTCAGAGGAAGATGTGGCGGTAGTGCTGTGAGAGTGGAAAAGAGGCAGGAAAGACGAGGAATTGAAATTGTTGCTAAGGTTTCTGGCTAGATGTCAGAAAGTTTGGAAAGAGCTAGAGTAGGAAAGTTCGGAGCATTTATTATTGGGAAGTCGAAGGACAGATTTGGATTGATTCCGGGCAGAAATAGAAAATTTACAATATTCTTGAGTTTGAATGTGGGGGTTCTGTTTGAATGCTTCCTCCTTATTGTGCACTAAGCCAAGATTTGTGTGAGTTAGTTTGAGAGAAAGAAAAAGAAATGTATGGTTCCATGCTCCGAGAAGAAAGCGCTCCGTGTTCTCTGAGCGGAAGCAAATATCATTCAATGAAAAATTTAAGAAGTTTCTGCCGAAGAGCCTCTCAGTCGGCAGTACCAAAATGCCACAAGCGCCGCCATCTGGGGCCACACTGGATTATTGATTTCAATATACTCAACCCTAGCATCTATCTATCTATCTATTGCCTGATGCCGTGATCCCCGAAGGGGTGGCCACGAACGAACCGCCCCCATGCACCTCTGTCCCCTGTCAGTCGACGCCCCTCCTCCCAACCAGCACCGCCTTCATCCATAATTATTCTTCCTCACTCCATCCTTCCACCTCTCCTTCGGTGCACCTCTCCATCTCTGTCCTTCCACCTCGCTCTCGTACACCCTCTTAGTCATTCTCTCGCTTTCCATACGTTCCATATGGCCCTACATACAATTGCATTAACTTCTCTCTCTCTCTCTCTCTCTCTCTCTCTCTCTCTCTCTCTCTCTCTAAAATACACGGTAATTAGTAGCCCAAACAGTGCAGTTCATAATGTGAGCAAAGTTACTCGCTCTCGCTAAGTACACATGCACATGAATACCATGTTAGACCATGCTTTGCAACGTGCAGGTATATTATTTTAGAAAACTCAATTAACCGTCCTTTACTGATAATGAATACTATTGGCTTACCCTAACACCAGAAAACATATTTTGTGTAAGTACACTAGCATGTTCCTCCAAAACAAACGGCAGACAATCCCCTCTTCCTTTATAGCGGAATGATATAATAGGGGTGGCAGAGATAAAGGTAAATAATCATGAAGGAAAGGTAGTATAAAATGCTACAGCAAGACAGGAGTGAGATGGCAAGTCCCATGTTCTTCTGACGTAAAGGTGAAGGGTGAGTTTGTGGGTTGTGGGAGAGAGCGAGAGAGAGAGTGTTAAATAATGATGGCAAGAGAAAGACTCCAGACGCTCTAAAGAAAGGTAATGGGAGAAGGGGAGAGAACCACATATTTGTTATTCACAATACCACTAACTTCTGGATTGGATAAAACATAGACGGATGAAAAGCCAGTTATCCCATTACTAAAACATCCTTCAACACCCAACATCTATATAACGTGCTTCAGTCAACATCTAACATCCTCAGTTTACATCCAGAAGACATCGGTATGTGTGGTGAAGTGGTGTGGTCATGCCACTGGACTGGTAATCCAACCGTCCCTGGTTCGAATCCCGATGTATCAATGGGAAAATATTATTGGGATGGAATTTGTGCTGTATCAGTGCATTACCACAAAGCCCACTGAATCGCCAAAAAGTACACTCATTGTTCCCTGATTAAATAGCACTGTATGAGTATTCCCATACTCAAAATAGGCTACAGTAGGGCAATGCCTATTGAGTTGACTGCTAAATAGATGGCGTTCTGAGAGCAAGGGTCCGAGTCTAGGGGGCGAAACAGTGAAGCGGATAAGGCTAAGCAGCTACAGAGATGTGGCTGCTTCGAGCCTAGGGTGGGCAACCAGCTCCGTGCATCATGCGAAGGCAAGATGACGGGGGGCTAGTTGCAGCTCAAAAAGCTTTTCATGTCTCACTCGCTAGACTGGAACAAAACTTCACGGGTTTCACCGTTAAATGTACGGTTGAATGTACAGGCACTCGGCCAATGCCCGAGAGGGAATAGTTGGAATATAGAAGAAAAAAAAAAGTACATGCAAAATACAAAAGCCAACAGTTAAACATTTTCAGTAAGCCAGCATCTGGCAAACATCCAATATCCTTCATACATCGAATATCCATAGTCACTGAAGGAATGGTGTTATTAGGCTTCTAGCAAGTTGATCAAATATACCTGCGGCAAAATTTATCTGTAACTCAGTTCAGAGCCCACCAAAACAGCACTGGCATTAATTTTGTGTGTGAGAGAGAGAGAGAGAGAGAGAACACCAAGGTTACGGTGGTCGCGTTTGCCAAAATCTCATTATCGAGCGCTAACCCTGTAATGATGGAGGCTAAATGTTGGGTAATGGATGTGGAGCTCCGATAACACTGATAATGGAGGCAGGACCAGTGTTATCAGAGGGGCGACAATTACGACTAATGAAAAGTGATGGCTCAGGGGGCAGTGGTGATTTGTAGGGACATTTTGTTTTATGTTTTCTTTTTAATACAGATAACTGGATTTCAGGAAGGGAGCCTTTGGCCTCATGTGAGCGTGCCTTCACACTCAAACCTATTTTGTGTCTGTGTGTGTGCATTTATACTGTATATGTGTGCGTACACGCATAATAGTGTGTATATGTGAGTGTTCATCACAAAAAACGTTGTACAGCATTTTCTGATTACATCTATATCGCTTCTACAATCAATCATGTGTAGCCATATACAAATCAACAATATCCCAATGTGTTACCCATAAATATTTGCCAATAAGAAGTACAGTCACTCATAAACAATGTGAAACATCGACATAACGTTACCTTCACATTCTTTGAAATGTCTCTAAGCAAGGTTGAGCGAAATGTTGTATATGCATTCGTTTGTCTACAAGAGAGTTTTTTTTGTTTTGATATTGTGACCACTCCGTTAGAACCGCATGGCTTGTCCTACAGTGACTCACTAGGATCGCCAGGGCAGTGGATGGGGCTACAGTTTATGTATTAGAGTGTGCTTTATTTCATATGAAAGCTCGTGTCATGGGCAGTCCAGAAAGGCTCTTTGTTTTCGCCCATGTCAAGGCTTTATATATTTAATTGTAAAGTCTATATTTTATCATTAACTAGTAATGATAGGATCTGGGAGAGAGAGAGGGAGTAGAACAGAGTGAGAGGGGGCGCGCAGTGTTTTTTTGTCCCGCTCGATGACGTCACGGCTGGCTGCCTCGCGGGGGTTGGTGGAGAGAGGCCCTTACCATGCTGTAAGCTTTGCTAGTGGTTAGAGGACTTGTAACCGCTGTTTTCCCACGCGGCTCGAGCTAGTGCGAGTATATATACAGTTCCTCGCCACTCTCTCCCTCAGATCTGGTTTCTAGAACGCACCCATCTCTTTTCCCTTGCTATCTATCCCCGCTCCGTACCTGAGAATCTTTTCCTCTGCCTATCTCTCTCATTTTCCATATCCTTCACCACCTTTTATTAATAGTATACCCCCTCTGGTTAACTCTGCAAAATCAGCTTCATGCTGGCCAGTTGTATTGTGTGTTAAGGTCTGATATAGCCTATGTATGTTAGTTGTTAAGATAAGTGGATCACGAAGCATTGGTTGGCATTTATATTGTTTAGTACTGCTTCCTTTAGTTATTAGTGTTCTGCTGGATTAGATAATGCTAGACTTGAGAGTCTTTCCTCTCACTTAAACAGTAGGCTACCATAGTGCGGTTGGGAATATGAACATGATTAGATTAATATCCAGTATTCGAGAATGGATAATAAGTCGTAGGCGTGTGCATAAACTTTTAACCGTCCTGGTGGTGTAATGGTTAAGGTGGCAAAAATATGTGTGATAACCCGGGTTCGAATCCCGGTGGATCATATATACTTTAATTAATTTCATTGGGGGTGTGGTGGTGAGATTAATAAAAATAATATTATTAGTAGGTTTAGGGATATTTCTTCGAGAGGCCGGTCTATATGATCTGTGCCCCATGAATATTCTTTCCTCTCACTTAAACAGTAGGCTACCATAGTGCGGTTGGGAATATGAACATGATTAGATTAATATCCAGTATTCGAGAATGGATAATAAGTCGTAGGCGTGTGCATAAACCTTTAACCGTCCTGGTGGTGTAATGGTTAAGGTGGCAAAATATGTGTGTGATAACCCGGGTTCGAATCCCGGTGGATCATATATACTTTAATTAATTTCATTGGGGGTGTGGTGGTGAGATTAATAAAAATAATATTATTAGTAGGTTTAGGGATATTTCTTCGAGAGGCCGGTCTATATGATCTGTGCCCCATGAATATTCTTTCCTCTCACTTAAACAGTAGGCTACCATAGTGCGGTTGGGAATATGAACATGATTAGATTAATATCCAGTATTCGAGAATGGATAATAAGTCGTAGGCGTGTGCATAAACCTTTAACCGTCCTGGTGGTGTAATGGTTAAGGTGGCAAAAATATGTGTGTGATAACCCGGGTTCGAATCCCGGTGGATCATATATACTTTAATTAATTTCATTGGGGGTGGTGGTGAGATTAATAAAAATAATATTATTAGTAGGTTTAGGGATATTTCTTCGAGAGGCCGGTCTATATGATCTGTGCCCCATGAATATTCTTTCCTCTCACTTAAACAGTAGGCTACCATAGTGCGGTTGGGAATATGAACATGATTAGATTAATATCCAGTATTCGAGAATGGATAATAAGTCGTAGGCGTGTGCATAAACCTTTAACCGTCCTGGTGGTGTAATGGTTAAGGTGGCAAAATATGTGTGTGATAACCCGGGTTCGAATCCCGGTGGATCATATATACTTTAATTAATTTCATTGGGGGTGTGGTGGTGAGATTAAAAAAAATAATATTATTAGTAGGTTTAGGGATATTTCTTCGAGAGGCCGGTCTATATGATCTGTGCCCCATGAATATTCTTTCCTCTCACTTAAACAGTAGGCTACCATAGTGCGGTTGGGAATATGAACATGATTAGATTAATATCCAGTATTCGAGAAAGGATAATAAGTCGTAGGCGTGTGCATAAACCTTTAACCGTCCTGGTGGTGTAATGGTTAAGGTGGCAAAAATATGTGTGTGATAACCCGGGTTCGAATCCCGGTGGATCATATATACTTTAATTAATTTCATTGGGGGTGTGGTGGTGAGATTAATAAAAATAATATTATTAGTAGGTTTAGGGATATTTCTTCGAGAGGCCGGTCTATATGATCTGTGCCCCATGAATATTCTTTCCTCTCACTTAAACAGTAGGCTACCATAGTGCGGTTGGGAATATGAACATGATTAGATTAATATCCAGTATTCGAGAATGGATAATAAGTCGTAGGCGTGTGCATAAACCTTTAACCGTCCTGGTGGTGTAATGGTTAAGGTGGCAAAAATATGTGTGTGATAACCCGGGTTCGAATCCCGGTGGATCATATATACTTTAATTAATTTCATTGGGGTGTGGTGGTGAGATTAATAAAAATAATATTATTAGTAGGTTTAGGGATATTTCTTCGAGAGGCCGGTCTATATGATCTGTGCCCCATGAATATTCTTTCCTCTCACTTAAACAGTAGGCTACCATAGTGCGGTTGGGAATATGAACATGATTAGATTAATATCCAGTATTCGAGAATGGATAATAAGTCGTAGGCGTGTGCATAAACCTTTAACCGTCCTGGTGGTGTAATGGTTAAGGTGGCAAAAATATGTGTGTGATAACCCGGGTTCGAATCCCGGTGGATCATATATACTTTAATTAATTTCATTGGGGGTGTGTGGTGGTGAGATTAATAAAAATAATATTATTAGTAGGTTTAGGGATATTTCTTCGAGAGGCCGGTCTATATGATCTGTGCCCCATGAATATTCTTTCCTCTCACTTAAACAGTAGGCTACCATAGTGCGGTTGGGAATATGAACATGATTAGATTAATATCCAGTATTCGAGAATGGATAATAAGTCGTAGGCGTGTGCATAAACCTTTAACCGTCCTGGTGGTGTAATGGTTAAGGTGGCAAAAATATGTGTGTGATAACCCGGGTTCGAATCCCGGTGGATCATATATACTTTAATTAATTTCATTGGGGTGTGGTGGTGAGATTAATAAAAATAATATTATTAGTAGGTTTAGGGATATTTCTTCGAGAGGCCGGTCTATATGATCTGTGCCCCATGAATATTCTTTCCTCTCACTTAAACAGTAGGCTACCATAGTGCGGTTGGGAATATGAACATGATTAGATTAATATCCAGTATTCGAGAATGGATAATAAGTCGTAGGCGTGTGCATAAACCTTTAACCGTCCTGGTGGTGTAATGGTTAAGGTGGCAAAAATATGTGTGTGATAACCCGGGTTCGAATCCCGGTGGATCATATATACTTTAATTAATTTCATTGGGGGTGTGGTGGTGAGATTAATAAAAATAATATTATTAGTAGGTTTAGGGATATTTCTTCGAGAGGCCGGTCTATATGATCTGTGCCCCATGAATATTCTTTCCTCTCACTTAAACAGTAGGCTACCATAGTGCGGTTGGGAATATGAACATGATTAGATTAATATCCAGTATTCGAGAATGGATAATAAGTCGTAGGCGTGTGCATAAACCTTTAACCGTCCTGGTGGTGTAATGGTTAAGGTGGCAAAAATGTGTGTGTGATAACCCGGGTTCGAATCCCGGTGGATCATATATACTTTAATTAATTTCATTGGGGGTGTGGTGGTGAGATTAATAAAAATAATATTATTAGTAGGTTTAGGGATATTTCTTCGAGAGGCCGGTCTATATGATCTGTGCCCCATGAATATTCTTTCCTCTCACTTAAACAGTAGGCTACCATAGTGCGGTTGGGAATATGAACATGATTAGATTAATATCCAGTATTCGAGAATGGATAATAAGTCGTAGGCGTGTGCATAAACCTTTAACCGTCCTAGTGGTGTAATGGTTAAGGTGGCAAAAATATGTGTGTGATAACCCGGGTTCGAATCCCGGTGGATCATATATACTTTAATTAATTTCATTGGGGGTGTGGTGGTGAGATTAATAAAAATAATATTATTAGTAGGTTTAGGGATATTTCTTCGAGAGGCCGGTCTATATGATCTGTGCCCCATGAATATTCTTTCCTCTCACTTAAACAGTAGGCTACCATAGTGCGGTTGGGAATATGAACATGATTAGATTAATATCCAGTATTCGAGAATGGATAATAAGTCGTAGGCGTGTGCATAAACCTGTAACCGTCCTGTTGGTGTAATGGTTAAGGTGGCAAAAATATGTGTGATAACCCGGGTTCGAATCCCGGTGGATCATATATACTTTAATTAATTTCATTGGGGGTGTGGTGGTGAGATTAATAAAAATAATATTATTAGTAGGTTTAGGGATATTTCTTCGAGAGGCCGGTCTATATGATCTGTGCCCCATGAATATTCTTTCCTCTCACTTAAACAGTAGGCTACCATAGTGCGGTTGGGAATATGAACATGATTAGATTAATATCCAGTATTCGAGAATGGATAATAAGTCGTAGGCGTGTGCATAAACCTTTAACCGTCCTGGTGGTGTAATGGTTAAGGTGGCAAAAATATGTGTGTGATAACCCGGGTTCGAATCCCGGTGGATCATATATACTTTAATTAATTTCATTGGGGGTGTGGTGGTGAGATTAAAAAAAATAATATTATTAGTAGGTTTAGGGATATTTCTTCGAGAGGCCGGTCTATATGATCTGTGCCCCATGAATATTCTTTCCTCTCACTTAAACAGTAGGCTACCATAGTGCGGTTGGGAATATGAACATGATTAGATTAATATCCAGTATTCGAGAAAGGATAATAAGTCGTAGGCGTGTGCATAAACCTTTAACCGTCCTGGTGGTGTAATGGTTAAGGTGGCAAAAATATGTGTGTGATAACCCGGGTTCGAATCCCGGTGGATCATATATACTTTAATTAATTTCATTGGGGGTGTGGTGGTGAGATTAATAAAAATAATATTATTAGTAGGTTTAGGGATATTTCTTCGAGAGGCCGGTCTATATGATCTGTGCCCCATGAATATTCTTTCCTCTCACTTAAACAGTAGGCTACCATAGTGCGGTTGGGAATATGAACATGATTAGATTAATATCCAGTATTCGAGAATGGATAATAAGTCGTAGGCGTGTGCATAAACCTTTAACCGTCCTGGTGGTGTAATGGTTAAGGTGGCAAAAATATGTGTGTGATAACCCGGGTTCGAATCCCGGTGGATCATATATACTTTAATTAATTTCATTGGGGGTGTGGTGGTGAGATTAATAAAAATAATATTATTAGTAGGTTTAGGGATATTTCTTCGAGAGGCCGGTCTATATGATCTGTGCCCCATGAATATTCTTTCCTCTCACTTAAACAGTAGGCTACCATAGTGCGGTTGGGAATATGAACATGATTAGATTAATATCCAGTATTCGAGAATGGATAATAAGTCGTAGGCGTGTGCATAAACCTTTAACCGTCCTGGTGGTGTAATGGTTAAGGTGGCAAAAATATGTGTGTGATAACCCGGGTTCGAATCCCGGTGGATCATATATACTTTAATTAATTTCATTGG
This sequence comes from Paralithodes platypus, assembly GCA_032716605.1. Classification (NCBI taxonomy): domain Eukaryota; kingdom Metazoa; phylum Arthropoda; class Malacostraca; order Decapoda; family Lithodidae; genus Paralithodes; species Paralithodes platypus. Next base: position 35,693,704 of record CM064512.1, read on the forward strand.
GGGTGTGGTGGTGAGATTAATAAAAATAATATTATTAGTAGGTTTAGGGATATTTCTTCGAGAGGCCGGTCTATATGATCTGTGCCCCATGAATATTCTTTCCTCTCACTTAAACAGTAGGCTACCATAGTGCGGTTGGGAATATGAACATGATTAGATTAATATCCAGTATTCGAGAATGGATAATAAGTCGTAGGCGTGTGCATAAACCTTTAACCGTCCTGGTGGTGTAATGGTTAAGGTGGCAAAAATATGTGTGTGATAACCCGGGTTCGAATCCCGGTGGATCATATATACTTTAATTAATTTCATTGGGGGTGTGGTGGTGAGATTAATAAAAATAATATTATTAGTAGGTTTAGGGATATTTCTTCGAGAGGCCGGTCTATATGATCTGTGCCCCATGAATATTCTTTCCTCTCACTTAAACAGTAGGCTACCATAGTGCGGTTGGGAATATGAACATGATTAGATTAATATCCAGTATTCGAGAATGGATAATAAGTCGTAGGCGTGTGCATAAACCTTTAACCGTCCTGGTGGTGTAATGGTTAAGGTGGCAAAAATATGTGTGTGATAACCCGGGTTCGAATCCCGGTGGATCATATATACTTTAATTAATTTCATTGGGGGTGTGGTGGTGAGATTAATAAAAATAATATTATTAGTAGGTTTAGGGATATTTCTTCGAGAGGCCGGTCTATATGATCTGTGCCCCATGAATATTCTTTCCTCTCACTTAAACAGTAGGCTACCATAGTGCGGTTGGGAATATGAACATGATTAGATTAATATCCAGTATTCGAGAATGGATAATAAGTCGTAGGCGTGTGCATAAACCTTTAACCGTCCTGGTGGTGTAATGGTTAAGGTGGCAAAAATATGTGTGTGATAACCCGGGTTCGAATCCCGGTGGATCATATATACTTTAATTAATTTCATTGGGGGTGTGGTGGTGAGATTAATAAAAATAATATTATTAGTAGGTTTAGGGATATTTCTTCGAGAGGCCGGTCTATATGATCTGTGCCCCATGAATATTCTTTCCTCTCACTTAAACAGTAGGCTACCATAGTGCGGTTGGGAATATGAACATGATTAGATTAATATCCAGTATTCGAGAATGGATAATAAGTCGTAGGCGTGTGCATAAACCTTTAACCGTCCTGGTGGTGTAATGGTTAAGGTGGCAAAAATATGTGTGTGATAACCCGGGTTCGAATCCCGGTGGATCATATATACTTTAATTAATTTCATTGGGGGTGTGGTGGTGAGATTAATAAAAATAATATTATAGGTATTGTTTCCTATGAGTGCTGGCTTCAGTTAAAAGCGGCACGACATACCTGAGAACTGGAGTTGATTGAGTAAATTCTAGTCTGTGTGCCATTGAGAGTAGAGCATGCACGAATGAGGGTTTTTTGCCTATACCATTCTGCACTGTTCTAGTCTCGATTGTTTGTCTTTGAGGTACGCCAGGAGAACGCTTAATACTTCGGTATTAAGGTTTCTCAAGAGAGCTACCCTTCATTATAACGTAATATTTGACGCACAGACTTGAGATTTGCACTAGGCTATGCAGCATGCCATGCGCACCAGTATCTCGTATCATTGACTCTAGCTAGACTTTATCAATCATAGTAGACATTAAGTATATTAACCTAATTACTCTTTTTATGCATACCCATTTATGATTACACAAGCATTTCGCAGCCTAGTTGGATGTATTGAGACACAAACGACTTAGGCTCTTTTTGTTGATAGGAATACTGCATTGTCGTGGCGATTATTATTATTGTTGTTGTGTTTAGGATATTCTTGGCTCCGACGGCATTATATATTCTGCCTTTTTGTGTGCATAGCCTGCACGAGCATTGTTCCGCTGCCTGCCTTTTTGGGTTCCATTTCCGATACGAGCATCTTTATAGCATCTAACATTTAAAGAAGATTCCTTGTTAGTGTTGAAGGACTTTAGTGCACTTTCTTTCATGCAGGAGTGCCTGCCATTTATTGATTAAAGTAACATAAGCTGTAACTTCTCTTACCACCTTACTTTGCATACCATAACTAAGCACCTTCGGTTATAGGTAGTAATAGGCTGTTTTCACATAACATTAAGCCTTGAGTAGACGCACATTTATTGAGAGTTTGATAGCCTATTATTGCATATAGAACTCTGTAGAGTATTTGTGTTCTTTGTTCACTGGGAATATACATCAGAGGTTGGAGCTAGCGCTTTCCGTTGTAACATTTATGCCATTACTAGTCCAATGAATAAGAGCCCTGATATATTTGAACCCCAGTCGTAACAAATGGCGACCTTACCTAGGATTTGGTGAACCTACATTTATTAGCAGGGAACATTAGTTGTTTTGGAGAATATTTTGCGGGGATCAGCAAGAATTTTTTTTTTTTTGCAACATAGTATAGCCCTTGAGTATTTCCGAGAATTGTTGTGTGTATATTGAGGTATAAGAGTTTGGGGTGCTTCTTTTCTGAATATTGTGGTGAGAAATTTTTGTGAGCATCATGTCTTATACCGGATCAGAGGAGAATGGAGACACAGTACGTAATGTCGAGACTGAGGAACAGCAGCATGATGAAAGGGTTAATCGGGTGAACTGTGAGGAGGATGCTAGGATATTTTTGCAATGGCCTGTTACTGCCGAGCGGTTGGAGGGTATGGAGCGGTACGGTCTTCAATGCCTGGCCACAGCTATCGGTCATGGGGGTACTAGTGGCATGACCAGGGATAACTTGATAACGTGTGTACTGGGCAGGGTGACTGGTGAGCGAGATGGGTTGAGTGCTCAGAGCCCTTCGGCCATGCTTCCCCTACACTCGACTCCCAGCCATCCCAGTAGTTTGCCGACCCCGGGTACGCTTCAACAGTTGGGTGGTGACTGGCAGGGTGGGTTGCCCCTGGGGGGACCACCGGTAATTTCAAATATTGTAGCACCTTCACCTCCTCAAGGGTTATCTCCAGAATTATTGTTTAAGCTCGAATTAGCTAAGCTTCGGCATCAGCAGCAAATAGAATTAGCCAAGATAGAAGAGAGAAAAACTATTAGTCAAGCAAAAATCCAAGCCGAGTCGACTAGGTACTGTGCCGACATGGATGTAGAGAAGTCGCGTGTAGAGACAACGGGACAGCGACTTGGGGCTGGTAACCGTGTTCATGAGCAGTCTCTCTCGCACTTATTGAAACTGGTTCCGGTGTTTGATGAGAGTGGTGTAACAGAATTTTTCGCACGCTTTGAGAAGAAGTGCCAGGAACACCAGTGGCCAGAGAATAAATGGGCAGCACTTGTATCCTCTAGATTAATAGGCAAGGGTCTTAAAGCCTACGATGCGTTACCTTTGGAGTTATGTATTGTGTACGAGGATCTCAAGGAGGCTGTCCTGAGGGCTTACGAACTGCAACCAGAAACTTACCGTTTGAAGTTCCGGGGTGTAACTAAGGGAAGAGATAGCACCTTTTTGGAACACGCCCGGGACTTGTCCGATGCTATGGGGAACTGGCTCCGATCTGAGAAGGTAACAACGTTTGATGGAGTTAAGCAGTTAATGATGTTGGAGCAGTTCTTTAAGAGCACGGGCGGTGATCTAACTTTGAACTTAAAGGAGAAAAACCCAAGAACTCTAGTAGAAGCAGCAGAAATGGCTGATCTATGGCTGTCGTTGATTCGGGGTTGCGGGTCCTCACAGAAGTACGATGCAAGTGCTAGGGACCGTTATCCTCCCCCTCCCCGTAGCAATGACACATTTAAACCAAAGAGCAATGAAACTAAAACTGAAGCCAAACCTACCACCACACCGTATGTGAAAAGTCAGGGGCCTTTTACATCACAGTATAAGCCGAAACCGAAATTTATGTGTTTTAGGTGCCACCAGGAGGGTCATAAGGCAAATGAGTGCCCTAGTCGACCTCCTCCGGCAGCCGTGTCTTTTGCTCACGGCATTGGAGTGTTCAAGAGGACATCGGAGTTTGTTAGAGGCATTTCTTCCGAGGTAAATACACTGCCAGTGCAGAAGGATCCGGAAGGCTTATTCCCTGTCCGTGATGCCTTTAGTGACCACAGGGGACTCGGTTGTGTGGAGTGGGGGGGTAGAAGACATGAGGTGAGAATTTTGCGTGACACTGGGGCATCGCAAACACTGTTGAGAAATTTCACTGGTAAACCTGTCAATACGGCGCGGGTGGTTGTGGTTCAGGGAGTTAATGCGACAAGGTCATACCCGCTTGTAAGAATGAAGGTGGAAGTTGATGGTGTGACTCGTGACCTGGATGTAGGAATTGTGGAGAAGTTACCTGTTGGGGACGTCGACCTCCTTCTTGGCAACGACTTTGCGGGGCCTACTTCTGAGGCTCCACCCTTAGTCGTTGTCGAGAAGCCGGCCGACGTGAGTAGGGAGGAGCAGGAGGGGGTTGGGAAGTGTCCGGGGCAGCCTATGGAGTGTGTTGTCACCGGAGATTCTGCATCCAGGGAGTCACATTCTGGTCAACAATCTTTAGATCAGCGGAGGAAGGGTACCGAGAAAGGGTTGGAAGTTGATGCGGTTGAGAGTTTAGTGTCAACGGACCTTCTCGGGGACTCATTATTAGGACCACATTTCGAGTCTCGAGAAGACCCAGTAACTGTTCCTGAAGGGGCAGAGGATGGGCTTAAAAAGACGAAAGAGTTGAAGGAGGACAGTGATGCACAGTCGGGAGATGTAGCAACAAGGTACCCTGACGCGTACCCTATGAGAAATGGGTCGGCGAAAACGGTGGTCCGAAGCTTGCTTGTGTATTTTTCCCGGTATGGTTACCCGCAGGGGATTCAGTCAGTCCGGGGACCCAACTTCACTTCTAGCCTCTTTGTACAAGCAATGCCGCAGCATGGAATTGTTTTGGTTGTGTCATCTGCATATCATCCGGAGAGCCAGGGTGTGTTAGAGCGATGGCACTCGGCCTTGAAATCTGTGCTTCGTTGTTGTTGCTTTGAGAGAGGGAAGGATTGGGATCATAGCCTGCCATGTGTTTTGTTTGCTGTGCAGGAGGTACCTGGGGAGAGTTTGGGATTCAGCCCTAATGAGCTCGTCTTTGGACACCGTGTCAGAGGGCCTCTCCATATGGTTGAAGAAGTATGGGAGGGCGCAGAAAAACCTTGTTCTATGCTCAAGTGTGTCCTCAACAGTCGAGAACGGATGTTGCGCAGTCTGGAGTTGGCTGACCGTAATTTGACTAGCTCTCAGGCCCTCAGGAAGGACAGGTACGACCTCAAGGTTGAACTCAGGGAGTTTCACGTGGGTCAGGAGGTGTTGATTCTACTGCCCCTTGTAGGTCACCCCTTATCCGCGAAGTACGCTGGTCCTTATAGGGTGGTGGAGGAGCTATCGGACCTGGTTTACTTGGTAGCCACTCCAGACAGACGGAAGCGCAATCAGTTATGTCATGATAATCCTGTGAAGGAGTATGGGAGGCACCCCCCTGAGCCTCTCACTGTGCCTGTGATAACGTTTAGCAGTCAAGGTGGAGAAGGAGAACGGGACAGTCAAGCTCAGGTGGAGGATAACTGGAAGGATAAGGAGTTCAAATGGGCGCCTGAGTGTGAGAAGGTGTTTAGGGAAGTAAAACACCTGTTGTGCACTCACCCGATCCTCAGGGCCCCTGACTTTAGCCTACCTTTCCAACTAGCAACGGAGGCTAGTGGTGTGGGGGCTGGTGCCATCCTTGTGGAAAAGGACGATGATGGGCTGGAGCATCCTGTTAGTTTCTCCTCGGAGAAGTACAATTCGGCCCAGGGGAGCTGCTCTGTTGTCAAGGAGGAGCTGCTGGCAGTTGTACTTGCTCTGAGGCATTTCGAGGTCTGTGTTCCAGCCTATGGTCCGGTCGTTGTAGTTTACCCAGATCATCACCCTCTCAAGTTCTTGGACCAGTTTCACAATCGGAATATGAGGCTGACCAGGTGGTCACTAAGGTTATTGGTATATAACCTGGACATACGCCATATTGCTGGTTGTGACTACGTGGTTGCAGATGGTCGTTCAAGGGTATATGATCCTGGGTAGATTGACACACGGGTAGCCTCCTGCTTTAGTTTGAATAGTATTTTGCGCTTGGTGCTTGTTGGCTCGCGGTTGTAGCCCAGCGTATTGGGTCGTAAAGCAGGAGTTGAGCGTTTGGTATAGAAGAAAAAACTAGGCTTGCCCCTATAGTGCAGCCGAAATAAACAAATTATAAACATAAAAATCAAATAAAAACTCTTTCTTTGATAGTTGATTTTTTTTAGTATGTTATAGCAGTAATTCTGAGTTGCACTCCTCTCAGAATGCTGGGCTAGAGAAGCTCGCTCTTGAGGAGCATAACTACATATGATTTGACCTATGGTGTTGGGGAGGGTTATAATTTTGAAAAATGTTTTGTTGAAGAACTGTGCCTGATATTTTATTGCTGCTGGGTGATGGGAAGTGGAGATATAGCATTGGTTCTAACCATCAGATTTTTGTGAGCCTTGGGGCCTCTGAGAAAAATCTTGGGGGGGGTGTGACGTTGACCACTCCGTTAGAAGTTAGAACCGCATGGCTTGTCCTATAGTGACTCACTAGGATCGCCAGGGCAGTGGATGGGGCTACAGTTTATGTATTAGAGTGTGCTTTATTTCATATGAAAGCTCGTGTCATGGGCAGTCCAGAAAGGCTCTTTGTTTTCGCCCATGTCAAGGCTTTATATATTTAATTGTAAAGTATATATTTTATCATTAACTAGTAATGATAGGATCTGGGAGAGAGAGAGGGAGTAGAACAGAGTGAGAGGGGGCGCGCAGTGTTTTTTGTCCCGCTCGATGACGTCACGGCTGGCTGCCTCGCGGGAGTTGGTGGAGAGAGGCCCTTACCATGCTGTAAGCTTTGCTAGTGGTTAGATGACTTGTAACCGCTGTTTTCCCACGCGGCTCGAGCTAGTGCGAGTATATATACAGTTCCTCGCCACTCTCTCCCTCAGATCTGGTTTCTAGAACGCACCCATCTTTTTTCCCTTGCTATCTATCCCCGCTCCGTACCTGAGAATCTTTTCCTCTGCCTATCTCTCTCATTTTCCATATCCTTCACCACCTTTTATTAATATTATACCCCCTCTGGTTAACTCTGCAAAATCAGCTTCATGCTGGCCAGTTGTATTGTGTGTTAAGGTCTGATATAGCCTATGTATGTTAGTTGTTAAGATAAGTGGATCACGAAGCATTGGTTGGCATTTATATTGTTTAGTACTGCTTCCTTTAGTTATTAGTGTTCTGCTGGATTAGATAATGCTAGACTAGGAGTCTGATATTATAGGTATTGTTTCCTATGAGTGCTGGCTTCAGTTAAAAGCGGCACGACATACCTGAGAACTGGAGTTGATTGAGTAAATTCTAGTCTGTGTGCCATTGAGAGTAGAGCATGCACGAATGAGGGTTTTTTGCCTATACCATTCTGCACTGTTCTAGTCTCGATTGTTTGTCTTTGAGGTACGCCAGGAGAACGCTTAATACTTCGGTATTAAGGTTTCTCAAGAGAGCTACCCTTCATTATAACGTAATATTTGACGCACAGACTTGAGATTTACACTAGGCTATGCGGCATGCCATGCGCACCAGTATCTCGTATCATTGACTCTAGCTAGACTTTATCAGTCACAGTAGACATTAAGTATATTAACCTAATTACTCTTTTTATGCATACCCATTTATGATTACACAAGCATTTCGCAGCCTAGTTGGATGTATTGAGACACAAACGACTTAGGCTCTTTTTGTTGATAGGAATACTGCATTGTCGTGGCGATTATTATTATTGTTGTTGTGTTTAGGATATTCTTGGCTCCGACGGCATTATATATTCTGCCTTTTTGTGTGCATAGCCTGCACGAGCATTGTTCCGCTGCCTGCCTTTTTGGGTTCCATTTCCGATACGAGCATCTTTATAGCATCTAACATTTAAAGAAGATTCCTTGTTAGTGTTGAAGGACTTTAGTGCACTTTCTTTCATGCAGGAGTGCCTGACATTTATTGATTAAAGTAACGTAAGCTGTAACTTCTCTTACCACCTTACTTTGCATACCATAACCAAGCACCTTCGGTTATAGGTAGTAATAGGCTGTTTTCACATAACATTAAGCCTAGAGTAGACGCACATTTATTGAGAGTTTGATAGCCTATTATTGCATATAGAACTCTGTAGAGTATTTATGTTCTTTGTTCACTGGGAATATACATCAGAGGTTGGAGCTAGCGCTTTCCGTTGTAACATTTATGCCATTACTAGTCCAATGAATAAGAGCCCTGATATATTTGAACCCCAGTCGTAACAATATTTGTTTCTTTCTTTGAGGATGATACAATTTTATATCGTGACACATTAACTCTTCGTGATGACAACATCCATGTTCATTGAATTTTGGATATCATGAAATGATTTCAACCTGTTTAGGTATGCTGCAAGTCAAAATATTTATGGAATTTACCCCTTGGGTTTCTTAAGTAAGTATCTTAATTGATTTTTTTTTTTTTTTTTTAACCAGGATCAAGAACAATTGGAGTCATCTCACTGAAAAGGATAATTCATGTGTGCCTGCTATATCACTCCCGGTACCTTCATATACTCTAACAGGGTAAAGCCCCGTTCACACTGGCATCCCGACCCTTGCAGACTTTAACCCTTCCTGCCTAGGTGTCATTTTAAAATGACACCCCTTGCGAAGGGCAGGAGCCAAGGTGTCCTTTTAAAATCCGTAAGCTTGAAAGCCTATTAAGCGTGGTTTGAAAGCCATGCGATGAAACATTTGCAAACAAAGCCGGTCGGAGCGACGCGCACCTTCAAAAACAAGAAGAAGTCGGATCATTGTTGTTGTTGTCTGCTAGAACGAAATTCGTGTCTGTAAATGTCCGATATTACTTAAACCGCATTAAAACTCCCTCCACGGAAATCATAATCACAACTGAACCAGTTGACCTAGAGAGCTCTACTCAACGCCAGTCTATAGATACAAATAAGTGCTACATTTAGAGATGTGTGTGAATTCTCTAGCAGTTAAAATAACAAAAATAGGTCTAGGCCTATTATGACGTTTTTGGCCTTATCGGCCGGATCGTAGTGCTGTCATTCAGAAGGCGAGCCCGGGGGGAGAGGTGGGGTGGGGTAGAATGACTGTCTTTCACAAAGTCTGGGTCAAACTCCTGCAGGGTCAGGGCAAGGTTAATTAACGGAGTCATGGATAGGACGTGTCAAGGAGTCGACACCCCTGTCTTTTTCTAAAGTGTCCAAAACAGTTGGGACGTTTGGTCCTGGTTCACCGCCGTCACTAGGATCAAAGGTATCAACACATGATTTGCCAAAATAAATATATATTGTACAAAAGTTTGAAAATATATGTAATTTTTGCAATGTTTGCATAACCAATGTCTTTTCGAAGATCTCTGTAGTTCTTTCAATTATAGTTTACGTAGAATAGGCACACATAAAAATTAACATTGAAAAAACAAATTGATAAATTAAAAGAATATGACTGTACACACTCCTATCAACACAATAGATTACATACATCCATAGATATACGTTACAGTCATTCACGTCCGCACATAATACATAAACAACCAAAATATATACACCGCATACAGTATATCATATATTAGTACATGTAAAACTTTGCTTCGCAAACAAATTACCAAGTGACAAATCATGTAAACATGCATACATACATAATTATACACTCATTATATACTGTACCCCATAGTATATTTAACTCGTAGCATATGTTCATATATCAACACACATAATTATGCATGCATGCACATATCAACATGTCAACATACATAGGTAGCCATCTATTGATATTCAAAATGTCACATTAAATCGCCTATAATTTACAAAACATAAGCAGACCTATACTTCGAAAGTGGTACAAACTCTCACATCAAATTATATTCATATATTGTACAGTACATATCCAAACTTGTTCACATGATTGTATGAATCAATAAACATTTATATATAGCCGAACATTTGTAACAACTAATTACACAAATAATAATATTTTCAAATAGATAACAATTTCATAAAGATAACACACACTAACAGTACGACATGCAAGGATACTTAGCTAGTTTCATTAAGATATAATATCAAGTGCATATACTCCTAACATAAAATATACAAACATACATTTACACCTACTGATATGTTTATACACATACAGTACTTACCCATGTCCACGCACATGACTCAATTAATTCATGCATATGTATATTCCAAACACACTCATTACAGAAATAACATGTTCAAATATATGGCACATATAGATATAAACACATATAAGCATTGCACATATACAGCATACACATGAAGAAAGAGTAATAATTACACAATATAGATATTCATAATCTCACATTCATAGTCTTAACAATGTATCAATACATTTACAGACACATACACACGTGTTGTTATACATAAATATACCGGTAGAGGTACTGATACATGCTAACATACGCTATGTGACTCAATATACACATAGATCCAAACTAGGTTGCCGTACGGCGTGGCTGGGCCGCAATACAGATGGTGAGAGGTCAACGTGGACGTAGGGGTAGCAGGCGGGATCATGCCGGAGGCGTGCAAACACAGGAATGGATGGGAAGCCAACGGGACGCCCCTGGATCAACCGGGGGATGTGGGATAGACGTGTGTGTTGGTGGAGGTTGGGGGAATGACGGGTCAAATATGCTTCAAAGACATTGCACAGTCATCCCGCGGTCATTTGTGGCGGTCCAAGAGTGCCCGGAGCAAGGACAAGGTCAAGGCAATATCGGGAGCATTGGCGCCAAACACAACGATCACTGAAAGGTTTCCCCACATTCGGGCCCGACCCAAAAATTCGTAAAGTCAGTCAAGGATGGCTAAGGTCATGTGCGTGGACGAGGCTTAATCCCTTCACCACTATTATGTAATGTCCATCGTCTTCTGGCTTCCATTAAACAATTTAATTTAGTTTGAAATCTACCGCTATGACTCCAAAGGGGTTAATACGATCTCAATAAACGCCTTTCTTAACATAAGTCCTTCTGAAACTGCATCAAATTGTCTAGTTTTAGCCAGAATCAATTAGGCATCATGGTGCTGAAGGGGTTAATACTAGTTGAGCTTTGATATTTGTGCCATAGAAATCTTTGGCAAAGTTCTAGTAGTATAGCAGTATAGATAGAAACCTGGTATAAATAGACTGTTGTGAAGTCCTCTCTGAGGTTGGCGGTCGGGTTGGTAGGGTATCGTTTCAGTCACATAGCATTCGAATCTAGATGTCGCCAACATAACCATGGTGGCAGTGCGAGGTCCGGACTACCCTTCAGTGACAAAGCCCATTTAGTGTACCAAACAAGCTATCTCCCCTTGGTATTTCGTCTCACTCAAACTTTAATGAGGACCTGCGATGAAATATCTCTGTGGCTCAGCAGTTTCCAGGTTAAACTTGATTACTTATCTCATCCCTCCTTAACAGGTAATGACATGTCCTAATTTGTAAGGCATCACCAAATCATATTTAATTCCTGTATTATTAGAGAATAAAATGTGGTAGATGTCATGGGATATGTAAGTTTAATAACTGCATAAGCACAGTGTTATCTTACACACAATTCCACCCGTATACTGAGCACCACCAGCCAGCCTTTCCATCTTCCACCGTCTGTCATCTGTCGTCCGTCCATCTGTCGGTCAGGATACACCTCTTAGACCCTTTAATGGATTATCACCAAACTTTACAGGTTTATCCGGTTGGTCAATGCGATGGTCTGCCAAAACAGATTTATTTTATTTCATTCAAAGGTAGAGGTCAAACTTCAAGGTTAAGATTTTACTCAAACTTCGTAATTTTCACTATAACAGTTATTCTAACATTAGTACTGTGTTGAACAAATTGTATTATAATCATTCAAAAATTTAAGGTCAAGAGTCAAAGTCAAAGGTTAGTATAAGATGCTTAATCATATTTGTTATATTGACATATACATTCTTATGAAACTTAGCATATATATTCAACCTAGGTCAAGGTCATGTAAGAAAACAAATCACAAAATTAGCTGAGATAGTTGTACCTTACTTGAAAGTGAATATTTTCAAACAAACTTATATTATTAAGGTCAAGATAAAGGTCAAAGGTCAACATCAGCTATGCTCTTGATATCTCCAAACCTAACATTACAGTTATAATAAAATTGCACACACTTATTTGATTTACCAAATAAATGGTCGTAAAAGGAACACATTGTAATCCTTAATCAAGGTCAAGTTCAGAGTTCATCACTCGTAATGAATGTTTGAAAATTCTCAACATTTTGCAAACTATTTCTTACTTGTTTCTAGCATAAATAACATATTGAACAATCCTTATATTTTTCATTCTAAATTACCTCTTGTCTTTTAATCGCACCAACATTTTGCCTGTATTCTTGAAAAGAGTAGATGGTTCACCTTTCAATTCACGAAATTTGGTAGGTACATATACTGTATATTCACTAGTTATTTACGTGTCGTAATGTGCGTGTTGTCCTTCACGATTGTAGTTCATTGTGTAATAATGATCACAAGGTACCATTTTAGCTTTGAATTTACATTGTTTTCATGTATGGGAATATATGTGCATATACGATGTGCTTATCTGTTTTCCCTTTTTGCATGTGTTCCTATAATTCCCAAGACCAGTTTTTACCAAACCCTGAATATTTGAACTAAACATAATATAACATTATTATCAAAATGAAAAATTACGCCGACAAGTTTTTCCTAATGCGCGCAGGCCATTATTTTGCCTAAGCAGGAATTAGGGCCCAGCTCACATTATTTTGGTTCATAAACCATGGAGAGACCGTAACTCTTGTGTAATAAGAACCTTATTATCTCAAATAGCTTTAAATGCTGATCTTGTTCCATACCTACCCCAGGCTCCTCTTTCTATTTGTTTTTCTTAATAAATTTGATTCAACTTAAAGTGAAAACATGACTTTATACATCAGCCATATCTAATCACCAGCATGTAATTAGTTTTCATTAAATAAAATATATTTACAATGTTTTACACATTTCCTATTGATAGACATATACGAATTTAGTATTGAACATAAATTAACTTTGTTACCTTGGCACATGGAAAAGCTACCACTTATTCTATATACATATTTAAATGTGTGTGGTCGTGGCAAAATGAGGCCTGAGCAGTCCTAGTTTTGTAGGCAGGAGTCAGTGATGGAAGCTGTAGTGGGAGATGTTCAGTAAGGTCTTCAAAGAAGCACCTTGTTGTTGATTTGCTCCACCTTCAGCTGCCACCCTTGTAGCTTTCTGTTGAATATTGATCAGTAATGTGAGGCGTTCCTTTGTTGCACTTGCTCAAGATACCTGCTGGGTGGCATGGACACTGCAGGACTGCATTGGAGACTTATACACCATTAGTATACTGCTAGCAGTAATATATGTAGACATACCTCTAAGGTAACACATCTTAATATTTTTCACTTTTTTGTCCAATTTTAGAGTTATTTTCTAGATATCTCATTGTAGTGAGGCAGATAGGTGGAAGAATTGTGCGTTTCTTGATAAAAGTGTCAAAATTGGCACATACAATAAGAAAAGCAGTATAATCAAAATTAGCTCATCACAGATATAGCCTATGTTGGCTTTGGCAGCCACTTTTCTATTAATCTCCATTAGAGTACTGAAATACATAATTATATTTACCCCAAACTGTATACTGTGGTAGAGATGTCAATCTAGTCTCAAATGGCTCATCTGGACAAGGGAAACAACTTATATTCATAGAATGTTTGGCTAATGTTGACCATTTAACTTGTACTGGTCCATGTAGTTTATTATCATGCTACAAATTGGTAAGAATTGTTGCCAATTGCCACTAATTTGTTGAACTACAGGAACCAGTAAAAGTCAAATGGTCAACTTTCTATAAACATTGTCTGAACATTTATTGTTTCCCTTGTCCAGACGAGCCATTTGAGACTAGTTTGACATCTCTACCACATTATACAATTTGGGGTAAATATCTGTGTTTCAGTAATCTAATGGAGATTAATTGAAAAGGGGCTGCCAAAGCCAACATAGGCTAAATCTGTGATGGCCCTATAGCTAATTTTGATGATACTGCTTTTCTTATTGTATGTGCCAATGTTGATACTTTTATCGAGAAACGCACAATTCCCACACATTCTTTCACATTATTATCTGCCACACTATTGATAGGTTGAGTGAATAATGATCCTGCTGCAAACTTTACATGCCAGAGATGTCCCCATTTAGAGATGGTGCTGATGTTAGTCAGGAGCTGTAGTGTGGCCTCTTGTCCCTCCGTGATAAGCCCAAGCTGATGATCAGACAGTCAATATAGGCTACATCCGAGGGTGCTACCTGCAAACAATCATTAAATATATCCATAGCAAAATGTCGTAACAGTTTCTTTCTGTGGGACTCCCGTTATTAATAGGGTAAGGTGCAGATTCCTTCCATTGTATTACTATTGATATACTTTTGTTTTCAAGGTACTTACCTATAATAGCCAGTAGGTCGCCGTCAAGGTATTTGAGCCTGGCAAACAACCCTTCAATCCAGACTGAATCAATGACTCCAGCTACTGTATGTCAAGAGCAACTGCTTGCATCTCTTTCTCTATATCCAGCACATTACTCCACTCACTGAACAGTACAATAGAAGGTTATCCGAGCCCAACGTAGCTTTAAAAAAACCCAACTATCTTTTTGATAACAGCTGCAGATTGTTGTGAAGGTTACTGATGCATGAAGCTAAATGCTTAAGAGAAGAGATACTGACTTGTAGATTTTTGCTGTTGACACTCGTCCTTTTCTTATGGACAGGCTGTAGGCCAATATTGCCTGTACATGCATAGCGTAAACAGTTGGATATATATTGGAGCCATCATTTTGTTCGAAATGTGCTCTCATTCAACCCATCCCAAATAAGGATGACCGCTCTCGACCCTCTGGCTATCGTCCAATTGATCTAATTTCTTGCATCTCTAAAGTTTTTGAAACTATTCTTAATTCAAAATGTCTTAAGCATCTATTTTCCCATAATCTACTTTCAGATTGTCAGTAAGGTTTCCTTAAGGGACGCTGTACTGGTGGTCTTCTTGTTTATCTTACTAACTCCTGGTCATCTTCCCTTCGGGACTTCGGTGAAACTTTTTCTATTGTGCTAGATACATCGAAAGCCTATGATAGAGTCTGGCACAAATCTCTAATTACCAAACTACCCTACTTCGGTTTCTATCCCTCTATCTGTGCCTTTGTTTCAAATTTCCTTTTTGACCTCTCCCTAGCTGCAGTTTAGGATGGCCATCGCTCACTTTCTCAACCTATCAACTCTGGTGTTCCTCAGGGTTCTGTCCTGTCTCCAGTTCTCTTTCTAAGATGATCTCAAATGTACCTCTAGTCCTATCCACTCATATGCTGATGACAATACCTTACACTATTCAACTAGTTTTCCACATCAACCTCGCATACAATCACTCCAAAACTTACGAAACAGGGCCACAGCACGCTTATCTTCCAATGTAAAAATTATTTCTGACTGGGGCAGAGAAAATGTTGTAATTTTCAATGCCTCCAAAACCCAATTTCTCCCTCTATCTCTCCATCACAATCTTCCACAGGACTATCAGTTGCTTTTCAACAATACACAAATCAACCCTTAATTTTCTCTCAATATTCTTACTGTATCATTTTCATCTGAGCTCTATTGGAAAGATCATATTACCAGTCTTGCTAAGACAGCTTATTTTTTTATTTTTTTTATTAGGTGACCTTTACAAAGTGGTGTACAATCTATCTTATTCTTATTCTAGTTACATTCTAGTTTATCTTATTGTACCAGTACCTCCCTACAATCAACCTAGTTGTTCCCCAATTCGGCCCTCTGCCACGACCATTTCAAAGTCCAAGTCTCTCACTCTTGTCCTCTATAGCGGGGAGGACCTTGTACCCCTGAGACATAGGAGTGCAGACCTGAGAAGAGAGAAAGAGAGCCGGCATCTCATCCAAGTTATGATTTGGCTTCTATGCTGGCGCTTTTTCTCCGATATTTGTTCAGCTAATCTGGCATAGAAGACACTTCCTCCCAATGATGAGAAGACCAGAGGAGTAAAGCTTCCTTGATCCCTGTTCAAAATTCTTTCTTCATAAGCGCGCATTTTCTCACTTTCGTTTCTCAAATATGCCGCCTTGAGTTCTCGCTCGCGATATGTTTGTGCTCTTGGGTTGAAGATTCTGATGTCGAAAAAAGCCCGTTGTCCCCTCGTCCAAAAACCTCGAGCACTTACATCCACTCTTGCTTCATTTGAAGTATTTGCAGTATTGTGAGCCAAGCGCTGTCCGTCCATAGGCAGAAGTTCCGGTTCGATTCTGACATCATGGCACACCTCGTCTAGCTAAGACAGCTTCCCAGATGTTAGGTGTGCTCAACCATCACCATGGATTCTTCACCCCCACACAGCTTCTTACTCAATATAAGGTCACAGTGCGCCCATGTATTGAGTATTGTTTGCATGTATGCAGATTTTTCACCAATACTGCTTCCTTGAAAGAGTAGAGTCAAAAGCATTTCACCTAATTAACTCTCTTCTTCTTGCTAGTTCCCTAAAATCTCTTTCTACATGCTACAATGTTGCACCTCTTTCTCTCTTCTATTGTTATTAAAACCATTGTTTTTCAAAGCTCTCTCAGTGCACACCTCCTCCCTTGCGGCAAGTGTGAGGCACCCGCCATTCAACACAGTCCCACTCCTTTTCTATCCAGCTCTCCAGCCCATGTGTTATCAACTTTTCTCAGTGTTTCTTCTACTAAACAAGTGAACGCTGGAACTCCCTCCCTCAACCAATCTTTCCTTCTTCCTGTGACTTAGACTGATCCACTGAGCACCGGGCAATATAATATAAATGTAAACTCCAGGACCAGCAGGTTGTCAACAATTTTGTTTTCTCCAGAAAACACCTTGAATGGGTTAGAAATGAAGGAAAAACCACAACAAAAACGATCCCCTAGGTCATTAAGTGGTCCTACGGGGCGCCCCGAAAGTAGGAATTAACATGGGGAAATGAGTAGGCAAAAACATGCAAAAACACGTGTTTGCGCGCTCACGCGCACGTGGCTGGACTTTGAGGGTTTTCAACCATCAGCATTGTTGCATAGGATACTCACGCAGTTCCCTTGAATTTAGCTCCCTGTCACTTAATTGGCTTTGGGAGAGACACTCCTTACAGGCTACCTGATTTTTGTCTCCTTCATACACATAGACAAACAAAATAATGTGTTGACGTTGACTGATGTGGTCCGGTCCCACGGCTCTGGCTGTATATGGCTAGTGAAACCATCATATTTCTACCTTTATTCTCCATTATATAGCTTGTGTAGTGAAAAGTCTCTGTTCGGGGACTCTTCTGTGATGTTTGTCAGAACGAGGAACTTACATTTTGCTGGACAAGTGCTGTTTATCTGTGTGCAGTTGGTACTGTAGAACTAACCTTGGTCAAAAAAGGTATAGGTTCATAATTATCTGTCCATACTTTGCTGTTTTCTGACTGTGCTCCACTATCGTGTGTGGCGTATCTGTACACTTTGTAGTTTTCCTTTACTGTTGGGTTTGTACACACACACACTTTCTCTCTCTCTCATTGGTATTAGGCAGTGACGGGGGGAGGCAGGGGCAATGATGGTGATAACGAGAGAGAAGAGGCGGAGTGTGTGTTTGATTTAGTTGAAACAGGAAACGGTACTCAATGACTAAACCCTTTCAATATGATGACTACAGTTACGTTGTATGCAGGTTATTATTATTCAATTGATAGACTACATTAGATCTGGACTTGACACGAAAATGGAACTTTGCAGTAAGGGACCCAAATCGGAGAACGACCCCCCAATCTTGAACCTCGAAACGGCGAAAATGTGATATATTCGAGCTTTCCAGGTTCGAACTTGGGAGTTCATTCTCCGATTTTGGGTCCCATATTGCTAAGTTCCATTTTCGTGTCAAGTTCAGTTCTACTGGGGTCTATGCTCTATTATATTCATGATGTACTATGTTCTATATTAACTACTATAATATGTCAGTTAATTAACTAAAGCTCATATGGTAACACCATTATGGCATCAAACAATGTTTGCCAATAATGATGCAGTCGTAAATACTTATATATTCATTGATCCGGGACTTAATTACGGAATACGTTTATCAATCCAATACTTATTACCATCAGAAAACACATGAATACAAACCCACTATACATCAAGTTGTTACGATATATTGGAGACAAAAATAATAATAAAATAAAATAAAGCTATAAATGCATCTAACGACTAACTTTCCACCTGTCATCGTGCATATCTCTTCATATATATACATTTATCCAGCCATTTGCTATACCTATCAGCTATCCATTATGACGAGTCTCTAAGTTGAAATCCATACCCTGGAATGGGTAACTTCACCTTTAAACAGCGAAGCTACGGTGTTTTAAAGTGCCCGCCAGGCAAACGTATTGAGGTTCATTCCCGACGAAAATCGTCATTATCCTATAAATATCGTTTTTACTTATTCATATGTGCTTATTTTATGTTTAATATGAAGATATTACCATGTAACCGCAATAAAACTAGTGGGAATAGTATTTTGGGGGTGAAAAAGACAAAGTATTGCCGACCGGTTCATTCATGAGAGGAGAGTCGCGTGACGCACACCTCCCCCAATCACTTATCGATCGACACTGACGTCTTGCAAGTGAAGTCTCTCTCTTGCTACGATCTCTATATGCCTTCGATCTTGAAACTGGGTGGGGGATATTGGCGCGGAAATTAAACCGATAAATGAGAGAATAAGAGTAAAAATAGGTGATAATTGAAAGGAGGGGTTTGGACACATGTGGAGGAGTGATAGAAGGTATGGAGGGAAATGTTCTCACTTAATCACATATTCCTTTGTTTTGAGTACCACTGGGGTCTTTTAACCTGAGAACGGCGAGGAGACTATCAAGAGCTTTTGGTGGTAAAAGGCGACGCACCTCTTAAGATCGAAGGCCTAAAAAAAAAACTTTTAAAAGACCCCAGTAGCACTGAAAATAAAGGAATATGTGATTAAATTGGAAAATTCCCCTCTAAACCTCCTATCACTCCCCCACATGTGTCAAAACCCCTCCTACCCCCTTCAATTATCACCTATTTTTCCTCTTATTCCCTTGTTTATCGGTTTATTTATCCCGCCAATATCTCCAACCCGGTTCCAAGGTGTTCTCCTGCGCATATCGAGTGCGTGGGGAGAGAAAGAAAGTGAGCGTGAAGACTCAGGCTGACTTCAGGCATCAGAGAGAGAGGGTATACGTCTCATTCGCCTCACATTACATGACTGTAGGGTCGGCAATAATTTGTCTTTTTCACACCACAAATACTATTCCCACTGGTTTTACTGCTGTTACATGTTAATATCTTCATATTAAACGTAAAATAGGCGCATATGAATAAGTAATAACGATATTTATTGGGGATTGGGCCTGAGCATATAGATAGATAGATAGATATTTTATAGTAAAATGACGATTTTAGGCGGAAATGAAGCCTATTATCGTCGCTTGGCGGGAGGGTTTGAACTACCAATAACGCGCGATTCTCGGGTTAAAAGGCTTTTTTTAGGCCTTGGATCTTTAGAGTCGCCTTCGCCCATTAAAATTCTTAAGCGTATTGGCGCCACTCCCGGGTTAAGAATGTCTGGAACAAACGGGTTGTACCAAATGTAGTAATATCACTTCGATTATTAAACTCTGTTTTGAGTTATGAGGGGATGGGGATCTGGATTTATAGGCTTGACATAGAGAATAAACTATATAGTCTTGATTCCAATAACGTTTTGTATTTCATATTGTAAACTGAATCTGCTGTGTTGTGCGCATATAATGGAAAAGATTAGCGGTGTAATTTGAATCCGTGACCTTTCGATTATTACCCTAACTGTGATATGTTGTGTTAGTTGAATGGTGAGTTATCAATCATGGTTTGGCTCAGAATTACAAATGTACTGCCCTGGGTAATGTTGAGCAACCCAAGTTAGACAAATCTTCTTGTAGGTAAGTGTAAATATTTCGGTGGTGGGCTCTGAACAGATGTTACAGACTGACCTTTATGATATGACGAATGTGTTGGTCTCTTACGAATTTACCCCTTCATTATATCTGCCTATAACAGTGCACGCTTTAGCTCTCCATTCCTATTTTTCAGCAGGCAGCCTGGACTACAATTTTGTGCTCAGTCCAATGAATCAAGTAAACTTTGTATATAACATGAAACACTCAAGGAATGTGCCAAAAGGCAAGTATCACTCAACAGGAGGTAGGCAACATGGCGGGTATTGGACATAGAGTACAGTATGTATATATATGTGTCATTATCGATGGCTGTCCCGGGGTCGATGTACATGTCAATATGTACATGTTTAGTAATGGACTTTGATCATGGCACCCTCCCCCCCCCCCCCCAACACACTCACCCACACACAAACACTCACACGCAACCTGGACGTCAGTGTTGTTTCTTGTTTCGTTCAATGTTGTTACACACGCGCACACAATCGATTCGTTCATACCTCCTTATTATAATGCCTTTTCTGTTTCACTACAGGACCAATCGCCGACAGGACGATGGCACTCTATGAGCCATACAAGGATGGTTTATTCCAGCTAAATATATGTGTACTCAATGTATAGCGAGGTGCTAGAATATTTAAGTTTGTAGCCAATAACAAAAGTCAATAAGAATTCAAGCATTGTAATTAACACGTGAAATTATGGGGCGTCTTTCCATAACCGTATATGATTGTAAAAGTGTTAGCCGAGGACATTTGTAATACTTCAATATGAGACGTTTCTCAAGGTGAGTAAAATTGTTTCGTATTGGCCAGAAAACAAATAACAATTCATGTCATCGTACTGAGTAGATCAAGGTCTTCAGTACGATGTCTTACTTTTATTGATATTCTGAATAACAAATGAGGATATTATTTGTCTTAGGCAGGACTTCTAGCAATGCAATGGGGATAACTACGACAATTTTCGTTGTGATTTGTCCTAGTCTGAACAAATCGAATAATAATACCCATGATACAAATAAGCAACATCGATCTGAAAGGCTATTTCCTCCCGGCTTCAGATTGGTGCTCGTCACATCAGAATATCAATGATGATGTATGTCGGGCACCGAATAGTTGACAAACCCAAAGTGCTAGCTAATGGACATTTAAATTACTTGTCATGGTTGTGTAGAATTGCATTTGTCGGAATGTGAATATTTGTATTATTTGAACTGTTGAAATTCGAGGGTTACGGGTAATGGTAAAATTACATTTGTGTATGTTTTTTATTTTTATTTGCATGAATGAGACAACAGGCAGGTTGCCTGTAACAAGTGTCTCCCCCAAAGCCAAAAGAATGACAGAAAAACAAATTCAGGGGACGTTGAGGTCAAAATGCCTAGAGCCACGAAGTTTAAAACATTCGAGGTCACAGGATGAAGGAAAATTGATTGAGGGAGAGAGTTCTAGAGTTCACTTGAATTCTATGTGGATGAGAGAGACAAAAGGCAACACTGCCTGTTACAAGTGCCTCCCCCAGAGTTGAAAGAGTCACAGGACCAAAATCAATGAATATTCGAGCCAAAATGTCTTGACACTCGAAATTGAAGCAATTTAAGTTATAAGATGAGGGAAAGATGAATTCAGGGATATCATTCCAGAGCTCAGTTGTAGAATAAAAGAAAGATTAGGAGTAACATTTCACTCTTGGGTTGAAGAGTTGCATATAGTAGGGAAGGGTTTTTTTTTTTTTTTTTTTTTTTTTTTTTTTTTTTTTTTTCTATATTCCAACTACTCCCTCTCGGGCATAGGCTGAGAGCCTGTACATTCCACCGCTCAACACGGTGAAGCCCGTGAACAAGATGGGTGCTACATACCCTACGTAAAGGAGGTGGTATATACTGTCAGAACGATAGAATAGCGAGATAGATGCAACATTGCGGTGCAGAGAGAAAGAGAATACAGATAATTGGTGAGTGGATGTGAATTAATGAGAAAATATGCTTTCTTTTCTCTTTTTACTAGAATTTGTGTGTGAGAGGATCGTCCCCACACATGAGAACAATACTCAATACATGGACGCACTGTGCCCATGTACAGAGCAAGAAGCTGTGCAGGGGTAAAGAACCCCATGAGGCGGTTGAGCACATCCAGCTTCTGGGAAGCCGCTTAAGCAAGAGTGGTAATATGGTCATCTCTTAGAAAGAGAACAGAAGACAGGAAAGAAAGTTGGGGAACACTGAAGCCGAGAGGTTGAGGAAGTGAGCGATGGCCGCTTACAACCGCAGCTATGGAACGGCCAGAAAAGGAAATTAGAGATAACGGCACAGATGGAGTAATAGAAACCAAAGGAGGGTACCTTAGAAATTAGAGATTTGCGCCAGACTCTATTGATGGCTTTATATATGTTGAGCGAAATAGAGGAAGTCTAACCGAAGTCCCGAAAGGAGGATGACCAAGAGCTAGTAAGATAAGAAAGAAGATTACCAGTAGAGCGGCCCTTAAGGACACCGTACTGGCGATCTGAAAGTAGATTATGGGAAGATAAATGCTTTAGAAATTTTGAATAAATAAATAATAGTTTCAAAAACTTAAGATCTGCGTGTAATTTGATTGGTCAATAGTGAAATATTAATTAAAGTTCATATTATCGATGCCTTTGATGATTTTGAACACTTGTGTTAAGTCGCCTCTTAATTGGCGCTGGGTTAAAGGAAATAGATTTAATTATCTAAGACGCTTCTCATATGGTTTGTTCTATAGGCAAGGTATCATTTTGGTAACTCTTTGTTGAACTCGTTCTAACTTGTCTATATCTGTTTTCGTAATAAGGGCACCAGGATTGAGCACAACATTCCAGGAGAGGGCAGACTAAGGAATTGTCAAGAGTTAGGATTTCATCTTTGAATTTAGGCTCAAATGACCTGCCTAAAAAGCCAATCATTTGGTTTGCCTTCTTAACAACTTGTGAACATTGTTGAATCAGTTTTAGGTTACTCGACATTGTTACTCCCAAATCAGGGTCTCTGTGTTCACCCTTAAGCTGGGTGCCATTCATTGAATAGATTGCCTTCTCATTTCGGTTTCCGATAAGGAGTACTTTACATTTTTCCACACATTGAAACACATTTGCCAAATTTGAACCCAATGTGACAACTTATCTAGATTATTTTGCATACCTTCAACATGAGAGTACGCTATTTGTAATTTTTGTATCGTCAGCAAACTTCGAGATTGTACAGGTGAGACTCTCATCTATGTCGTTAATGTAAACTAGGAAGATAATTGGCCCCGTACCGATCCGTGGGGTACCCCGCCACTTACATTGATCCATTTGGATGATTGCCGTTTATGACTACTTTTTGCTTTCGGTCACTGAGCCAATTTTCAATCCATTTCAACACACCGTCTTGTATTCCATGCACTCTTAGTTTTATCAATAAATGTTTGTGAGTAACTTTCTCAAAAGCCTATTGAAAATCAAAGTATATAATATCTACAGCTTTACTCTGATCATATAGTTTGAGGATATCGTGGAAGATATCTAAGAGGTTTGTTAACCCGGGAACGGCAAAGGTCCTCAATTGCAGAATCCCATTTCCTTATGTGCTTATGAGTCTGTAGTGAGATTTTTTTTTTTTTTCACATAGGAAAAAAAAAAATCTCCCTACAGGCTTAATTTTTTTTTTTTTTTAAGAGACAATGAACGGAGGAAGGAAAAACACAGATACAACAAAAAGGTCCATGTGCCTAAAGGCATCCTCCATTCATAAAATGTTTGTAACAACTGGATTTAAACATTTGTAGATTGTAAGTTTGTGGAAAGCAAGTCGAGGGAAGTGAATTCCAAAGAGTAGTAGCTCTGGGGATAAATGAATTCTGATAAGCAGAAGTTCTACATTGTGGAGGAGAAAGTGTAAATTCATGGGCGCTCTCAGCTGCCCTAGTTCTACGGGGAAAGATGTGGAGAGGCGGCACAATTGAAGCAAGTTTCTCGGAACAATTGCTGCGAAAATATCTGTAGAATAATGCAAGGGATGCAACGTTTCTTCGTATGGATAATGTAGGAAGGTCCTGTGTGATTGCAGGGTTATTGATTAATCTAATAGCTTTACTTTGAATTTTGTCCAACTGCCTCAATGCAACCACTCCACTTCCACCCCACAGAGGTGAACAGTAATCCATCTGAGAACGCACATGACTTTTATATATTACGGCCAACTGCTCGTCAGTGAAGAATTCTCGAACTCTGTACCGGAGTCCCAGTTTTTTAGAGGCATTCTTAGCAATGCTTCTAACATAATGTGTCCAGCTCAAGTTAGTAGTTAATGTTACACCGAGAATGTCAATACTAGGGGAAGTGGGACTATTTACATCATTAAAAAATATATGGGAGTCAGTGAGATTCTGTCGGTTAGAAAATTGAATGTACTTGGTTTTCTGTGCATTAAAGGAAACTAGATTCTTTTGTCCCCATCCATTAATTCTAGAAAGGTCCTGGTTCAGAGAAATTGCAGTGTTTATTTTTGAATTTATAAGATCGGGTTGGGTGAAAGAATTGGTAAATGTGAAGGAACTGTGGAGTGTTGAGTCATCTGCGTAGGAATGTATTGGATTATGAGTGGTAGATATGAGATCATTGATATGAATGAGGAACAGAATTGGGGCCAAAACTGATCCCTGGGGAACACCAGCATTTATTGAGTGAAATTGAGAATAAAGGCCATCTACCATTACACATTTTTCTGTTATGAAGATAAGAAGAAATTAGTGCAATGATGCAAGGCCGTAGTGTGACATCTTCGACAATAAGGATTGATGTCAGACTCTTTCAAATGCCTTTGATATATCCAATGCTAGTGTATGTGTTTCACCATGTTGGTCTGTAGCTTGGTTGATTTGATGCGTAAGAAGGCAAAGAATGTCTGCAGTTGATCGACATCGTCTAAAACCATATTGCCTATCACTGATTAATTTATTATTCTCAAGATGCTTAATTATGTGATTATTTAATATAATTTCAAAGACTTTACCAAGAGTGGAAGTTATAGCTATTGGTCTGGAGTTTGATGGATCTGAAGAGGCACCTTTTTTAGGAACTGGATGAATGTTTGCTTCTTTCCAGGTTACTGGGAAGCATGAGATATGAGTACACAGACGGACAATTTTTGCCAATACAGAGCGAGCACCAAGGAGCAATTCTTAAGTACTATTGGAGGAATTTCATCTGGACCAGGAGCCTTATCTACTGAGAGATTCTGCAAAATAGTTTTGACATGTCTGGTGTGGATCTTAAGTGAGGGAATTTCAGGCGAATTAAAATTAAGTACAGGGACATCTTGATTTATTTCATCTAAGGTTGAGTTGGTGGAGAAAATATCCGCAAGAAGGTTAGCTTTACCTCGTGGGTCACTTACAAGATTGCCAGTCGGAGATTTTAATGGTGGAATGGATGAAGCAGTAGTGAAGTTGGATTTGAATGAGTTAAGAGTAGACCAAAATATTTTGTTATCATTTGGATTATTTAGAAGTTTATTTGCCTGCTTGTGGAGAAAGTTTGATTTAGTTTGGTTTAATACAGTTTTGGCATGATTTCTGATGTTTCTAAAGTCATTAAAGGCTTCATATGTTTTTGATCTTGTGTATACATTGTAGGCTAGGGACTTTCACCGTTTTTGTTGTTTTCCTCTAAGTGATTTAAGAGTTTGTCTCTTATGAGTGTTTCTAGCACATACTACTGAGGTTAAGATAAATGGACGATAGTTACTAGGTAAGGATTTGCTGCCTTTATTTAATATCGGTGTTACGTTGGCGAGCTTCCACTGATCAGGCATAGTCCCAGACTGTAAGAATTTATTGAAGAGCAATGTCACTGGTTTGGAGAGCTCATACTTAGCTTCCTTTAGAACTCTAGGCGAGATCGTATCAGGTCCAGACAATTTATTTACCTTGAGTTTATCTAAACATTTCAAAACTTCTCTCTCTGTAATGCTGATACTGCTTATAACGTCTGAATTATCTATCTGAACCGGCGATGCTGTAGGGATATTACTAAGGCCTTCTGTAGTAAAAACTGATGCAAAGAAGGTGTTGAGAGCGTTACTAATTTTTGCTTCATCTTTAGTGTATTCTCCTTTCTCATCGACTAATGGTCCAATCATTGAAGTCACTACTTTCTTCTTCCTGATGTAACTATATATAATTCTTTCGGGTTTGTCTTACTTTGGTTTGCAACATGTAATTTTAGCATGATTTTACTTAGTTTGATTAACTTTTTGGCTCTGCGTAGTAGATCTACAAATATCTTCTTTTTTCATGGGTGTCAGAGATTTTAAATGTATCATGAACATTCTTTTTATCAAGCAGGTAATCTGCAATGTCTTAATTCCACCACTTAGGTCTATTATTATGTATTGAACTTCGGTTATTTGATGGTATACACTCATATACTGCATTCGAATAAGTGGAGGTGAAAAATCTCCATGATTGTTTTAGATCATAATTTTTAATCATAGAACTCCAGTCGATTTCCTTGAGTATTGCTCTAAGTTTACGGAATTTTGCTCTCTTGAAATTTGGGACTTTCTCTGCGCTGGTATTGAGTTCGTTGCTATTAAATTATAAATGGAAAGTGATCGTATGATGGTCACTATTACTGAATTAATCACCAACATTCAAATTCTCTATTTATTCTTATTTTGTTGACAGTACAAGGTCAAGAACGTTAGTACCATGGGTCGGCGATCGAACAAATTGATAGAGCAAACTCTATTGCAAGTTCGCATACAAGTCATGTCCAGAGTGTGAAGTAAGAGTATCGCCCCACGTGGTCACAAGTAAATTAACATCGCCAAAAATTACAGTATCTTGTGAATTACTTAAACATGCAATTTGTTCGTAAAAAAAAAAAAAAAAAACACAGAAGGAAACATGCTTACATTACTGAAATGTTTGTGGACATGCAGTAATGCAAGTAATGGTCACTCTTCTGTAAATCTAAAATGGCTTACTTAAGAATGGAAAAGGGGTGGGACCTTCTTTTTTTTTTTTTTTTTTTATTAAAAAACAAAAAAATATGTTCGTAGATTTCTCGGTCAGTTTGCACTGATTGAGCTGGAGGTCTGTATATTAATGCAAGTATTATTTGTGTACCTTTATTATTATTTATTAGCACAAAGGATGTGTCGACATTCACAATTTGGTGTTGTGACAAGTGGATCGAGTTAAGACTTCTTTGAAAAACAAATAAAACGCCACTTCCATTTCTATCAAACAGTCTCTGTCTTCTTTATTGAGCCAAGATTCTGTTATGCCAATTACATCATAATTTTCTGTAAACACTAGTTCCTTTAAATCTGAAAATGTATTGCGTAATGCGTATGCTACGAGCGTTTCCATAGAGAACCTTTACAGTTGTGGCTTTAGAACTCCCAGAACGCTCTTTACTCAAATTTTTGGTTATGGTCTGATCAACATTAATGCTTATGGCTGTCCTCGGTCCTCATCCCTGGAGGTTTTGGATTTCGATGTCTTCGGTGTTCCCACCAATCTATCAATACCCTACATATTCATTCCTTATGAATATTTGTATGTGTCTTCATTATCTTTATTGCCGTATATTCTTTCTTCATTTACCTTCCTTCCTTCTTTTCCTCCTCACATTTACCCGGTCTACGTATTCAGGGGCGGCATTTTTAACACGACACATTTATCTTCATACAGTCTCTCTCTCTCTCTCTTTTTTTTTTCTCTCTCTCTCTCTCTCTCAGCATGCACACGCAAAGTTATATAATGTATGTAGACTTAATGTAGTATCAAATACTAAGTACACAATTGGAAGTATAAATTAACCGTTTTGCTTAATATATTTATTGAACATTAATTATCACTACCGTTCATTTTCAAGCGCTATTTACACTACTGCAAGACGATACATGTATAATATTGCTCTGTTTTAGCCCACCATAATCGTCTTTACATGCAATGTATAATATAGTATATGTATAGTATATGTATAATATTGCTCTGTTTAGCCCACCATAATCGTCTTTACATGCAATGTATAATATAGTATATACAAAGATAGAACAAGAGCTATACTATTATAACAAACCTGTAAACTACAATTAGCACATCGAAAATTGATATATATCAAATATTTAATCGCTGTTTCAACCTGCTTTGACCGAGATAATGTTACAACAATTTAGTTTTAAAATATTGCATGCATAGGTTACTATGGACTGATGCCCTGTTTTACTTGCCTATTAAACAATATTATAAACTATGCATCATAGATTGCAAGTTTGAATATAATGGCGAGTATTATGCTCAAAAGTTTGGCATGGTCATGGGCAACCCGTTGTCACCGGTTCTTAGTAACTTTTTTATTTTTTTTTTTTCTATGTGATTGAGGGAGGCAAAAAGCATAACTGCCTATAGCGAGTGCCTCCCCCATAGTTGAAAGAGTGACAGGGCCAAAATCAAGGGACGTTCGAGCCAAAATGCCTGGACACACGGAGTTTGAAGCAATTTAAGTCATAGGAAGAGGGAAAGACTGATTCTGGGAGAGAGTTCCAGAGCTCAGCTGTTGAGTAGAAGAAAGTTTGAGAGTAACGTTTCACTCTTGGGTTGGAGAGTTGCACAGAGTAGGGGTGGGATTGAGTTGCAAGACGGGTACCACGTGCCCTACGTAAAGGAGGTGGTATGCACTGGGATAGCTCTGAGAAACACTGATTATTATAGTAGCGATAGAATAGCGAGAGAGATGCAACCTTGCGGCGGAGAGAGAGAGATTGCAGAGAGTTGGTGAGTGGACGGGAGTTAATGATACGAAAGGCCTTCCTTTCAACTTTGTCTAGGAGAGCGGTGTGAGAGGAACCTCAAAAAAATTTGTTGAGCCAAAATGGAAGAGAATGGTGAGAAATGAAGATAAAAATAAAAAAAAAACTCATTTCGGTCATTTGGGGGGCGAGGGGGGGGGGGGGGGGGGGGTTCAATAGTTCGTCTCCCCCGCATGACGACCTGCCCGGGAGCATTAAGGTAAAAACTGAGTATGGCATTGTACGGCATACATCCTAAGGAGTGTCTCACATAAATCTCAAGCCTCTAGCTCCCATACGACCGGAGTAATGAAGGTTCAAAGTGGCGGTGAACTAAGGGTGTAAACTATCCCCACTAAGCCCACCACCACCAGCCGCGCGGCTGTCTCGGCCCGCTCACACCTACTGGCCCGGCTCCCACACACACACTACGGTACCTCCCCCTCCTATTCTCCCGCCATTTCCTACCTTACGAGCCACGTAAGTGTTTTTTATATGTCGGACGCACGTGATGCGTCGCTGGGAGTTGGTGATCAAAGACTGCCGACGCAACACGTGCGACGCTGGGTCTCACCGGGTTAAGGTACAGTTAAGGAGATCATTTATAAAAATTAGAAAGAGAATAGGAGATAGGACAGAGCCCTGAGGAACACCGGAGTTTATAGGGTGAGGAAGTGAACAATGGCCGTCCACAACCGCGGCTATGGAACGGCCGGAAAGGAAATTGGAGACAAAGGCACATATGGAGGGATAGAAACCGAAGGAGGGTAGTTTAGAAATTAAAGATTTATGCCAGACTCTATCGAAGGCTTTCGATATGTCTAGTGCAATAGAAAAAGTCTCGCCTAAGTCCCGAAAGGAGGATGACCAAGAGTTAGTAAGATATGAAAGAAGATCACCAGTAGAGCGACCCTTAAGGAAGCCATACTGGCGATCTGAGAGCAGACTGTGAGAAGAGAAATGCTTAAGAAATTTGGAAGCAAGAATAGTTTCAAAAACTTTAGAAAGACAAGAGATGAGAGCAATTGGACGATAGTTGGAGGGTTGAGAGCGGTCACCCTTCTTTGGGACAGGTTGAATGTGAGCAAACTTCCAGCATGAAGGGAAGACGTTAGAGGATAGACAGAGACGAAAGAGTTTGCCTAGGCAGGGAGTTAGCACGGAAGCACAGTTTTTTAGAACAACAGGAGGAACACCGTCCGGACTGTACGCCTTATTAGTGTTAAGCCCAGAGAGGGTAGAAAGTACATCTTTAGAAGATATTAGGCATAAGTAAGAGAGAGGAGGGCGGAGAGGGAGGAATAGCACCGGAATCATCCAAGGTGGAGTTTTTAGCAAAAGTTTGAGCGAAGAGTTTAGCTATGTCAGAGGAAGAAGTGATGGTTGTGCCATCAGAGTGGGAAAGGGGAGGGAAAGACGAGGAAGAGAAATTGTTGGAGAGGTATTTGGCTAGATGCCAGAAAGCTTGGGAAGAGCTAGAGTTGGATAGTTCAGTGCATTTATTATTGATGAAAGAGTGTTTGGCAAGTCGAAGAACAGATTTGGCTTGATTCCGGGCAGAAACATATGAAGAATGAGAGTCTTAAGTTTTAAGGCAAACATAGATGTTTGTTAACTAAATTGTTGAGTAACATTATCCCGGCTAATGTTATGGTAATGATGGTTTATGTCTGTGGCCTAGTAATGAAAATATAGACATTTTGGTTGACTCATTAAACAATTTGGCCCCATCCATTAAATTAACCCTTAAAACAGATGTTGATAAGAAGGTGCCCTTCTTAGACTGTCGTATTCATAGAAGTGACCGTGGTTTTGAGTTAAGACACATTGAGTGCCAAGGGTAACGATGCAGGAACACAAGGAAAATAAACACGTACAACTGAGAAGGCCACCTCACCTCAATTGGGACATTTAATGACATCAAAAATGTGTGTAAAGTCAGCGACCAACCAAAAGCAAGAACACGATTATTATCGAACGAAATTTCTCATGGTGGTATTTGTCGAGTTCCAAAAAAGATGGAGATGGAAGCGTGAGTTTCATCCAATGTTAACTAAAAGTATATTATGGTACCTTTTCGGACACTTAACAACATTATTTGATGGTTCATGTCAATATCCTTTCAGTCGGTGTTCGTGATATTATGCAAATAGACAGACAGACACACACTCATTAATACACACAAGAGTACTTTACGTTTCACCCCTGCGGCGACGTGCAGGGTAATAATCGTCTCTAATAAGACTTCCGCCTATTATATCCTCCTAATCCATATTCAGTCTAGCACACTAGTTGCTGTTGTTATTAGATAGTTGTCCAAACATACTGTTCGGAAAAGCGATCGTGTGACTTAGAAGTGACCTTGAAGGGGTTGGAATTGGTCACGCTTCCCGCCTGGGCTATTACTAGCCTGGCTTGGCTATAATAACACTGACCTGGATAATACAATTGGTCAACCTTACTGGTACTCATAGACGGGTACTTGGTCTTATACATATCACCCACGAGAGAGAGAGAGAGAGAGAGAGAGAGAGAGAGAGAGAGAGAGAGAGAGAGAGAGAGAGAGAGAGAGAGAGAGAGAGAGAGAGAGAGAGAGAGAGAGAGAGAGAGAGAGAGAGAGAGAGAGAGAGAGAGAGAGAGAGAGAGAGAGAGCGAGAGCGAGAGCGAGAGCGAGAGCGAGAGCGAGAGCGAGAGCGAGAGCGAGAGCGAGAGCGAGAGCGAGAGCGAGAGCGAGAGCGAGAGCGAGAGCGAGAGCGAGAGCGAGAGAGCGAGAGAGCGAGAGAGCGAGAGAGCGAGAGCTGGATAGTGCAGGAGATAGATACAGAGGTAATTACAAATCTTGACAATGACGTATCACGCAACTTTATGAGAACAAGAAATGTATACCAATTCTTGTTAGATGTTTTATTATGTTTCTGTATTCCACTATAATATAAATTATATATTGTGTTTCTGTTTTTACTTATGGTAGGAAGGAACATTCTTAAGTATATTATAATAATGTGGAGTTTAATCCGGCTTTATAAATAATATTCCCACACTCCTAATCGGACATGACTGTTGCGAGTGGCTGTAATAACCGCTGTCACCCCTTGTCATGGCCATCATTTGAATATATTATGACAACTTACCTCGTACAGTTAGTATGTTTCGCTGGAAATGTGTATAATGTTGCATAATGAACCCGTTTTCCTTGCCTGTACCACGTCCGCTCTCTCGCATATACACATACACACCAGGGTATACACATACTAATTAACATATAAGTATAACCATCCACGTAATACAAACATACGCTGATACACAAAACAGACATATTAGTATATACAAAAACACCAAGCACATACTCCCATACACAAATATTACAACCCATGCAAATATCACATATAAAGTTATTTACACAGAACATTGTAATATTGTGCAAAAGACTTCGATCAATTTCCAAAGTTATTCATAAAAGGTAGTAAACATTGCAAATTATTAAGTATTGTTTTTTCTATGTGAGTGAGGGAGGCAAAAGGAAGAACTGCCTGTTGCAAGTGCCTCCTCTAGAGTTGAAAGAGTGACAGGGCCAAAATCAAGGGACGTTCGAGTAAAATGCCTGGACACACGGAGTTTGAAGCAATGTAAGTCATAGGAAGAAGGAAAGACTGATTCTGGGAGAGAGTTCCAGAGCTCAGCTATTGAATAGAAGAAAGTCTGAGAATAAAGTTTCACTCTTGGGTTAGAGAGTTGCACAGAGTAGGGGTGGGATTGTGTTGCAAGATGGGTACCATGTACCCTACATAGAGGAGGTGGTATACACTGAGAGAGCTCTGAGGAACACTGATTATTATAGTAGTGATAGAATAGTGAGAGAGATGCAACATTGCGGCGGAGAGAGAGAGATTGCAGAGAGTTGGTGAATGGACGGGAATCAATGATACGAAAGACCTTCCTTTCTACTTTATCTAGGAATGCGGTGCGAGAGGATCCTCCCCACACATGTGAACAATACTCAATACAAGGACGCACCGTGCCCCTTTACAGAGCAAGAAGCTATGCAGGGGTAAAGAACCCCTTGAGGCGGTTGAGCACACCCAGCTTCTGGGAGGCTGCCTTAGCAAGACTGGTAATATGGTCCTTCCAAGTGAGAGCAGAAGAATAAGATACGCCAAAAATATTGCTCGAAGATGAAAGATTGATTTTTGTATTGTTGAAGAATAAGGGATAGTCCGCTGGGTGTTCCGGCTGGGTAGATTGATGGAGAAATTGGGTTTTGTAGTTAGATCAGAAGTTAAGAGTTCTATGGCTTCATTATATTTGTCTTTGAGGGATTGCTGGATGGGGCATTCTGGAAAACTAATTGAGTAGTGTACGGTACAGTCGTGTGCGTATGAATGGATGAGACTGTGCAAACGCTCGTAGCATACGCAATAAATTTTCAAATTTAGAGGAACTATTGTTTACAGAAAATTACGATGTTATTGGCATAACAAAATCTGGGCTCAATAAAGAAGACAGTCTTTTTAGCAGAGTATTCACTTCCGGGTTATGTAATGTTTGAGAAAAGCCGAGTAAATAAAAATGGAGGTCTCATTTTACTTTTTATTAAAAAAAAAGTCTTAACCCGGCCCTCATGTCAAAACCTCAAATTGTGAACGTCGACACATCCTTTGTACTAATAAAGAATAATAAAGGCACAAAAATAATACTTGCACTAATATACAGACCTCCAGCTCACTCAGTGCAAACTGACCAAGACATTTATGAGCAAATTGCAGACTTAAATAACTCGCAAGATACCATATTTTTTGGCGACTTCAATGTACCTGTGACCAAGTAGGTAGATAGTATTACTTCACACTCTGGACAATACCTGTATTCAAACTTGCAAGAGAGATTGCTATATCAATTTGTTAGATCTCCAACCCGTGGAAATAATGTCCTTGACCTTGTACTTACAACAAAAGAAGAATTGATAGAGAATTTGAATATCGGTGATGAATTCAGTAACACCAACCATCGTATGATAACTTTCTATTTAAAGTTTACTAGTAACGAACCAAATAGCAGCATCGAGAAAGTCCCTAATTTCAAGCAAGCAAACTTTTGTATACTTAGAGCAATGTTTAAAGAAACTGACTGGAGCTTTCTAATTAACAATAACGACATAAATACATCTTGAGAATCATTCGCAAACACTTACCTAAAAGCAGTGCAAGACTGTATACCATCGAAAATACG
Organism: Paralithodes platypus; assembly: GCA_032716605.1. Taxonomy (NCBI): domain Eukaryota; kingdom Metazoa; phylum Arthropoda; class Malacostraca; order Decapoda; family Lithodidae; genus Paralithodes; species Paralithodes platypus. The sequence goes on from CM064512.1 coordinate 35,727,894, forward strand.
GCGTACAGGCCATAATGATAAGCCCAAATGGTGAAATAAAGATATTGCTTGCTAAAAAGTTTGCTAATGATAGATTAAAATCCTCACAAAATGACGAAGAACGGGTGAAATTTGTAAAACTACGACGCAAAGCCAAAAAGTTAATTAAGCAAAGTAAAAAGACCCTCGAGTTACATGTAGCGAATCAAAGTAAAACAAATCCAAAAGAATTCTATAGTTATATCAGAAAGAAGAGAGTAGTTACTTCAACTGTTGGATGTTAGTCGATAAACATGGAGAATATACCAAAGACGAAGTACAAATGAGTATTGCCCTCAATACCTACTGTGCATCAGTTTTTACAACAGAAAACCTCATTGATATCCCGACAGCATAGCCGATTCAGATAGATAATTCTGATGTTCTAAGCAATATCACCATTACAGTGAGAGAAGTATTGAATTTTTTAGATAAACTCAAGGTAAACAAAACGCCTGGACCTGATACAATCTCACCTAGAGTTCTAAAGGAAGATAAGGATGAGCTCTCCAAACCACTGACATTGCTATTCAATAAATCTTTGCAGTCTGGAAATATGCCTGATCAGTGGAAACTAGCTAACGTAAGACCAATATTTAAAAAAGGCAGCAAATCCCTACCCAGTAACTATTGTCCAATTAGCTTAACCTCAGTTGTGTGTAAAATGCTAGAAACGCTCATAAGAGACAGACACGTAAATCATTTAGAGGAAAATAACATACTTAAAAATACTCAACACGGCTTTCGTAACAAACGTTCCTGCTTAACCTCTGAAGTGCGCATGGGGGGTATGAGACACCTCTGCCTGTGCGCATGTATTTGAGCTGTTTCCATCACTAAAATATTTATTTTACCATTAATAGCATTAATACTTCTCCATATGCGCCTATTATAGGTTGATTATAAAGGTATTAACCTGTTACAACAATAAAACAAGTGGAAACAGCGTTTGGATGGTCAAAATCGGCGATACAGGCCGGGAGTTACATAATGTATGGCTGAGGCAACCTCCTTTCCCGCCACTTTTCCCCAAGTCTGGAGAGACACTGTCGATTGATACTCTCTCTCTCTCTCTCTTGCACTCGCTTGCTAACAGTGATGACAATGCCCTGCTTGCAACTCGCTAATGTTAGCACGAAAATATACCACAGAATAAGGGAATAACAGGGAAAATAGGTGATAACTGAAGGAGGGGATGAAAGTGGGGAAGGAGGGGAGGTAGAGGAGTGATATTTGGCATGGCCCAGGGGCAAAAAAAAAAAAAATAAATAAAAAAATAAAAACAACAAATTTTTGTTTTCGGTGTTTTAAATTGATTTTTTTCCCCCCTGACTCTTAACAGTCTTCCTGCAGTCCGCCGGGGGAACTCTTAAGAGTTTTTCCCGCAGTTCCCGGGTTAACAAACCTCTTAGACTTCTTCCACAATATCCTCAACCTCTATGATGAGAGTAAAGCTGTAGATAATATATACCTTGATTTTCAAATGTTCTTTGATAAAGTTCCTCACAAATGTTTACTGCTAAAACTAAAAGCACATGGAATACAAAATGGTGTGTTGAAATGGATAGAAAATTGGCTCCGCGACAGAAAGCAAATAGTAATCATAAACGGTAAGGCATCTAAATGGACCTATGTAAGTAGCGGGGTACCCCAGGGATCGATACTAAGACCAATTTTCTTTCTAATTTACATCAACGACATAGATGAGGGTCTCACCTGTACAATTTCAAAGTTTGCTGAATATACAAAAATTGCAAATAGTGTACTCTCAAAAGAATAAGTTGACGATATGCAACACAATCTAGATAAGTTGTCATGTTGGGCCCAAATTTGGCAAATGAGTTTCAATGCGGATAAATGTAAAGTACTACATATTGTATACCGTAATGAGAAAGCAAAGTATTCGATGAATAGCACTCAGCTTAAGACGGTAGACAGAGAAACTGATCTGGGAGTAACAATATAGAGTAACCTAAAGCCGAGTCAACAATGTTCAGAAGTCGTTAAGAAGGCAAACAAAATAATTGGCTTTATAGGCAGGTCATTTGAGCATAAATCCGAAGAAGTTTTCCTAACCCATTGCAATTCCTTAGTCCGCCCTCTTCTGGAATACTGCGTTCAATCCTGGTGCCCTTATTACCAAAAAGATATAAACAAGCTAGAACGAGTTCAACGTAGAGTTACCAAAATGATACCTAGCCTAATGAACAAACCATACGAGGAGCGTCATAGAGAATTAAATCTATTTCCTTTAACCCAGCGCAGATTAAGAAGCGACTTAATTCAAGCGTTCAAAATCATCAAAGGCATCGACAATATGAACTGTAGTAAGTACTTCACTATCGACCAAGCTAATTACACGCGGGAAAACGGTTGCAAAATTATTGGTAAATCTTGTAACTCAGACGAATCTAAGAATTTCTTCTTCAATCGAGTTGTCAACTTGTGGAATGGGCTTCCCCGAGACGTTATTGACTGCAGCACCGTTGATTCTTTTAAACTTCGCCTAGACTGTCCGGCTGGCTCAGTTGATAGCGTGCCTGATTCCCATCGTGAAGGTCTCGCGTTCAATCCCCGCTCAGATTGAAACGTTTTTCAGAGATACAGCCGGCGGTTACCATCTCCCCATGAGCAAGGGGGATGGTAGACTAAAGAAAGCCAAGCGCTTGTGAATCCTCGAAGGAGGAGATACGGACGCTATATAAGTAACCAGATGATTATTATTATTATTATTAGACAAATATCTTGCATCAAACCCGCGACTGACTGCGTTTGTAAATGAATAACTTTATTTTATCCCCCCCTCAGTTACTAACCCATTTGTCCCCTACTAACTTCCTAATTCTGCCACGGACATTAGTTCCAGGGCAGTAGTTCCCTTTCCAATGCTCCCTTACCCACTCTAAACCACTGCTTGGACACTTGATCCTCAGTGTTTTGGAGGACAAGCAGCCTAGAAGGGTCACTGTACCTGTTGTTGCTTGATTTCGTTTGTACTTCGCTTGACTGGAGGTACAGTTGAGAAGGTCATTTATGAAAATTAGAAAGATAATCTGAGATAGGACAGAGCCCTGAGGAACACCGGAGTTGATTAAGTGAAGAAGTGAGCGATGGCCGTCCACAACTCCAGCTATGGAACGGCTGGAAAGAAAATTAGAGACAAAGGCACAGATGGAGGGATAGAAACTGAACTAGGGTAGTTTTTTTTTTTTTTTTTTTTTTTTTTTTTTTCTATATTCCAACTTACTTCCTCTCGGGCATAGGCTGAGAGCCTTAACATTCACCGCTTTACAATGAACAGTGAAGCCCGTGAGGTCTTGTTCCAGTCTAGGGAGTGAGACATGTGAAGCACGCAGAGTACAACGAGCACCTGCCATCTTGCCTTCACATGAGGCACGGTGCTCACTCCTGGCCCGAAACGACCCCATCTCTGAAACCACCTCGTTCCCGCGCTTCACAGTCTCACCCCCTACACTCGGACTCTCACACTTACACACACACAACGCCACCTGTTGAGCAGATAACTCACCAGGCCTAATTTTTGCCAAACTCTATCGAAGGCCTTCGATATGTCTAGTGCAATAGAAAAGGTCTCACCAAAGTCCCGAAAGAAGGATGACCAAGAGTTAGTAAGATATGAAAGAAGATCACCAGTAGAGCTATCCTTGAGGAAGCCATACTGGCGATCTGAAAGTAGATTATGGAAAGAGAAATACTTCAGAAATTTAGAAGCAAGAATAGTTTAAAAAACTTTAGAGATACAAGAGCTGAGAGCAATTGGACGATAGTTGAAAGGTTGAGAGCAGTCCCCCTTCTTTGGGACAGGTTGAATGAGAGCAAACTTCCAGCATGAAGGGAAGACGTTAGAGGAGAGACAAAGATGAAAAAGTTTGCCTAGGCAGAGGGTCAGCACGGAAGAACAGTTTTTGAGTATAACAGGAGGAATACCGTCCGAACCGTACGCCATCTTAGTATTAAGCCCAGAGAGGGTAAAAGATACATCTTCAGAAGAGATTAGGATATTAGGCATAAGTAGAGGAGAGAGGGGTGGAGAGGGAGGAATAGCACCAGAATCATCCAAGGTGGAGTTTTTGGCAAAAGTTTGAGCAAAGAGTTCAGCTTTGTCAGAAGAAGAAGTGATGGTTGTGCCATCAGAGTGGAAAAGGGGAGGGAAAGACGAGGAAGAAAAATTGTTGGAGAGGTTTTTGACTAGATGCTAGAAAGCTTAGGAAGAGCTAGAGTTAGATAGTTCAGTGCATTTATTATTGATGAAAGAGAGCTTGGCAAGTCAAAGAACAGATTTGGCTTGATTCCGGGCAGAAACATAGGAAGAATGAGATTCTTGAGTTTTAATGCGTCAGTTCCGTTTCAATGCTTCCTCCTTGTTGCAGAAAGCAGTAAAAAAAGCGTGAGTAAACCAAACAAAATTTGCATTAGACTTAAAGAAAGAAAATGGAATGCATGCTTCATTGTCCGAGAGGATTACCTCGGTAATGCGTTCAGCACTCTCTGAGGGTCCCTGGCCACAGAAGCAAAAGTCATTCCAAGGGAAATCAAAGAAGTAGTGCTGAAGAGACTACCAGTCGGCAGTGCCAAAGTGCCACAAGCGCCGCCTGTTGGGAGGATCGGGTGGCCGTACTGGAGAGCTTGGACAGGTGACGGATATTAGTTTATGGTTGGAGGAGGCCAAAGGAGAGAAAAGATTTACAGTATAAGCGGAAGGGTTAGAGGTTAGAAATAAGTCAAGAATGTTGGGCCGATCTCCAAAGCGATCCGGGATACAGGTGGGGTGTTGGACTAACTGCTCTAGGTAATTTAAGATAAAAAAGATGAAGGCTTGTTCACCAGGATGGTCAGTGAAAAGAGAGAAGAGACATTTACAGTAATGAACGTTAAAATCTCCTAGGATGGAGATTTCTGCGGTAGAAGAGATGGATAGAATGTGTTCCACTCCAGAAGTTATATCGTCAAAGAATTTTGGATAGTCAGTAGAATTAGGGGAGAGATAAACAGCACAGAAATATTTAGTTTGAGAGTGACAAGAAAGCTTTAGCCAGAGAGTTGAGAATTCAGAAGAATCTAAGTTGGGAACACGAGAGAAAGCAAGATTGTTGGGTACAGAGAGGCAACATCCACCTTTGGCTCGAAACTGAGGATAGATATAGTAGGAGGATAGATATAGTAGGAGGATACAGAGAAGGGTTTGCTATCAATAGTCCCAGACAACTGTGTCTTGGTGAGAAAGAGAAGATCGGTGGTGGAAGAGAAGTGGTGTTCCACAGAGTGGAAGTTAGAGGAGAGGCCACGAATGTTGCAGAAGTTAATAGTAAGAGTAGAAGGTAGTGGTCCAGTACATTTTGGGGAGTCGTTGCCAGGGGTCAGTCGGATGGGGGCATTTCTGGTCCCCTCCGCCCTGTGTACTCTGAGGCTGGTCTTGTATTTGTCATTTTTTGGGTAAGAAAGGTAGTGTAGTATGTAAGGTGTCTGTAGTGTAGTGTATTGATAGGAGGAGAGAGTGTTTTAGAGGGCAGGCTGGGGTTTCCCTCAGTGTTGATGAGGCACAGAAAGGATCAGCTAGGGGGGCCAGATGATGAAACCGTATGCAATTATAACCCTAAAATTGATCAATAAATAAAAACACTGTACACCCTAATTATCCTGATTATAAGCTACACATTACTATATAATATAACAATAGACGCTACATTGGTCGAACCACAGTCTTTTCTTTAGTATATTTTGAATTTGGTGACTCGGTTACCGAACACATGCCAACGTGATTCACAGCATCAGAGACTTAATTTCCTATCGAATAATATACAGTTTGTATATATACCTGTACAGGGTGTTTCAGAAGTATGTGACACTTTCTAAGAACTCATATCTCAAGAACTACAAATGGTAGCAAGTTGAAACTGGTACTATTTTAAAGCTGAAATTGTCAAGTTTTCTTCTGTTAATTTTGTGGTTTCTATCTTTCCTGATGCAGTAATGCCGTTCACAATGCAGAAGAAGTCGTTTTGCGCCCTAGAATTCGCTAAAAACTGAGCCATGGACAAGTGTTCAACGCAGATTTCGGACTGAATTTTCAAAGCAGCCACCAGACCGACGTTCCATTGTTATCTGGCACGCACAATTTAAGGTGAAGGGTTGTTTGTGCTCAGCAAAGAAAACAGGATGCTCTTCAACTTCAGATGAAACGGTTGAACAAGTTCGAAATGCGTTCCAACGGAGTCCCCGCAGGTCAATCAGAAGAGCCAGTCGAGAATTTCAGCTCTCATCAACAACTGTTTGGCGCGTTGTAAGGAGACACCTGACTCTAAGACTCCAGTGAGATGGTGCCCCATCCTGTTGGAAAATGAAGTCTGCAGACTCTTCCTCACGCAATTGATCCATCAACCAGTTTTGCAGGTACGCTTCACCGTTGACTGTTTCTCCTTCAAAGAAGAATGGTCCATACACATGTTAATTTGATATGGCACAGAACACATTCACCTTAAGGGAATCTTGCACATGCTCAAGAGTTAAATGAGGGTTCTCAGTTCCCCTTATGCGTGTGTTATGCTTGTTAACTTAGCCACTTAAGTGGAAGGTCGCCTCATTGCTAAACACAAGGCGGTCAGCAAATCCTTCATCTTCCAACTTCTCTTGCATGTGTACGCACAAGTCTTTGCGACCTGGCTTATCAGTGTTCTTCAACTGTTGGACCAACTCCAGCCTGTAAGGTGCCAGATAGTTTAAATATATAATAACTAGTTCCAATCATGAATTTAGTACTTGCAGTACACAACTTATTTATGACGTTGACGTCGCTTGATAGTTATTCAAGTTACCACTAGACCATGTTGTTCAGTTAGGCCAATCTAGAAACCTTCTGGAATTGAATGGCTTAAACTATTTAAATTTATGCTCAGGCTTTCACAGGTTCATCCAAATCTGAAAACAATGTCAAATGATAGTTATAATACAGTTGATAAAATATACATAAATCTCATACTGACGAGGTATAATGCTCTTACCTTGTATTTTTACCATATTTGTATTGGGGGATATGTTATCTATCGCAGAAAGTCAAAGCGGACACACTGGTTTATATTTAATCGGGTTTAGGGTAAATAGCTAGGTAATGTTACATTATTTGGTTGAGTTACGATATGTTTAGCTAGGAGAGTCATGTCTGTGTCATAATAGGTAAAATATCTGGTTAGGTATTTGTGTTACACATCACCGCTTTACATCTACTGTGGAAACTTGTGATTGAGGGAATACATTATTACGCTTATCAACCGAGTTGGTCCCATGTAAACTTTTAGTTTGATCATTATGATCTTTACTTGCTATTATATCAATCTTTATTATCGAAAGATTATTATTCCAGCAGTATTCGTTATGTCGGGCTATAATATTTACAGCTCGTGATATAGTCTTTACTAAACTCCAGATCTGGACTTATAGACCGTAAATAACTCAACAGGGTCAAACCTGACACGTTCTTAATCTCACAAATAGGTATTAAATTAGGTACTACAAACTCAATAACAACACGCATAACAATTACACATAAGTTTATTCAAAGATATATATACCTGGAAATCAGATTGCAGCTTCACCTGGATAATTATTGGAACTATCGGGCAAGGATCACAAGGCATATAAATAGTAGATCATGAATGGGGAGCAATTGCTCTTCAACTGTGGTTATAAACAAGGTGAATAATATGCAGGAGGTGTGGTGTGGAGGTAGATGTGCTGGAAAGTGTGAAAAGGAACAACTTGAGATGGTTCGGCCATATGGAACGTATGGAAAGCGAGAGAATGACTAAGAGGGTGTACGAGAGCGAGGTGGAGGGACAGAGGGGGAGAGGTAGACCGAATATGAGGTGGAAGGATGGAGTGAGGAACTACACGAACGAAGGCGGTGCTGGTTGAGGGGAGGGGCGGGACAGAGGTGCATGGGGGCGGTTCGTTCGTGGCCACCCCTTCGGGGATCACGGCGTCAGGCAATAGATAGATAGATAGATAGAATAATATGCAACTAAATAATACATGTGACTTATAGAATCAACCCTTAATAATAATAATGTGAGTCGGGCGTCTTTCAGGAATAAATCAACAGTGAAAGAACTAGAACACAATCTCAATTCAAGATAATCTGGGAGAATTGAGAGGGTAAGTAAGCACTCAGGTAGTGGGGTGAGTCACATGGTTGGTAGGGGCGAGCTAGCCAGGTAGTCGCATTTACTAAGGTGACCTGCTTATTAGTACAAGGGGGGTCAGGTCATACAGTTGTACTGCGGGGGTGGAAATTTAGTTTTAAATTAGTGTAACTATGAACTCGGTTTCAATGACAATATTATGAAATTGGTAGCAGAATGATAATTAATTATTTGCACTAATTATTCACAAGGAAACTCAGATTATGTAATTTATGATGGGAATCTTATATTCACTTCAAACGATCGTATGTAATTATAACAAAACGCGTCGAGGAATTCACATGTAAAATTCTGATACAATTATGAATGGAATATAGAAGAATATCTATTAATTGTATTTAAGAACAGATTATAATTGACTAAAACTTAGACAATGAATGCTCGGGAAACACTTATAAAATGAAAGTGTACTTGATAATTAATACAACATTAACTATGAAATAGAAAATAGTGCACACGACGAAGTTGTGCTAAGGAAATACTCAAGATAGTATAACCAAGATGTCTGAACGAGTTAACAGAGTCTTAAGAGAAATATACACCGGAACACGGGGTGTATGGAATATGATGAACAATTAAGTAACAGAAACTATGCAATGCTCGAATTCCTAAGCACGAAGAATTAGAATTACTTACATCAGTAATCAAATGAACGTAAATACTAATTCATAAAATAATTACAATGGCGGTTAATTAAAGAATAAAAATAGGGGAACTCGGGAAGTAAATATGTTGATAGAATAACACTACTTCTTAATGAGGGGTCTGAGGTAAATTAATTATGATAATGGGTGTAGGACTGTAGGTTCTAGGTAATCAGTGATGGATTAAGAAGGAAAATTACACACGAAATACACTTCGACCTCAACTTGCAAAATACACAACAGAATACATATATTAGGAAAATCTGTGAGTGTGTAGTAAGGTGAATTAATTAACACAAATGTATATAACGTATGTGTAGGACGTTCTAGAGAAGATTAATTAATTATGAGCACTAGGTCTTGAACACAGACCTTAACTAAGTTTTTATATACGAATTCAGAAGGATTAACACAGTACGCAATTAACGATCTTGGGCACAGATCTCAGAATTAATTAACACAACATGATTCACATCTTTTAACCTATACCTCGACAACAATAACACAATAATAAGATACACAGGGACACTTAGGCTAAGTTTGGAGGGTAGAGAGAGTAGGAGTCTGGCCGACGTGGATCATAGGTTCTTGGAGCAACACGTCAGGGGTAGAAGGCGCCACTCGAGCAAGACGTTAGGTCCCAGGCTTCAGGAATGTGGGGCGTCACTCAAGCAGGACTTCAGGGGGCACTTCAGACGAGCACACTCTCCGGGCAGGGTAGGGGCAGGCTAGTACAAGCCACAACTGTAATTCGCTACTCTGCTCCTTATTCAGATTTAGGGTAGTACCGCAGTGAGGTTTGCATACTTCTCCACAATTTAGTTGAGATAATGTGCGGCTTTTTCCTTGACTCTCGTTTACAGGGTTTCAAACTCAGAGGGATATGGGGAAATGGTTGTGATGAAGTTGTGAGGTAATTACTTATCGTAGGTATACATAGTGGCTGTTTACATGGATACATATATGTTTGGTAGTTTATTAATTACTTAAGGCCTAGTTATTTAGTCTAATAGTGGAGAAATGGGATATGTACGGAAACATCCATGAGCTAGATTCCTGTACAAACATGGTTATCTCTCGCCTAATAGTTGTTCTTGGCAGAGGCTTATTATATCTCCCGGTCCGCCATCATGTGCCCTCTAGTCTACATCCATTTATATCTGTAGACTTCGGGCCATTGATGTTTTATTTGCATAAACATCTCTTCACTATAAGCAAGATCCGGGGGCTGAGGAAATGCTATGTTGTGGTTGGCTGTTGTGAGGGGGGGGGGGGGGGAAGCAGGCTGTTGATTGGTGGAGAGCATTTCCCATTCTCGAGGCTGGTGGCTGTTGTCATAGAATACAGGGAAGTAAGGGTTGCTTTTGTATTTGTCCAGGGATCATAAACATGGTTGTAGTTCGCCTAATAGTTGTTCTTGGTGTAGGCTTATTATATCTCCTGATCCGTCATCAGGTGTCCTCTTGTCTACATCCATTTGTATCTGTAGACTTCGGTGTGTTGATATTTTATCTGCATAAACATCTCTTCACTATAAGCAAGATCCGGGGGCTGAGGAAATGCTATGCTGTGGTTGGCTGCTGCAAGGGGGCGGGGGGAGGGAGCAGGCTGTTGATTGGTGGAGAGAATTTCCCATTCTCGAGGCTGGGGGCTGTTGTCATAGAAAACGGGGAAGCAGGGATCGCTCTTGTATTTGTCCAGTGATCAGAGCATGGGAAAACTGGGGTGGCTCTTCTATTTGTCTTCTTCTCTGCTTTCGTTCTCCAGTCTTCCTTGGTTCTGTTGGTTGCAGACTGGCTATTCTGCAACTATTCTCGGTTGGGCTGGTCTTGAGACCCGTCATTTCAGTATTACCAGTTATGCGTATTGCATAAATATAATTATTGATCTAAACTTATTTAGTACCGTATGAGCCTAAATTTTGCTTGATAAATCAGTTGTCTATCTTTGGATTTTCTCACAAACTCTTTTCTATCCACTGGTAGTTTCATTCACTTTTAGATTAATTAATAGGTCTACACATGTCTAAATTCCTTTGTCAAATACAATACTAATATGTTAATTTGGGGGCTTCATACCTTTGTTTTAATATTTTGTAGGATGAGAGCTTTCAGTAGATTATATAAACTGTTGAGATACTGAGGCAGAATTGAATAACATTGACTGACATGAACAAGACAATATTTATAATCAATTTATTTCGTGTTTTATTGTTGTTATTATATTTGTTCAGCCAGGTTCCTATAGCCTTTGTATTACACTGACCTGACTTGTTATAAAATATATATGCAAAGTGCCGAAACATTATTTGAAAAGCTCTCCTTCACTCACACCAACTGATAAACCCCAACCCAAACATCCTACTACTACAAAATGAGAACTATAATATATTATATTTCATATTAAATCACTTCCCTAAAATTACATTAATTCAATTAACAATTTGACTTTCCGTGGGATGGATCTAGCACAAGTAGAGGGTTAACTGCTTAAATCTGTAGCATTATGTGTAGGTGTTTACAATAGGGCCTTCCAAAACTGAATACACTTATCTGACTGTAATACAGTGTATGCAAATCGTTAGCTATGTGTGTGTTTGTGGAGGTGTAGCATTGCACCTTATAGTATTGACATTCACTATTCCATATCATATCAGTAGAATGAATTAGAAAATGTGTTACGTGGTTGTATTGCTATTACTGTATATAGTACTGTATTATTGTGTGCATACACGAGTCTGTGCTATCTATTTTGTTATTGCCATCGTCAGCTTTCACGCAATGTAATTATAACTGTTTATACCGAAATTTGAAGAAAGACACCGCCATAAGAAGTCCCAACCAGCGCCAGCAACCACCGGCACCACAGGTACAACAACACCATCAACAACACGTGTGGCAGCCATCCAACCAAACGCAAAGAAGAATCCAGGAGCTCCATCCCCTGTCCATTTTCTCCCTCACATGCAGATGCGCCAAAACAAATAGACAGTAACGTCACAGCTCTGCCTCCAAGTCGTGCAGCTGGCGCCCTACCTAATAGACAGTAACGTCACAGCTCTGCCTCCAAGTCGTGCAGCTGGCGCCCTACCTAATAGACAGTAACGTCACAGCTCTGCCTCCAAGTCGTGCAGCTGGCGCCCTACCTATTAGACAGTAACGTCACAGCTCTGCCTCCAAGTCGTGCAGCTGGCGCCCTACCTAATAGACAGTAACGTCACAGTTCTGCCTCCAAGTCGTGCAGCTGGTGCCCTACCTAATAGACATAACATCACAACTCTGCCTCCAAGTCGTGCAGCTGGCGCCCTACCTAATAGACAGTAACGTCACAGCTCTGCCTCCAAGTCGTGCAGCTGGCGCCCTACCTAATAGACAGTAACATCACAGCTCTGCCTCCAAGTCGTGCAGCTGGCACCCTACCTAATAGACAGTAACGTCGCAGCTCTGCCTCCAAGTCGTGCAGCTGGCGCCCTACCTAATAGACAGTAACGTCACAGCTCTGCCTCCAAGTCGTGCAGCTGGCGCCCTACCTAATAGACAGTAACGTCACAGCTCTGCCTCCAAGTCGTGCAGCTGGCACCCTACCTAATAGACAGTAACGTCACAGCTCTGCCTCCAAGTCGTGCAGCTGGCGCCCTACCTAATAGACAGTAACGTCACAGCTCTGCCTCCAAGTCGTGCAGCTGGTGCCCTACCTAATAGACAGTAACGTCACAGCTCTGCCTCCAAGTCGTGCAGCTGGTGCCCTACCTAATAGACAGTAACATCACAGCTCTGCCTCCAAGTCGTGCAGCTGGCGCCCTACCTAATAGACAGTAACGTCACAGCTCTGCCTCCAAGTCGTGCAGCTGGTGCCCTACCTAATAGACAGTAACATCACAGCTCTGCCTCCAAGTCGTGCAGCTGGCACCCTACCTAATAGACAGTAACGTCACAGCTCTGCCGCCAAGTCGTGCAGCTGGCGCCCTACCTAATAGACAGTAACGTCACAGCTCTGCCTCCAAGTCGTGCAGCTGGCGCCCTACCTAATAGACAGTAACGTCACAGCTCTGCCTCCAAGTCGTGCAGCTGGCGCCCTACCTAATAGACAGTAACGTCACAGCTCTGCCTCCAAGTCATGCAGCTGGTACCCTACCTAATCGCCGGCCCTTATCTGAGCGATTAAATTTCCCAAAGACCTCAGGGAAACGCAATAAATAATAATGCATTGTTACATGAATAATACTGTCTCTGGTTGACAGAGTCCCTCTTTGCTATATATACTCATAAAAACAACACTTACACTCTATCCGTAGTGATCTTTACCGAGGCATACAGATATTCGCGCTTCATCAATGACTCCGTTTACATTATTAAGTATATACAGTATATATATATATATATATATATATATATATATATATTTCTTAAACTTCCCTGTCCACAAAACTCGGCCGACATATATATATACTTTACTATACTCTGTTTCATTTCATCCGACGGTAAATTGAACCCCTATGAAACCACTATGTCTCTGCATCATATTAGGACCAAGTTTAATTAATTAGCACCATATTTCAATACAAAATGTTCAAAATAACTGACAAATCTTGATGGAATCCTAGCAATTTACCGACAGTTGAAAAAAAACAGGGTGTAGAAACACTCAGCCAATATTTGTATCTGTATCTCAAAATAATTTATTTTCTTGGGTTCTACTGATCTGTATATATCAATTACATTGTAAACTCCTCTTGCTAGACTCACTACCTTCTTTGATTTAAATACTGTTACTAAGTCACTTGATTGTATACATGCTTTATAACCTTCAGATGCACTCTGACTATTTATGTATTGTATGTTATTCTAACCAACCCATATTAACTCTGTTAATAAACTTTATACAGTGAAGTCCATGTACCTGCACTAGTCAAAGTTTCCCAGCTTATGTAGGAACATAAGCTCATACGGTTAATCTTGTGCGGTTCAGAATAAACAAACAAGAAATACCCCCATCAGTCTGTCCCCTGGAAACGACTCACCAAAATACTCTGGACCTCCACCTTCTACTCTTAATATTAATGTATGTACAAAATATATGTGGCTTTTCCTCTAACTTCCACTCTGTGCAACACCACCTCTCCTCTACCAACCCTGATCTTCTCTTTCTCACCAAGACACAGTTGTCTGGGACTACTGACGGCAAACCATTCTCTGTATCTTCCTACTATCTCTATCCTCAGTTTCGAGCCAAAGGTGGAGGTTGCGTCTATGTACGCAACAATCTTTGCTTTCTCTCATGTTCCCAACTTAGATTCTTCTGAATTCTCAACTCTCTGACTAAAGCTTTCTTGTAACTCTCAAACTAAATATTTCTGCGATGTCCATCTCTCCCCTAATTCTACTGACTATCCAAAATTCTTTTACTAGCTAACTTCTAAAGTGGAACACGTTCTTCCATCTCTCCTTTCGCAGAAATCTCCATCTTAGGAGATTTCAATGATCACCAACACCAATGGATCTCCTCTGTTTCCACTGACCAACCTGGTGAACTAGCCTACATCTTATCTATCTTAAACGACCTAGAGCAGTTAGTCCAGCAAACCACCTGTATCCCTGATCACTTCGGAGATCGGCCCAATATTCTTGACTTATTGCTAACCTCTAATCCTTCTGCTTATACTGTAAATAGTTTTTCTCCTTTTGGCTCCTACGACCATAAACTAATATCCGTCACCTGTCCTATCTCTCTGGTATGGCCACCCGATCCTCTTAACCGGTGGCGCTTGTGGCCTTTTGGCGCTGCTGACTGGGAGGCTCTTCGGCAGTACTTCTTTGATTTCCCATGGAATGACTTTTGCTTCCGTGGCCGGGGACACTCGGAGAGTGCTGAATGCATAACCGAGGTAATCCTCTCGGGTATGTAGGATACATTTCATTTTCTTTCTCTCAGTCTAATGCAAACAAATCTTAGTATATTCTTCTATTTCTCCTTTCGCAGAAATCTTCATGTTAGGAGATTTCAATGTTCACCACCACCAATGGCTCTCCTCTGTTTCCACTCACCAACCTGGTGAACAAACCTACATCTTTTCTATCTTAAACGACCTAGAGCAGTAAGTCCATCAACACACCCATATCCCGGTTCGCTTCAGAGATTATCCCAACATTCTTGACTTATTGCTAACCTCTAACCCTTCTGCTTATACTATAAATCTTTTCTCTCCTTTGGGTTCCTCAGACCATAAACTAATATCTGTCAGATGTCCTATCTCTCCGGTACGGCCACCCGATCCTCCCAACCGGTGGCGCTTGTGGCCCTATGGCGCTGCCGACTGGGAGGCTCTTCAGCAGTATTTTTTTTATTTCCCATGGAATGACTTTTGCTTCCGCGGCCGGGGACCCTCGGAGATTGCTGAACGTATAACCGAGGTAATCCTCTCAGGTGATGAGGATACATTCCATTTTCCTTCTCTCAGTCTAATGCAAAAAAATATTGGTATACTCACGCATTCAAGCGATACCGACACCTTAAGACTCAAGAATCTCATTCTTCCTATGTTTCTGGCTGCAATCAAGCCAAATGTGTTCTTCGACTTGCCAAGCACTGTTTCTTCAATAATAGATGCACTGAACTATTCAACTCTAGCTCTTCCCAAGGTTTCTGGCATTTTACCAAAAGCCTCTCAAAACAAAATCTTCCTCGCCTTTCCCTCCCATTTTCCTATCTGATGGCACAACCATCACTTCTTCCTCTGACAAAGCTGAACTCTTCACTCAGACTTTTGCTAGGAACTCCACCTTGAATTATTCCAGTGCTATTCCTCACTCTCCACCCCACTCTCTCCTACTTATGCTTAATATCCTAATCTCTTCTAAAGATGTATCTTCTACCCTTTCTGGGCTTAATACTAAGAAGACATACGGTCTGGACGGACGGTGTTCCTCCTTTTATACTAAAAAAACTGTGCTTCCCTGCTAACTCCCTGCCTAGGCAAACTCTTTCGTCTCTGTCTCTCCTCTAACGTCTTCCCTTCTTGCTGGAAGTTTGCTCTCATTCAACCTGTCCCAAAGAAGGGTGACTGCTCTCAACCCTCCAACTATCGTCCAATTGTTTGTATCTCTTGTATCTCTAAAGTTTTTGAAACTATTCTTCCATCCAAATTTCTTAAGCATTTCTCTTCTCATAATCTGCTCTCAGATCGCCAGTGTGGCTTCCTGGTGATCTTCTTTCATATCTTACTAACTCTTGGTCATCCTCCTTTCGGGACTTCGGTGAGACCTTTTCTATTGCACTAGACATATCAAAGGCCTTCGATAGAGTCTGGCACAAATCTTTAATTTCCAAACTGCCCTCCTTCGGTTTCTATCCCTCCATCTGTGCCTTTGTCTCCAATTTCTTTTCCGACCATTCCACAGCTACGGCTGTGGACGGCCATCGCTCACTTCCTCATCCTATCAACTCTGGTCTTCCTCAGGGCTCTGTCCTATCTCCCATTCTCTTTCTAGCTTTCATAAATGATCTTCTCAACTGTACCTCCAGTCCCATCCTATTAATGGTTCCCACCTAGAGTTTAGATAAGTTCAAAGCACACTCCGGGGTTTGAATATTTAAGACTGCAGGGTATAATTATGTTCTGTGGAATTAGATATTTCCATTATGAATTATCACAACGAGCGCTATTCAAGGTTTGACTAATATACATTCAAATGGATCTGAATAATGAGTAACCAAAGGATAGTTACTCTTAAAATATTGAAAATATATTCACGGTACTTTAACATGCTAAGCGTTCGTGATATATATATATTTAACAAATAAAAAAAATCCTTTTAACATAAGAATATTTTCAAATAGTGAGGCTAAATTCGCCTTTCCTGACAACCTTCAACTAAATGAATCTACTAGCAAAAATATACTATACTCTGGTGAGACAGTAACAAGTTCTGGTGTTCTCCAATAATTATAGATTTTATCTCCCAATGACTCAGACTGTGGATGGGGTTGTATAAATACCCTTATTGCCTTCACTCCAACATATTTTAAATTAAACTCTGCGGGAAAGATAATCCCGAGTTGACTAACTCCCATTTCTGATGTAGACTAAAAGAGCCTATCACCTAAATAGCTAATCGTATTTCACTTTATTAACAATTGAAAACTAAAACATTAATCAACATCAGTTTATTTAATAATTTGTCTATCTGTGTCTTTGAAATGCGTTCACCTAATATAGGCAACATCAATGTTATTTAAGCACAGTTGAGTCTATCAATTTCTTTCTTTCCATAATCGGCTAAATATAACATAGTATTCTTCTTCTCCTCTCTTGATCTAGGCTGGCCACCAAGCTTGTGCCAGTTCTTGTATTCCTTTAATAATCTTCCCACGCCATGTAGCTTCTGTGAGATCTGGTGTAGGCAGGCTGTGGGAGCAGGCTCTTGGATATTGCAAATTAATCTGGGCATACAGGCACTAGGCAATTCTGTTTTTGGAATCTTGAATCTGCTGCTGCTCGTCTTACCTCAAATATCCCCTTAATTATTTCCTCTGATCCCTTTTGTGGCAGTAGGGATATGGTTGGACGGGGGTGAATGTCCTGAGAAGTGGCTTGACCCGGCCTGTGCCGTCTGGTGTTCTGTCTGTGTCATACCCAGGGAATACAGTAAAGGTGAGACAAGTAATCATGATCACCCAATGCCTCGAATACTAGTGTTGGGACAAAGGAAGTAGTAAGGGGTGAGGAAATGAGTTGTAGTAGGAGATGAAGGCATCGGGGCTTGACCCGACATGCGCGAGTTTACACTCCTTGGAGTACTGCTTGAGGGCTCTGTTTAGAGAGGGACAGACCAACATATAGAAACAGGGAATACAGTAAAGGTGAGACAAGTAATCAAATTTAACCAAGGATACGACCATGCCAAAGCCGATTTTACACTACATGTACCCACTATTATGTCTGGGTGGGACAAGGCTAACACGAGAGGAAGTAGCCCAATGACTCCTGAGCAATCCTGGTGGCTAACCAAGTTCTCATTCTCGTGTGTTTGGTGGTAGCAGGCAAGCCATCAACCATGTCCCTGGATTAATTTGTGCTAAAACGAATCCAGGTACTCATTTACGTCTGAGTGAGACGGAAGACACAGGGATAGGAGCTTGTTCAACACTCCTGGGCTACTTGGACCTTGGTCGAAAACCAAGGATATTTCACACACCGCTTGTATGTGTGGCAACATCTGGTGTGCTGGGCAGTTACCCATCCAGCTACTAACCAGACCCTAAGTAGCTTAACCCCGCTGATCGAAACCAGCGTTGCCAACCACACAGGCCAGGGCTGCCACCCATGAATGAATGAATGAATGAATATAGAAAAGTTGGGTGAGGGTGAAAGAAGGGAAGTTTGTATTGGTTAAGTAGGAGAGACAGTGATAATAGTGAGAGAAATAGGGTGTCGGGGCTTGACCCAACGTGCGTGAGTTGAATAATTGAGCTGGGGTTGAATTGTTTTAGTTGGAGAAGTTACTTTAATGAGATTCAGGATGGCTTGCCAAGAAGGGGGCAAGGGATGGGGAGCAAGTTAATTTTGGGTGGTATAAAATCGAAAGTGCTTGCTATTGGGCTTTGAATGTTTTAGGGTTGTATTTTTTGGATGGTAGTAATTCGAAAATGGTATAAAAGGGGGAGATAATTTTGGGTGGCATTGAGTCAAAAAGGGGGTAATGCTGGGGAAGAGTTGTCAGTGGCAGAACTTGTAAGAAGGCTGTACTGTTATTATATTTTGAAGTTACGTTAAAAGGTGTTGTCTTGTAAAGTGATTATAATTGGCTCAGGATTGGTGCTAGTAAGGAAATTTGGTGGGCCTGTGAAGTTATATAAATGAATTGGAAGTGAATCCAGGAATCTAGGTCAAGAGTGGTAGGGAGGTTGGACTGTGGACGAGCCGGCATGACCCACCGCCTGTACCAATCTTGATTTTAAGTGAATTTAGGAAATGGGTGCGTCTCTGTTGTTGTGGTGAAGGAGGTTTGACAAGGGGTGGGGGGGATATAAAATTATATTGAAAATTTGGATGAAGTTATCATGAAAGGTCTCAAGTTTTATAAGCTGTTTTTCTGCTAATTGCTGCCAATAAGTGTTTAGAGGGGGGATGTGGGCTAGATCGTGAAGATGTTGTGCCGTCTGGAACTCATACCACTGAGTCCCGAACATCCACCTCAGTGCTTTATTTTGAATTCTTTGATATTTTAGTTGGTTGGTAGGGGCCGAAAGTGAAATGCTGAGTGGGACGTAGCACAAAAGAGGTCTTATTAGTGTTTTGTATAAGTGAAGCTTGGTTTTTATTGAGGCATTTCTGAATTGAAAGATGGTTTGTAGGGATTTAGATGCGATGGCAGTGGAAGTTTTTGCTTGTTGAAATCGGATGTTTTTGTCGAATGTGAGGCCGAGTACTTTGTTAGTGGGAGAGACATTTATTTGTGTGCGGTTAGGGCCAGGTGCTCGGGAGTTCTGGAATAAGGGTCTTGGGCGGAGATGTCCTTTGGCAAAGTATGTGACGTGTGATTTGTGAGGATGAGCCTGAATCCACCATTTTTGCTCCCATTGTGCTACTTTGTCAAGTTCTCTTTGAGCTCTGTTTGTCAATGCGTCTAGTGTGTCAGCTCTTATTATATGCGTCACGTCGTCTGCGTACATTACTATGAGAGAGTTATTGTGAGTGGGGTTGGGAAAGTCATTTGTGTATAGGATGTAGAGGGTAGGAGCGAGCACTGAGCCTTGAGGTACGCCTGCGTTTAGTGCAAATGAATCTGAATAAAGATTAGAAAACTTAATTTTGGCTGTTCTATTATCCAAAAAGTTGCAGAGAAGTTTCTGAGTAATTAATGGGAAGTTGAAATTTTCGCAGATTTTGTACTTCAAGCCTTCGTGCCACACTGTGTCAAAAGCTCATTTTATGTCCTTGGTAATTAAGGCTGTCTTGTTTTTTCGTCTGGACTGTTTGTTTATGTGAAGGTAGTTTGTGATAATGTTTAGTGCTTCTTGTGTCGATCTGTGTTGTCTAAAACCAAATTGCATGTTCGTGAGGAGTCCTTCGTCTTCGAGAAATAGTCTGAGTCGGTGGTTTATGATACGTTCTAGAGTCTTGCCAAGAGTCTCAAGTAGACTAATGGGTCTGTAGTTTAGTGGATTAGTCTTGTCTTGGTTTTTCTTGGGAATGAGGATAATGGTCGCTGTCTTGAAGCAGACGGGAAAGTAGCCTGATGCCAGGATGGCGTTGTAGAGGCGGGTGAGTGCTGTTGTGAAAGTGTTAGGTAGGTGCATTACAAGGTGGTGATTAATACCTGTGGCACTAGGCGCCTTTCTCCGTGGATTAGACAGGATGAACTTGACTTCGACTGGCACAATGGAAGCAGTGAGTAGGTTTTGAGGGTCAAGTGTGTTTAGGTTAATGTGTGTGCCATGAGAGATGTTGTTGGGGATGTTAGTGAGATTTTGTTCTATATTTCGGATGTGTTGTTCGGCAGGCCTTTCAATGGGGTGTGGGTGGTATACTTGTTGCCATGTCTGTTTAAATGTATCTGTGATAGCCCTAGGATCAGTAATTGTGTTGCCATTAACAGTGAGGGAGGATGTTCTGGGAGTGTTATTACCTTGTAAACGTTTCATGTGTTGCCAGAATTCCCAAGGCTTAGTCTTTCTGTGTTGTTCTGCTGAGTGTACTATGTGTGTCCAGTGAGTGTCATGATCAGATGGCAGGCTATTAAGGATGCGAGTTCTGAGGTTGGAGAGGTCGTAGCGTACTCGGCCTGGTATGTGGTTGTGTTTGTTCTGTTCGAATCGACGACGATAGCACACTAGGAGTCGTTGTGTTCTGATGGAGGGTCTGAAAGTGTGTTTGATTTGTTATGTAGTTTTTGGGATGGTTGTGTTGGCTGCATTTATGATTTTGTTTTGCAGGTTCTCTATTTGTTGGTCTATGTGTGTGTAGTGTTGTCCCTCATAGTCGTGTATGTAGTTGTCTTCTGATAAAATGTTTTTAAATTCTTCCCAGTTTGCTTGTGAGTAGCTAAAATGAGATTGACATGGGACTTGAATTGGGTTTGAAGAAATTGACATGAAAACTGGGATGTGATCTGATCCTGAAAGTGGCCCTGGGGAAATATCATGATGGAATATATTAAAAGCTTGGTTTGACAAAATTAAGTCAGGTTTACCAATACCGTTTGGTGTGAAAACTGTGTTGAAGTCTGGGCTTTGAAAAGTTAATCTTTTGTGGTTGTTTAGTGCTAATAGTTGAATTCCATGTTGATTAATGGTATTATGTTGGAAAGCTTGGTGTCTAGCGTTAAAGTCTGCAAGTATGAGTGTAGGTGCATTGTTATTGAATAAGGTATTTAGGTCTGTGTAAGGGATGTAGGTATTTGGTCTGACATATGTGGTGGCAACTATGAGGGGTCCAAGTGTTGTGTGTGTTTATGAATGAATGAATGAAAGAATATAGAAAAGGTGGGTGAAAAATGAAAGAAGGGAAGTTTTTATTGGTGTAGTAGTAGAGAAAGTGTTAAAGTAGGAGGATAAAGATTGTCGGGGCTTGACCCAACGTGCGTGAGTTTTATAATTTGGGTTGGTGGAGGGTTGTGACTCTGTTGATATTATTGAAAGTACATTTTTGGAAAGCTTCAGTATGGCACGCAAGAAGGAGGCAAGGAGTATTAATTTAGGGTGGTAAAAGTTGCAAACAGAAGGTGGCGATTTTGGCTGGAAATGGTCTAAAAAAGTAGTAGATAATTTTGGATGGTAAGGGTCTAAAGGTGGGCAGCAAAGGCATAGCTGTCAACTGCCGAGTTTGGAGGTGGTTGCACTGTTATGAATGGCTTAATACATCGAGTAATTTTTTAATTCTTTAAGAAAATTTGGCTGGGTGAGTAAAAAATTATGAACATTTTGTGGTGGGGGAGGGACTAATCTGCTGTTCGTGTAATTTGATCGTGGGCGAGCGGGAGAGGATGAAAAGGAGCGGCCTCCTCCAAATGCTAGGGATTTTGAGGTAGAGTTAGCATTCTTCTGTGGATTTAGTGTTACGGCATTTTGGTCGAAAACGGTCTGAGTCAGGGGAAGGTAATTCAGCTGGGCTGCTCGGTTTTCTTTTTAGAGGAGATTCGGGAGGAATGGGATTGGGAGATTGATGAGGAATGGTGGGTGTTTTTTGGTGTAGGAGAGGGTGGGGGAGGCATGAAAGATGTTGGGGTATTGAGGTCAGGAAGATCTTTGGGGATAGGGGTAGAGGTAGAGGGGGTATTTGGGGGAGGTATGGATGGTGGTGGGATAGGGGAGGGGTCAGGAGTGTGGATGGGCATGTCGTCATTGGGGAGGGAGGGGTTCTGGGCAGGAGTCTCTTGGGTTGTGGTTTCTTGTGTGTTAGGAGGAGTAGGAGTCTTGGAGTTGGGGGTGGATGTGGAGAGTGTGGAGGTGCCGGTAGAGGGGGTGACTAAGGTGGGAGAGGTAGAGGTATTGGGGGAGGAGATGGCTGTAGGGGTGGGAGTTTGGGAGGATTTTGCTTTGCTGACTTGGTACCAGGATTCAGGAATAGAGATGGCAGGGAGATTGTGAGCAGTGAGGCCGTCATTCAAAAGTGTATTGAATGTTGGGGTAACTTGATGATCTGTTATTTGAAGAGCTACATTTACTAGCACTGATGTTTGGGCAAAAATTTCCCGATTGAAGAAAGGGCTTGGGGGGTTGCAGCTGATGGAGGAGGAGGAAGGCATGGGTGTGGATTGATGGGGGAGTGATGGGGTAGCAGCTGAGGCATATCATTTGTTAGTGACTGGATGGGATGAGAAGAGAGGGCGAGGGTTGTTGGAGGATGTTGGGGAGGTCTTTGAATTTGTACGTGCTTGTTTGAGAACATTGAGGCGGAAGGGGCATTCAGAACTTATGGCAATGTGGGGGCCGCTACAATTATTACATTTGAGGGAGCTTGATGAGCAAGATGTGAAAGAGTGGTCAGTGTCACCACAGCGTGAGCATACTTGCTAATTTTTGCAGGAAGATGTTATGTGCCCATACTGATAGCACTTAAAGCATTTTTGGAGGTTTACCCATGACTCAGGAGAGAGGAACTCAGGTGGCACGATGACATGGAAGGCTGTGAGACCTGACTTGAGGAGTTTGCTGGCTTCCTGAGGGGAGGCACAGCGAATTTTGAGGGCTTTTTTGGGGGGGTCTTTGTGACATCACAAATTTTAATTTTGTTTCTTAGGGAAATTTCTTTGGCAATTTCTTCCTCATCCCTGTTGAAGATGCTTTTATCAGGGTGAGTGATCTTGACAGTGCAAGCAGCTTTTAATTTGGGAGAGACTACTAGTTCATACCCTGCATCTTTAAGTTTCTTTACGTTATCAGGGGCAAGGTAGGCATCAAGGTCTTTTTGAGAGGCAAGGCGAATTTTAAGGGTATTGTTGGGATTTTTGAATACTTTTATAATTTGGATCTGGCTGATACTGAAGATGTGTGAGCCAGGATCATCAGGGGGAGGAAAGTTACATTTAACTTTGATATACAGTGCCATACTGAAGCATTTCGAGAGCTAAATTTATAGGAAATTTCAAAAATAGGGATATGGGAGAGGGAGATAATTGAAATTTATGAGCTAAGCTGTACCCAGGGGGCACCCCTATGGAGTGTTACCAGAAGAAACCTAATTCCTGCCTATGCCCTTGGACTGTAGGCAAGCCTATGTCACAGGGCCCTAATCCTACTTGAAGGCTAAACCCTACCCACTTGCCTCTTATAACCAGGGGCTAACGCCCCCCCCCCCCCCCCTTCATGGCAATGCCTTCAGGATTCGGCGTCGTACTACAAGTGGGCTTCTAATGGGCGGTAATGGGTAATATTTAATAATTTGGAAAAGGAAAGGTAATGAGAAAGGTTTGAGGAAAAGATAAGAATACAGGAAGGTAATGAGAATGGAGAAGGATGATTATGAGGTGAGATGCAGGGAGCTGATTGGCCGGGAGAGCGCAGTAGGAGGTGCTGATTGGTGGAGAGAGATTGCTGATGGTGGAGGCCAGCAGGCTAGGTCTGGCTGGTGTTCAAGACGTCCATCTTCAATCTTCTTTTCTTCTTTTCTTCTTTCTTCTTCAGCTTGAAGGTCTTGAAGATGGGGGGCTACAGGCCTGTTGGGAGAGACCAGAGCATCAATCAAATCAAATGAATATAGAAAAGGTGGGTGAGGGTGAAAGAAGGGAAGTTTTTATTGTTGTAGTAAGAGAGAAAGTGTCAAAGTAGGAGGATAAAGAGTGTCGGGGCTTGACCCAACGTGCGTGAGTTGTTGATTTTAGTTTAGGGGAGGGCTGTGACTGTTGGTATTATTGAGACATATTTTTCGAGAGCTTCAGTATGGCACGTCAAGAAGGGATGGAGATAAAAATGGGTGGTAAGGCAAAAGATAAGTAATTTTGGGTGGTAAAAGTTAATTTTGGTGAAGTGAGATTCAGAGGCTCTGATCGGTCAAGAGTGGCATAGAGGTTGGGCTGTGGACGAGCCGGCATGCCCCACCGCCTCTACCAGTCTGGACGAATCAGATGAGTGTGGGTGAATTTGAATATAAAAATTTGGTAATTAATAGAGAATGTTTTTATGATGGTCTGGCAATTTTGGATGGTAAGGGTCTAAAGTGGGGTAGCAAGGCATGGCTGTCAACTGCCGAGTCTAGAGATGATTGCACTGTCTTATGAAGAGCTTAATTTACTTTAGTTTGTATTGTGTATTTGTGAAAGAATTAGACATTTTGGCTGGTAGGTGAGTAAAAGGAACAGTGAAAATTGAGTGTGAGTTTGTGGTGTAACAAAGTTATTATGTGAATAGGGGATTGGGAGCCTCTCTGTTGATTGGATACAAGAGGTTCGACCAGGGACGGATGGGTTGAGTGATATTATTAAAAATGTTGACAAAGTTATCAAAGGTCTCAAGTTTTTCAAGTTGTTTATTAGCCAGAAAGTTGTTGTAGACATTAATTGGAGGGATGCGGGAGAGTTTATGCAAGTGTTCCGATGTTTGGAACTCGTACCACCGAGTTCCATGGATCCACCTCAGTGCTCTGTTCTGTATTCTTTGGAGTTTAATTATGTGGGAGTTTGCCAAAAGAGTGCTGGTCAGTGGGGCATGTGAAAGTAGCGGTCTAATTAGGGCTTTGTATAAATGGGTTTTAGTTTTGATAGAGGCATTTCGAAAACGGAAAATTGATTGAAGAGATTTTGAAGCAATGGGGATAATCTGATTTGCATGACGATGAAAGTGAATTTTTTTGTCAAAGGTTAGGCCGAGTACTTTGTTAGTGGGTGAGACAGTTACTGGGATGCGATCGGGAGGAGGTGCGCGGGAGTTGAGGATTAGTGGTCTAGGACGTAGGTAACCAGTGGATATGTACGTGATAAAGGATTTTCGAGGATGAGCCTGAATCCGCCATTTCTGTTCCCATTGTACTATTCGGTCAAGCTCTCTCTTGGCTTTGTTTGCCAAACCGTCTATGGTAGTTGCCCTAACAAGTTGCGTCACGTAGTCAGCGTAGGAAATTGTGAGAGAGTCATTATTGATTGGATCTGGCATGTCATTAGTGTAGAGAATGTACAGTGTAGGTGCGAGCACGGAGCCCTGAGGTACGCCTGCATGGAGTGGAAATGAGTCTGAATAGAAATTTGAAAATTTAATTTTGGCTGATCTGTTATCTAAGAAGTTGCAGAGAAGTTTTTAAATTGGTAAGGGGAAATTGAAGTTTTCGCAGATTTTGTACTTCAGGCCTACGTGCCATACAGTGTCAAATGATTTTTTGATGTCTTTTGTGATGAGTGCTGTTTTGTACCCGCGTCTGGAGTGTTTGTTAATGTGAATGTAGTTGGTGATTATGTTAAATGCTTCCTGAGAGGATCTGCGGGGTCTAAAACCAAACTGTTTGTCAGTGAGAAGTCCTTCGTCTTCGAGGTACAGTCTGATTTATGATTGTTTCAAAAGTCTTCCCAAGAGTCTCAAGTAGACTAATGGGTCTGTAGTTCAGTGGGTCTTTGCTATTTTGATTTTTCTTGGGAATAAGGATGATTGTTGCAGTCTTAAAGCAGACGGGGAAGTAGCCTGATGCCAGGATGGCGTTGTATAAGCAAGTGAGTGCATTAATAAATGTGTTTGGGAGGTGCTTTACAATGTGATGGTTTATTCCTGTGGCACCAGGCGCCTTCCTCCGTGTTTTAGAGAGAATGAGCTTAACTTCGTCAGGCACAATGGGAGCAGTGAGGTAGTTGTCGGGGTTAAGTGAGACTGTGTTGATGTGTGTGTCGTGAGAGATGTTGTCTACAATATTATTAACATGTTGTTTAATGTTTCGAATGTGTTGTTGGGCAGGTCTTTCAGGAGGGTGTGGGTGGTATACTTGGGCCCATGTGTCTTTGAAGATGTCTGTGATTTCCCTGGGATCGGTGATGGTGTTACCGTTTACAATGAGTGAAGATGTAGGTTTATTGTGGCCTTTTAAACGGTTTATGTGTCTCCAAAATTCCCAGGGTTTAGTTTTCCTGTGTTGTTCAGCAGTGCGTATGAGGTGTGTCCAGTGGTTGTCATGGTCAGATTGCAGGCTGTCTAGGATATGATTTTTGAGGTGTGAGAGGTCCTGTCGTACTCGGCCTAAGGTGTGGTTTTGTTTATTTTGTTCAAATAGACGACGATAGCACACAAGGAGTCTTTGTAAACGTATAGAAGGTCTGAATGTGTGTCTGAATTTGTAGAATATTTTAGGTATGGTAGTGTTTGCAGCGTTGATGATTGTGTTGTGTAAGTGTTCTATTTGTTGATCTAGATTTGTGTAGTGGAGTCCCTCATAGTCAGTTGTGTAATCTTGTTGTGATAGGATGTGTTGAAATTCATCCCAGCTAGCCTGGGAGTAATTGTAATGTGATGTAGAAGGAACTAAAATGGGATTTGAAGATATTTGCATGAAAATGGGGATGTGATCAGATCCTGATAAAGGCCCAGGGGAAATTTGATGGTGAAAAAGGTTAAATGCTCGGTTAGAGAAGATGAGATCAGGTTTGCCAGGCCCATTGTGTACGAAAACTGTGTCAAAATCTGGGCCAAGGAAATTTAATCTTTTTATGTCGTGTAGTGCTAGAAGTTGTGTTCCGTGTGGGTTGTTGGTAGTGTGTTGAAAAACATGATGTTTAGCATTAAAGTCTGCAAGGATGAGTGTGGGTACATTGTTGTTAAATAATGTGTTCATATCAGTGTAAGGAATGTGTGTGTTGGGTCTGACATATGTAGTGGCGACTATGAGGGGACCAAGTGTTGTGTGTGTTTTTACTGCTAAGAAGTGTTTATATGTCCAGTCTGTCATGAATTCATGTTGTATTGTGCTTTTAATCATGATGGCAAATCCGTTGTGTGCATCGTCGTCAGATTGTCGTGTTGTGTAGCCAAATTTTTTTATTTTGTGTGTGTTGTGTATACAAGTGCTGTTGAGTAATATAATGTCTGGGTCCTTATCTAGTATTAATTGTGTGAGTAAGTGTCTGTTTGGGTAGTAATGTCTAATGTTGAATTGAATTACTTTGAGCATGATGGATGATTGTCGGGTGAGTTGGGTGAGTTGGTGATAATGGGGTGATGGGGTAAGGTTGGTGGGCGGGATGGGGAGGGTGAGGTGTGGGAGGAGCCTTGTCCAAATGACACGGATGGGAGGTCACGTGAGGCGTTTCTTATGGGGCTTTCTGTCTTGCGGGATTTGGATCGAGAGCGGTTGGAATTGGGAGAGGTTGCATCAGCAGGGCTGTTAGGTTTGCATTTTAGGGGGGATTGAGGTGGGATGGATGGTGTTTTGGGGATAGAGGTAGAGGTAGACGGGGGAGGCATGGATGTTGGTGAGGTAAGGGTGGGGTCAGGAGTGTGGATGGGCATGTCTACTTTGGGGAGGGAAGGGTTCTCGGCAGGAGTAATTTGGGTTGTGACTTCTCGAGAGTTGGGAGTAGGAGTTTTGGAGTTGAGGGTGGATGTGGAGAGGGTGGAGGTGCTGGCAGAGGGTGTGGCTGAGGTGGGGGAGGAGATGGAGGATGAGGAGGTATTGGGGGAGGAGATGGTTGTAGGGTTGGGGGTGGTTGTGGGGGTTTGGGAGGATTTCGTTTTGTTGAATTGGTACCAGGATTCAGGAATAGAGATGGCAGGGAGATTGTGGGCAGTGAGACCGTCATTGAGCAGTTTGTTGAACT
The DNA here is from genome assembly GCA_032716605.1 of Paralithodes platypus. Classification (NCBI taxonomy): domain Eukaryota; kingdom Metazoa; phylum Arthropoda; class Malacostraca; order Decapoda; family Lithodidae; genus Paralithodes; species Paralithodes platypus. Next base: position 35,755,998 of record CM064512.1, read on the forward strand.
TTGGGGTAACTTGTTGGTCTGTTAAATGGAGAGCTATATTTACCAGCACCGAAGTTTTGGCAAGAATTTCTTGGTTGAAGAAAGGGTTTGGTGGGTTGGAGCTGGTGAAGGAAGAGGAAGGTTGGGGGTGGGAGCTGGTGGAGGGGGAGGTGGTCATGGGTAGGGATTGAGGGGGGAGTGAGGGGGTGGCAGCTGAGGCATTATGATATGTTGGTGACTGGATGGGACGAGAAGAGAGGGCGGGGGTTGTTGGAAGATGTTGGAGAGGTCTTTGAGTTGTTTCGGGTTTGTTTGAGAACATTGAGGCGGAAGGGGCATTCTGAACTTATGGCAATGTGGGGGCCATTACAATTATTGCACTTCAGGGAGCTTGAGGAGCACGTTGTGAATTAGTGGTCATCACCACAGGGTGAGCATACTTGCTCATTTTTACAGGTAGATGTTATATGCCCATACTGGTAGCACTTAAAACACTGTTGGAGGTTAACCCATGATTCAGGAGAGAGGAACTCAGGTGGTATGATCACATGGAAGGCTTTGAGACCTGACTTGAGGAGTTTGCTGGCTTCCTGAGGGGAGGCACAGCGAATTTTTATGACTTTTTTTGGAGTCTTTGAGACATCACAAACTGTGATGTTGTTTCTTTGTGAAATTTCTGTAGCTATGTCATTTTCATCCCTGTTGAAGATGTTGTTATCAGGGTAAGCAATCTTGACAGTGCAAGCAGCTTTGAACTCGGGAGAGACTACTAATTCATACCCTGCATCTTTCAGTTTATTTACGTTATCAGGGGCTAGGTATGCATTAAGATCTTTCTGAGAGGCAAGGCGAACTTTTAGGGTATTATTTGGATTTTTGAAGACTTTAACAATTTGGGTCTGGGTGATGCTGAATATGTGTGAGCCAGGATCATCAGGGGGAGGAGAGTTACATTTAAATTTCACATACAGTGCCATACTGAAACATTAAGAGAGCTAATTTTAAAGGATTCAATTTTGAAAATGGGGAGATGGGGGGAGAGATAATTAAAATAATAAAGCTAAACTGTACCCAGGGGGCACCCCTACGGAGTGTCCCCAGAAAAAACCTAATTCCTACCTATGCCCTTGGACTAAGTCTGTCACAGAGCCCTAAACCTACTTGGAGCTTAAACCCTACCCACTTGCTTCCTATAGCCAGGGGCGAATCCCCCCAACCCCCTCGTGGCAATGCCCTCGGGGTTCAGCGTCGTACTACAAGTGGGTTTCTACTGGGCGGTAGTGGGTACACACATTTAATAAATTTGGAACAAAAAAGCTGGAAAGAAATTGGGGAAAGAAGAGAATATAGGAAAGTAATGACAATGGAGGAGGATGATGATGAGGTATGAGGTGAGATGCAGGGAGCTGATTGGCTGGGCGAGCGCAGATCGAGGTGTTGATTGGAGGAGAGAACCGATGGAGGAAGCTAGGGGGCTAGGTTTGGCTGGTCCTCAAGACGTCCATTTTTTATCTTCTGCTGCTTGAAGATTCTTCTTTCTTCTTTCTTCTGCAGCTTGAAGATGGGGGGGAGGGGGGGGGGGTGCTACAGGCCTGTAAGAGAGACCAGAGCGTCACCAAGTACCACCTCGAAGTGCCAGAGCATGGAAGGAAGTATATAGTAAAGGTGAGGCAAGTAATCAAATTTACCCTAGTGAGTGCCAGAGCATCGGACGGAAGTATAATTATAGTAAAGGTGAGGCAAGTATAATTGTTATCACTCTTATGCTTCGAATACTAGAGTTGGTACAGAGGAAGTAGTAGGGGATGAGGAAGTGAATTTTAGTAGGAGATGAAGGCGTCGGGGCTTGACCCAACTTGCGTGAGCTGGTTTTTGTTGGAGAGACAGTTTGAGGATACTTTTCGAGAGGGGACAGGACGGACAACACATAGGGAACGGAAGTATATAGTAAAGGTGAGGCAAGTAATCAAATTTACCCTAGTGGTATGACCTACGCCAAGGCCGATTTTACACTCCAGGTACCCAGTTTAACGTATGGGTGGGACGAGGCGAACACGAGAGAAGGCCTGCCCAATGGCCACTGAGCAATCCTGGTGGCTAACCAAGTTATCAGTCTCGTGTGTTGATTGGTTGTAGGAAGCCACCAATCAGGCCCCTGAATTCATTTTAGCCACCATGAATCCAGGTACTCATTTTCGTCTGAGTGAGACGGAGCCATCAATCAAATCAAATTAATATAGAAAAGGTGGGTGAGGGTGAAAGAAGGGAAGTTTTTATTGGTTAAGTAGGAGAGACAGTGGTAAAAGTGAGAGCAAATAGAGTGTCGGGGCTTGACCCAACGTGCGTGAGTTGAGTATTGGGCTGGATCAGTATGGCTTGCCAAGAAGGGGGCTGGGAAGGCTGCAAGATGAAGGCAGGAGATGGTGGTGGTGAAGAAGTCGATGGTGTTAATGTTGGTGTTTAACGAATTCTTCCATGTTGAAGGTCTTTCTCGATCTTTTTGGGTTTTCTTGGAGCTCCTGATCTTGAACAGCTGACTTTGGAAGATCCTTAGACCTTCTACTTGCTCTGGTGTTAAAGATGAATCAGGGGTTGCTTGCTCCTCGTCGATCCCCAAAATGGTTCTCCATAAAGGTGATTTAGGGGGGGGGACGTCTTCTTGCTGCTGCATCCTTGACTCCTTCTTCGTCGATCGTCTCCACGTCGACTATTTCTCCTATGGTGGACACAGTGTACTCAGACGACGTGGAGGGGAGTGCCACCGGATGATCAATGGTGGCAGGTGCTGGAGTCGAGGCTGCTACTGGTCCGGTGACGTTGACTGCTGATGGAGGTGGCGATGCCGAGACTGCTGGAGGAGGTGGTGGAAGGCTGCTCCTATTGATTGGTTTGGAGATGTTCAGGCGTTTCTGTGGCTGATGTCTTGGACGTTGTTGGGGAGCCTGTGGACGAGTGATTTTGGTGGAGTGCATGTCTGGGATGATAATAGAGGGCAAGTTGTTAGCTTGTAGGAGAGCAGGGAGATACACCCTTAGGAGGTTGATGTCCCCGCCAGCAAGAGCAGTGGCTGTGGTGACAATGATTTTGATGATTGAGTCCTTGTCACAAGATGGCTCCTCTACTCTTGCCTTCTCCTCCCTCTTCCTGGCATGCACCGATCCCTTCACACAGTCACCCTTGGGTCCAGATACTCGATGTGCCTCCATTCCCTTCTTCCCCTTTTTGATGGTAAACTCTACCCTCTCTCCGTCACCAAGAGAGGGCAGAGCGTGGAGTGGATTGGGGCGATATATGCTCCTTCTATGTACAAAGATGTCTCCTCCTTCCTGTTGGCTGATAAAGCCCATTCCCTTTTTGTAGTTAAACCATTTAACATGGCCAGCAAAGCAGGTGGGGGCTGCTGGAAGTATGATGGTTTTGGTGGTAAGGGATAGGTGGAGAGTTGTAGCCAATCAGGAGGAGAGACGGAGCCATCGGACGGGAACGGAAGTATATAGTAAAGGTGAGGCAAGTAATAAGTCATCGGAAGTATATAGGAAAGGTGAAGCAAGTAATAATTTTGATCACTCTTATGCTTCGAATACTAGAGTTGGTACAGAGGAAGTAGTAGGGGGTAATAAGCCATCAAATTCAATTCAAATTAATATAGAAAAGGTGGGTGAGGGTGAAAGAAGGGAAGTTTTTATTGGTTAAGTAGGAGAGACAGTGGTAAAAGTGAGAGCAAATAGAGTGTCGGGGCTTGACCCAACGTGCGTGAGTTGAGTATTGGGCTGGATCAGTATGGCTTGCCAAGAAGGGGGCTGGGAGGCTGCAAGATGAAGGCAGGAGATGGTGGTGTTGATGGTGGTGGTGAAGAAGTCGATGGTGTTAATGTTGGTGTTTAACGAATTCTTCCATGTTGAAAGTCTTTCTCGATCTTTTTGGTTTTTTCGTGGAGCTCCTGATCTTGAACAGCTGACTTTGGAAGATCCTTAGACCTTCTACTTGCTCTGGTGTAATAGATGAATCAGGGGTTGCTTCGGTGTCCCCCAAAATGGTTCTCCATAAAGGTGATTCAGGGGGGGGACGTCCCCTTCCTCTTGGTGCTGGATCCTTGACTCCTTCTTCCTCGATCGTCTCCACGTCGACTATTTCTCCTATGGTGGACACAGTGTACTCAGACGACGTGGAGGGGAGTGCCACCGGATGATCAATGGTGGCAGGTGCTGGAGTCGAGGCTGCTACTGGTCCGGTGATGTTGACTGCTGATGGAGGTGGCAATGCCGAGACTGCAGGAGGAGGTGGTGGAAGGCTGCTCCTATTGATTGGTTTGTAGATGTTCAGGCGTTTCCGTGGCTGCTGTCTTGGACGTTGTTGGGGAGCCTGTGGACAAGTGATTTTGGTGGAGTGCATGTCTGGGATGATAATAGAGGGCAAGTTGTTAGCTCGTAGGAGAGCAGGGAGATACACCCTTAGGAGGTTGATGTCCCCACCAGCAAGAGCAGTGGCTGTGGTGACAATGATTTTGATGATTGAGTCCTTGTCACAAGATGGCTGCTCTACTCTTGCCTTCTCCTTCCTCTTCCTGGCATGCACCGATCCCTTCACACAGTCACCCTTGGGTCCAGATACTCGATTTGCCTCCATTCTCTTCTTCCCCTTTTTGATGGTAAACTCTACCCTCTCTCCGTCACCAAGAGAGGGCAGAGCGTGGTGTGGATTGGGGCGAGGTATGCTCCTTCTATGTACAAAGATGTCTCCTCCTTCCTGTTGGCTGATAAAGCCCATTCCTTTTTAATTCAACAAGCTCTACCTTATATACCCGCCCGCCACGCCATCAAACGCGCTGATTGGCTGAGCCGGGCGGACTGTGATGTATTGTCACGGATGGCTGCTTTGCTCTGTTTCTCCATGTTTATCTTGTTTCCTCTCTTCATTCTAGAATCACTGCAACGTTTTTTCCCTCTTTTCTTGTGGCTTACAGGAGTAAGAGGGGAATACACTGGTTGCTTGCGGGATAAGAGGTGTTGAAGACGTCGGATGTACAGTTAACTAATTAGTGCATGAGTAGGCAGGTCGAGGCGGCTGCCAAACCTCGTCCCTCTTCACAGGTAATGCTGCACTCTGAGTGGCTGAGAGGTTTGCAAAGACACGCCTCTCCTCTACCTTCCCAAATGCATATTTCGCTTGTTGATTAGTACTGTCTATATCTCGTTGCTGATTGGCTGGGATACTCGGTACCACAAATACAACTGTATAATTATACAAAATTAGGCATTCGATAACAAGAACATAATGACTGTCTTTTTGCTTCTTACTCCTACCTGATTTACTATTACAGTAAATGTTCCGGCATGTCTTCTTGTATGTCTGTCGGAATGCTCATTATTTTTAATAAAACATACAATCTTAATTATATTATGCTTAATTAGTAGCGTTACTACATTCATGAGCACATCTGAGTTATCTTAAGCTAAGATTGGAACAGTTTTGAGCCCTGCACTTTATTTGTTTTACATAAGAACATAAGAAAATGGGAGTCTGCAGAAAGCCGATTGGCCTAAGCAAGGCAGATCCCTGTCCCACACAACCCCAGTTCAATTACAAAGCCCAATTATAGGCTCAACACTCTAATACCCTGAGGATCATCTTACCAAAACGGTTAGAGATTAACGCAGGATTATGGGGGTATGCAGAGTGCTGATTGGCCCAACCCGGCTGATCCCCCTTCACACCCAACCCTTCTCGTCCATATGCTTATCCAATTTTATCTTAAAGCTCCCTACTGTTTTAGACCCCACTATAGCACTTGGTAGTCCATTCCACCCATCTACAACTCGGTTACCAAACCAATATTTGCCTATATCTTTTCTGAAACGAAATTTATCTAATTTGAAACCATTGGTACGAGTTCTTTCGCTATCACTGAGCTTTAGTACATTTGTCATGTCCCCTTTGTTAATCCCACTAACCCACTTGAACACCTATCATATCCCCTCTAACTCTGCGTCTCTCTAACGAATGTAAACCTAATTTCTTCAACCTTTCTTCATACGAAAGATTTCTAATATTATGGATCATTTTTGTCATTCTACGCTGTACTCTCTCCAATGAATCTATGTCTATTCTGTAATAAGGACACCAAAATTGGACAGCATAATCCATATGGGGTCTCACTAATGACAAGTAAAGTTTTAAGATAACATCAGCAGTTCTGTTACTCACACTCCTAGAGATGAACCCGAGAATCCTGTTTGCCTTATTACGAACGCTTATACACTGTTTTCTAGGCTTCAAATCATTGCTAACAAACACACCTAGATCTTTCTCACAGTCTGAATTTTCTAATTCTAAATTAGCTAGTTTATATTTAACATTTGTTTGCATCTTCCCTATCTTTAATACCTTGCATTTGTCAATGTTAAACTTCATCTGCCAATTTACTGACCATTCATGTAAGGTATCTAGATCCCTTTGGAGGCACTCTATATCGCTATCTGAATCAATTGATCTCTCCCATTTTAGTATCGTCTGCGAATTTACTTATCCTACTAGTTATACCTAAATCTAGGTCATTTATGTATATAAGAAACAACAGGGGACCTAATACCGATCCCTGGGGGACACCACTTTTGACTGCTCCCCACTCTGACTTGGTACCATTTATGCTGACTCTCTGTTTCCTACCAATTAGCCATGACCTAATCCATCCCAACAACGATCCTCCTATTCCATGTGCCTCAACCTTTCTAATCAATCTCTCATGAGGGACTCTGTCGGAAGCTTTACTGAAATCTAAATAAATAATATCATATGACTTGTCACTATCTACTGCTTCATATACCTCTGAGAAAAAGCTAAGCAAATTAGTAAGGCAAGAACGTCCCTGAGTGAATCCATGCTGCGAAGAATTTATTAAGTTAAATTTGTCTATGTGGCTTATAGTTTTCCTAGCAATAATAGACTCTAGCAACTTTCCTATGATTGATGTGAGACTAATGGGACGGTAATTGGATGCTATCGATTTATCACCTTTTTTGAAGATCGGAACTACATTTGCAAGCTTCCAAGCTTCTGGAACTAAACCTGTTTCTAATGACTTGTTAAATAAAAATGCTAATGGGCTACTTAACTCATCTCTGCATTCTTTTAATACTCTAGCATATACCTCGTCAGGACCAGGCGATTTTTGAGGTTTCAGTCTGTCAATTTCCTTAAGCACATCATTTCTACTTATACTAACTGTACTTAACATATTTTCTATACTATCACTATATACCATATTGACTTCTGGAATCTGTGCCAAATTTGTATTAGTGAAAACGGAAAGAAACTGACTATTTAATGTACTGCACATTTCTAAATCATTTTCTGTTATTTCTCCTATTGAAGTTTTTAGGGGGCCTATTACATCTCTAACTATAGATTTATATAGTTGGTAAAAAGCTTTAGGGTTATTTGTTGAGTCACTGGCTATCCTTATTTCATAATTTCTTTTTGCTTTCCTGATTTCCTTTTTGACCTGTCTTGATAAAGTCTGATAGTATATATGTAGATGATTTTCGCCTTTCTTTATTTTTCTATATATTCCTTTCTTTTTTCCTATAAGATCTATTAGCTTTATTAGTCATCCATTTTGGTTGGTTCTGCGGCGATCTAAATTTTCTTTTAGGGATATATTTGTTTTGAGCATTGTGGAGTGAAGCAATAAACTGGTTATATGTAGGTGGCAAGTTTAACTCTGGCATATCCTGACTTAATTGCTTAACAATAGGGTCCACCCTTAAGTCTCTTCTTAGCCCACCATAATCGGCTTTTCTGAAATCTGGGATAAGTGTCTTATTCTCTTTAGCATTCCCTGTCCATTGTATATTAAAATAAATAGATTTATGATCGCTATTTCCTAGGTGGTCACCAATCTCTACATCATTTATCATATGTTCATTGTTACTGAAAACTAAATCAAGAATATTAATAACTCTAGTCGGCGTATCTATGAATTGAAATAACAAAACTATCTTGTACTACCTCAATAAACTCTACTGAATCGGAGTCGCCTATTTGGTGCTGCCAATCAATGTTCGGAAAATTAAAATCCCCCATAATGCACACATTGCTAAACCTTGATGCTATTTTAATTTCCTCCCATAACGATGTTCCGCCATTTCTACTCATATTAGGCGGTCTATATATAACTCCAATAACTATGGTCTCACTACCTTCGTTAACCTCTACCCAAACACTTTCATTATCATTATTTAGTCTAATACCTGATTTAATACAGCTTTTTAATGTACTCCTGACAAACACTGCTATACCCCCGCCCCTCCTACTTGTGCGGTCATATTTAAACAAACTATATCCTGGAATATCAAATTCTGCTAAAAAATGCCTAGATTCTGTATTAATCCACGTTTCAGTTAGCGCTATTATGTCTATATTTTCTGTGCTAACGAGTGCTATAAGTTCGTTCATTTTGGTACAAAAACTCCTACAATTTGTATAATATACCCTCAACCTATTACTTTTATTTGCAACTAATTTTCTATTGTTTTTAGCTAACTTATTATTTCCTGTTGAACTACTAGCTCTAGACGGAAATTCTACTCTATCAGTAATCTCATCTTTACTATCAGTTACATGTGTAGTGTTATCGATACTACTATTACACATCACTATATTCGCACTATCTTGACTGATTATTTCTATTTTACTCACTGGTTTGTCACATGAAGTACCTGCTCCATATGGAGACAGTATTTTACTTACACACCCAGGTTTTTTTTAACGAAACCCCGCAACAATCTTGTCCAGTGAGCTGGCCAAGGTCGAAACTCCTAGTCGAGAAAGATGTACTCCATCCTGGGCATACAGTTCATCCTTACCATAGAAGTGGGTCCAGTTATCTAGGAATGGTATTGACTTTGCCTTGCAATACTTCTCCAGCCGGCTATTTACACCAATAGCCCTGGAGGACCATTCCTTCCGTACCCCTCTTCTTGGCAGGATACTGTGTACCACAGGAAATCCACCCTTCTCCTTGATCCTCTCCAGCATTTCCTGGTACTTGGTCAGCAACTCCTCAGTCCTGCATCTCCATATGTCATTGGATCCCGCGTTGATGAAGATGATGGGGTCCTCCCCACCCACTTCTAGGACACCATCCATCTTCTCTGCCACCCTCCCGACTCCGGCTCCAGGTAGGCAGACAACTTTACTAACATGAGTGTTAGTAGCCCCGTCAAGGTACCTAACCATTGAATCACCGACAATGAACTTAGCTTTTTTCCGTTGTCGGCGTGTAGCAGGAGTTGTAGCAGCAACAGCAGCAGCAGACTTCCCCCCCTCCCCTCTCACTGCCTCGATGATCGCCACTTCCTCGCCATCACTCTCATCAGCCAAGGTGCTGAAGTTGTTGTGGGTCTTGAGTGGCTGCCTTTTCAGCTTGCAGGCCGTTGCACTGGTTGACACCACTTTCCAAGGGGCTTCACGATCCCTGGGAACACTTCCGGTAGCCTCACACTTCTTCTCCGCCATAGATAGTCTCAAGGCCAAATTTTCATCTTTGAGACACTGAATCTCCTGCTCCACACTCTCCAGTCTTTCTTGCAAAGCAAGACAAAGCTGGAGAGTATGGGAGGAGACAGCAGACTCATCAACAACAGCCAACACTAAGAAAGTTCACTAGGACCTCACTAAGGGTAAACAGGTACACTAGCGGTCACTGGGGACGTCCGCACTGGTCAAGGGTCAGAGGGCAACTGGAACCTCATAAGTCAAATCATACCCAATTTGAGATTCAGACCAAAACCTGCACACATACTGGTGTTAGGAATGTCTACTTTATTAAGTTATTAAAGTGTCACTGGTTGTATTTGTGGTATTGTGCTTATTATGGTGGATGCGATCTTTAATTATTTATGATTGAATATTGTATGCAGTATTATGCGCCTGGTATAGTTAATTTGACCTGTAGGCACCTTAGTATCGTATAAAAGAAAATATTATTGTCCATGAGCGCACAGAACGTGTGGTAGTGGAACATTCCTTTCTCCTCCCCCCCCCCCCCCCTTTCTTTCGATAATCTAAATTCCTACTCCTACCCCCTTTTCACCCCCCTTTTCTCCTTCTCTCCAAATCCCTCAAATCGTTTGTTGGCTGACGTATGAAAGGTTTTGGTTATAATTAGTTAATACTGTATTAGGCTTGTCTAAGCATAAGTGTTTATTACAAGAGCTATCATAGAGTGCATAGTAAAATTAATCCAGAGTCTCTAATGAGTTGATGATGAATACAGTTGGAAAGTTTGAGGCCAGAGCAAGGTGATCCCAGAGTAGAGTTTGAGTAAGGAAATTAGTGTAAACTCAACCGCCATCTGGAACTGACCTGCCCTGTGTCCACGTTTGTAAAAGAATCTCCATTTTTCTTTTTTTCTTTTTTTTTTCTATGTGATTGAGGGAGGCAAAAGGCATAACTGCCTATAGCGAGTGCCTCTCCCATAGTTGAAAGAGTGACAGGCCCAAAATCAAGGGACGTTCGAGCCAAAATGCCTGGATACACGGAGTTTGAAGCAATTTAAGTCATAGGAAGAGGGAAAGACTGATTCTGGGAGAGAGTTCCAGAGCTCAGCTGTTGAGTAGAAGAAAGTTTGAGAGTAACATTTCACTCTTGGGTTGGAGAGTTGCACAGAGTAGGGGTGGGATTGAGTTGCAAGACGGGTACCACGTGCTCTACGTAAAGGAGGTGGTATGCACTGGGATAGCTCTGAGGAACACTGATTATTATAGTAGCGATAGAATAGCGAGAGAGATGCAACATTGCGGCGGAGAGAGAGAGAGATTGCAGAGAGTTGGTGAGTGGACGGGAGTTAATGATATGAAAGGCCTTCCTTTCAACTTTGTCTAGGAGAGCGGTGTGAGAGGAACCTCCCCACACATGTGAACAATACTCAGTACAAGGGCGCACTATGCCCCTGTACAGAGCAAGAAGCTGTGCAGGGGAAAAGAACCCCCTAAGGCGGTTGAGCACACCCAGCTTCTGGGAGGCTGCCTTAGCAAGAATGGTAGTATGGTCCTTCCAAATGAGAGCAGAAGAAAAAGAGACACCAAGAATATTGAGAGAAGATGAAGGGTTGATTTTTGTATTGTTGAAGAATAAGGGATAGTCCGCTGGGAGATCCTGACGGGTAGATAAATGGAGAAATTGGGTTTTGTTAAGGTTGAGTCGTCTGTGTATGAATGGATGGGAATTAAGGTACAGTTAAGGAGATCATTTATAAAAATTAGAAAGAGAATAGGAGATAGGACAGAGCCCTGAGGAACACCGGAGTTTATAGGGTGAGGAAGTGAACAATGGCCGTCCACAACCGCAGCTATGGAACGCCGGAAAGGAAATTAGAGACAAAGGTACAGATGGAGGGATAGAAACCGAAGGAGGGTAGTTTAGAAATTAAAGATTTATGCCAGACTCTATCGAAGGCTTTCGATATGTCTAGTGCAATAGAAAAAGTCTCACCGAAGTCCCGAAAGGAGGATGACCAAAAATTAGTAAGATATGAAAGAAGATCACCAGTAGTGCGACCCTTAAGGAAGCCATACTGGCGATCTGAGAGCAGATTATGAGAAGAGAAATGCTTAAGATATTTGGAAGCAAGAATAGTTTCAAAAACTTTAGAAAGACAAGAGATAAGAGCAATTGGACGATAGTTGGAGGGTTGAGAGCGGTCACCCTTCTTTGGGACAGGTTGAATGTGAGCAAACTTCCAGCATGAAGGGAAGACGTTAGAGGATAGACAGAGACGAAAGAGTTTGCCTAGGCAGGGAGTCAGCACGGAAGCACAGTTTTTGAGAACAACAGGAGGAACACCGTCCGGACCGTACGCCTTATTAGTGTTAAGCCCAGAGAGGGTAGAAAGTACATCTTTAGAAGAGATTAGGATATTAGGCATAAGTAAGAGAGAGGAGGGCGGAGAGGGAGGAATAGCACCGGAATCATCCAAGGTGGAGTTTCTAGCAAAAGTTTGAGCGAAGAGTTTAGCTTTGTCAGAGGAAGAAGTGATGGTTGTGCCATCAGAGTGGGAAAGGGGAGGGAAAGACGAGGAAGAGAAATTGTTGGAGAGGTTTTTGGCTAGATGCCAGAAAGCTTGGGAAGAGCTAGAGTTGGATAGTTCAGTGCATTTATTATTGATGAAAGAGTGTTTGGCAAGTCGAAGAACAGATTTGGCTTGATTCCGGGCAGAAACATATGAAGAATGAGAGTCTTGAGTTTTAAGGCGTCGGTACCGTTTGAATGCTTCCTCCTTATTGCGGACAGCAGTAGAACAGGCGTGAGTAAACCAAGATTTTTTAGCATTAGTCTGAGAGAAAGAGAATGGAATGTATGCTTCCATGCCCGATAGGATTACCTCGGTAATGCGTTCATCACTCTCCGAGGGTCCTCGGCCATGGAAGCAGAAATCATTCCATGGGAAATCAAAGAAGTACTGCCGAAGAGCCTCCCAGTCGGCAGCGCCAAAGTGCCACAAGCGCCGCCGGCTAGGAGGATCCGGTGGCTGTACTGGAGAGATAGGACAGGTAACAGAGATAAGTTTATGGTCGGAGGAGCCCAAAGGAGAGAAAAGATAGACAGTATAAGAAGAAGGGTTAGAAGTTAGAAACAGGTCAAGAATGTTTGGCCGATCTCCGATGCGATCCGGGATACAGGTGGGTTGCTGAACTAACTGCTCTAGGTCATTTAGGATAGAAAAGACGTAGGCTTGTTCACCAGGTGGATCAGTAGTGTGAGAGGAGAGCCATTGGCGGTGGTGAACGTTGAAATCTCCTAAGATGGAGATTTCTGAGAAAGGAGAAATGGATAGAATGTGTTCCACTGTAGAGTTTAGATAGTCAAAGAATTTGGGAAAGTTGGTAGAGTTAGGGGAAAGATAGACAGCACAGAAATATTTAGTAAGAGAATGACAGGAAAGTTTGAGCCATAAAGTTGAGAATTCAGAGGAGTCGAAATCGGGAACACGAGAGCAAGTGAGTTTGTTGTGCACATATACACAACATCCGCCTTTGGCTTTGAAACTAGGATAGAGAAAGTAGGAGGATACAGAGAAGGGGTTGCTGGATGTTGCTACAGACACCTGAGTTTCGGTGAGGAAGAGAAGATCAGGTTTGTAGGAGGAGAGATGGTGCTCAACAGAGTGAAAGTTAGAGGAAAGTCCGCGAATGTTGCAGAAATTAATAGAAAGAGTAACAGGCCGAGGTCCAGGTAATTGTGTGGGGTCGTCAGGGGATGGTCGGTCGGGTGAGGGGGGATAAGTATAGCCTAGTGTTCTATGTTCAACTGATTGCTTTCACTTACTCTCTTGGATGGTAATTAGGTATTTATTTTGGCTATAAGTGTCTTTATTGTTTCACTTTAATGTTTCTCACTTTGATATTTTCACTATAATTAACTTGAGTATAAATAATCTCATGTAAATAAATTGTAATTTTATTTTACATAATCCTTTCATTTTAAACCGTTATCTTTGTGCTAGTCTATTATTCTTTTGATTGTTGTGATAAATCTAAGTCAAAGTCACTAAAGATAACTAATTACGAACGACTGGTGAGAAAGGGATATCTTTGGGGTTTCAAGATAAATCAGCCATTTGATATCAATTGATATTTTATGAACTTGCCACATTTTATCACCTACCAAGGTTTTAGTGACTAAGAGAGTCGCTAGGATTGTGGAAGTTTAACATGCCACTTTATCTTGACTGAAAATGATAAGTCATAGTTACCAAATTGTTGTGAGGCTAAGTAATGAGTCCTTGTTTTGTGTTTTAGTGGAATGTTTGTTTATGTTATGGGTTCTGAACCCCGCTCGCTCGTACCGTAACACTGGAGATAGTGTTCCAGCATTATAGCAGCGCAAACTGTTTCCATAATTTTTTGATGTGTTTTCATTAAGTATTTAATTGAGTATTGTAAGGAATCTGTTAAAAATATGGAATATGAATCTTCTAATATTCAGGCACTGGATGTTAGCGGTTAGTGCATGTACGTCAATGTATCTCCATAAGAAGGTCGTATCTTGAAACTTCTTTATTATTTTTTGCTACAACGATACGATACGCAACTCAGGCTATAATAGAAAATAATAGGTTGAGATTGGCCTTTTCTTCTAATAATTTTTTGTTTTCCAAATATGGAACAGTTAAGATAGTGTACGCAAGTATTGAATTGTGACATCCTAAGACTTTTCTGACTCTCACCATGCTTTAATTTTCAGCAGGATAATAACGCATTCTGACCCTGGTACCAATGTGTTGTGACAGCTTCCACTTGGAATGTGCAACACGAAGCCTTGCCTCTGAGGACCAATCTGGCCTTGTTAGAATCCTCCTCTCTCGCTACAACACACAGTCATCAATGTTTAATCTGTACTACACCACCACCCCCTCCCCAATACTGTCATGATAGGTAGTGTCTGTTTATTTTTAGCCGAGGGTAAATTTCCATGTCCCCATCTTCATTTCTGAGTTATAACAAATATTGTGTAGCGAGATTTGTTGTTAATTGGGAAAACTTGGCTTTATTATGGTTTGGATATATATTTTCTCTTATTTTGTCCATTAAGTATCAGGATATTCGCTGCCAAGAGATTAAATTTATCATCAGCTAGAACAAAATAGCCTATACTGTCTCACCACCAAGGAATATATATATAACTGTTCAAGATGCATAGGTCTTAGTTTCAGATGTTAAAAATTCATAACCCAATTTCATTCAGGTCCGACAAGAAAATGGAGCGTTCGAACTTGTAAAAAGAAACCAGACACAGGGACTCATCATGGCTATTAAAATTCCCTCAGATAATAGCTTTCCAATTTACGTCATTGGACCCTGGTAAGGATTTTGGATGACCTGGGCGGATTATGTGTGTTGTTTCTTTCTGTCGATCACATGTTTCAGACAAAGTGTCAGCCTTTGTATTTAATTCTCTTAGCACATGAGCAGGTGTCTTATTTCCATGATTACCCTCTTACTAACGTACTGTACGCTGAACTTTCCAGTATTCTATGGCAATCCACCTTTATCCTTCTATAAGCAGTCTAGTGAAGATCAGCATATTTGTTGTATTGAAATTGAAAATAGTAAGTAAAAAAGGCCCTTAAATATGGCCCTGTCACTCTTTTGGCTTTCGGGGAGACACTCGTTACAGGCAGCCTGCCTTTTGTCTTTTTCATACACATAGAAAAAACATACACAATAATATATAACCTCTTATTAATTTGCATAACTTTCTTACTTACCTACTTACTTTTTACTTACTTACTTTTTTACTTACTTACTTACCTACTCAATTATATACGAGAGAGAGAGAGAGAGAGAGAGAGAGAGAGAGAGAGAGAGAGAGAGAGAGAGAGAGAGAGAGAGAGAGAGAGAGAGAGAGAGAGAGATATGAGGGGGTGAGAACGGAGCCGTAATGGTAGCATTGTTTAGCTGAGAGTACACAAGACTAAGGCAGGGTTGTTGTTTAAGTATTTATGAACGGTTGCTGGTGGTGTGTGGGTGATGGTATTATATGTAAGTGTGTCTACTGTTTCATGTTTGACTTCCTTAATATGTCTGCTTCTGACTATTTTATGTGTATAATGACTGTATATCTTTGGCTGACTGACTGTACCAAACCACCAAACCATTATTGCTTTTCCATCAAACACGGTTGTTAACAGCCACCACCCAACCCTACCATCGCCTTTACATTCATGTTATATGTCACTATAAAATACAAATATACAAACATTATGTGATATTTGTATATATTTGAATTTAATAGTGACATATAACATGTATGTAAAGGTGATAGTAGGGTTGGGCGGTGGCTGATAACGACTGTGTTTGATAAAAAAGCAATAATGGTTTGGTGGTTTACACATATACGCCACAGTAGACTGCAGCACCGTTGATTCATTTAAACTCCGCCTAGACAAATATCTCGCATCAAACCCGCGACTGACTGCGTTTGTGAATGAATAACTTTATTTTACCCTCCCCTCAGATACTAACCCATATGTCCCCTACTAACTTCCTAGTCCTGCCACGGACATTAGTTCCAGGGCAGTAGTTCCCTTTCCAATGTTCCCTTACCCACTCTAAACTACTGTTTGGACACTTGATCCTCAGTGTTTTGGAGGACAAGCAGCCTAGAAGGGTCACTAGATCTGTTGTTGCTTGATTTCCTTTGTACTCCTTTGTAGCCATGTCCGTTTCCTTGTCATTCAGGTGTGACTTTAACTTCATGACTAAGGGAAAAGTGGCTTAATTCTCCACTTTTGGTAATGCACAATATTCTCCACTTTTGGTAATGCACAATATTGACGAAAAACTATGTAACACGGCCTCTGAAACCCATAGTAAGTCTCTACAAACTCTTTCTACAAGTCGCATTATTGAATATCTCTCTCTCTCTCTCTCTCTCTCTTCTACGGCTATTACAATAATCAGTGTTCTTCAGAGTTTTCTCAGTGCATACTTCCTCCCTTACGGAGAGTAGGTGGCACCTGCCCCAACACATTCCCACCCCTATAATGTCCGACTATCTTTTCCCAGTGTTCATTGTCCTCAACAAGTACACTCTGGAACTCTCACTCAATGTATCCTTCTTACGATTTAAGCTGCTTTAGGTTCAAAATCCGTGTGTTGAGAAATTTTGACTCGAAAGTACCTTGAATGTCTCGTTCTGTCACTCTTTCAATTTGGAAGGGGAACAATCAATACTGGCAACTTTACCTTTTGACTCCTTCTTACACATAGACAACAATATATACAAATATATAGATGTAATACTTTATTATTTTCAGATGAGTGTGATCACGTCGTCACACTTGAACTGGTGGAATATATTTTATAATATAGCGTACCTCCCCTATAGCTGTGTTCTGGGTATGCATACCCATGCGACTTATGACTTATGATATGCCTCGTGATTTGGGTGTTGAAATGGTGTTAGAGTGATTGGTGAGCATCTCTAAGAATCCAAGATTATTGAGTTTGATTGCAAGGGAGTGTGTACACTCTTGTGACCACAAATTTACCCCTACACCTTAACTACTGAAAAGGGTGTATAGTTGCCTGCTAACATACATGTGTTATTAGTATTCCTATATACTATTTTGTATAACAACCACCCACTACTACCACAATGACTTGTTTGTGCTCTGCAGTGCAGTCGCTTACGTGACCGCTTTACTCATCACACTCGACTACGACCATCAACTCTCTTCCACTACATCTTAAAGCTAAGTTAACAGTGATAATCAAACATTGTCCTTCCCTCACAAATACATTGTTAAATAAATGCTTACAGTTGGCTACTGAAACCTCCAATGCCAGATTATGTTCATCGAACTAGTTACAAGAGGGAATGGATATATATATTTTTTTTTCTATGTGATTGAGGGAGGCAAAAGGCATAACTGCCTATAACGAGTGCCCCCCCATAGATGAAGGAGTGACAGGGCCAAAATCAAGGGACGTTCGAGCCAAAATGCCTGGACACACCGAGTTTGAAGCAATTTAAGTCATAGGAAGCGGGAAAAACTGATTCTGGGAGAGAGTTCCAGAGCTCAGCTGTTGAGTAGAAGAAAGTTTGAGAGTAACGTTTCACTCTTGGGTTGGAGAGTTGCACAGAGTAGGGGTGGGATTGAGTTGCAAGACGGGTACCACGTGCCCTACGTAAAGGAGGTGGTATGCACTGGGATAGCTCTGAGGAACACTGGTTATTATAGTAGCGACAGAATAGCGAGAGAGATGCAACATTGCGGCGGAGAGAGAGAGATTGCAGAGAGTTGGTGAGTGGACGGGAGTAAATGATACGAAAGGCCTTACTTTCAACCTTGTCTAGGAGAGCGATGTGAGAGGAACCTCCCCACACATGTGAACAATATTCAATACAAGGGCGCACTATGCCCCTGTACAGAGCAAGAAGCTGTGCAGGGGGAAAAGAACCCCCTAAGGCGGTTGAGCACACCCAGCTTCTGGGAGGCTGCCTTAGCAAGACTGGTAATATGGTCCTTCCAAATGAGAGCTGAAGAAAAAGAGACACCAAGAATATTGAGAGAAGATGAAGGGTTGATTTTTGTATTGTTGAAGAATAAGGGATAGTCCGCTGGGAGATCCTGACGGGTAGATAGATGGAGAAATTGGGTTTTGGAAGCATTAAAGTTAACAAGGTTTTCTCTGCCCCAATTGGAAATAGTATTTAGATCAGAATTTAGGAGTTGTATGGCTTCATTACGTTTGTCGTTGAGGGATTGCTGGCTGGGGCGTTCTGAAAAAGTAAGGGAGTAGTGTAAGGTTGAGTTGTCTGCGTATGAATGGATGGGAATTAAGGTACAGTTAAGGAGATCATTTATAAAAATTAGAAAGAGAATAGGAGATAGGACAGAGCCCTGAGGAACATTGGAGTTTATAGGGTGAGGAAGTGAACAATGGCCGTCCACAACCGCGGCTATGGAACGGCCGGAAAGGAAATTAGAGACAAAGGCACAGATGGAGGGATAGAAACCGAAGGAGGGTAGTTTAGATATTAAAGATTTATGCCAGACTCTATCGAAGGCTTTCGATATGTCTAGTGCAATAGAAAAAGTCTCACCGAAGTCCCGAAAGGAGGATGACCAAGTGTTAGTAAGATATGAAAGAAGATCACCAGTAGACCGACCCTTAAGGAAGCCATACTGGCGATCTGAGAGCAGATTATGAGAAGAGAAATGCTTTAGAAATTTGGAAGCAAGAATAGTTTCAAAAACTTTAGAAAGACAAGAAATGAGAGCAATTGGACGATAGTTGGAGGGTTGAGAGCGGTCACCCTTCTTTGGGACAGGTTGAATGTGAGCAAACTTCCAGCATGAAGGGAAGACGTTAGAGGATAGACAGAGACGAAAGAGTTTGCCTAGGCAAGGAGTCAGCACGGAAGCACAGTTTTTTAGAACAACAGGAGGAACACCGTCCGGACAGTACGCCTTATTAGTGTTAAGCCCAGAGAGGGTAGAAAGTACATCTTTTGAAGAGATTAAGATATTAGGCATAAGTAAGAGAGTGGAGGGCGAAGAGGGAGGAATAGCACCGGAATCATCCAAGGTGGAGTTTCTAGCAAAAGTTTGAGCGAAGAGTTTAGCTTTGTCAGAGGAAGAAGTGATGGTTGTGCCATCAGAGTGGGAAAGGGGAGGGAAAGACGAGGAAGAGAAATTGTTGGAGAGGTTTTTGGCTAGATGCCAGAAAGCTTGGGAAGAGCTAGAGTTGGATAGTTCAGTGCATTTATTATTGATGAAAGAGTGTTTGGCAAGTCGAAGAACAGATTTGGCTTGATTCCGAGCAGAAACATATGAAGAATGAGAGTCTTGAGTTTTAAGGCGTCGGTACCGTTTGAATGCTTCCTCCTTATTGCGGACAGCAGTAGAACAGGTGTGAGTAAACCAAGATTTTTTAGCATTAGTCTGAGAGAAAGAGAATGGAATGTATGCTTCCATTCCCGATAGGATTACCTCGGTAATGCATTCAGCACTCTCCGAGGGTCCTCGGCCCCGGAAGCAGAAATCATTCCATGGGAAATCAAAGAAGTACTGCCGAAGAGCCTCCCAGTCGGCAGCACCAAAGTGCCACAAGCGCCGCCGGCTAGGAGGATCGGGTGGCCATACTGGAGAGATAGGACAGGTGACAGAGATAAGTTTATGGTCGGAGGACACAGTGACACAGTTAGGTTATATTACCCTAATAGAGATAGTCACCGTTTCAATACTTTTGATTTTTAATATAGTGCAAAGGAATGTTGGCTTTTGCCTAAGCCTCCCACACCTCACTTAATATTATAAATATCATTAACTGACAGGGCACAATATACAGTATGATATACAAAACAAATCCTAAGCAGAAACATAATGTTTATATGCTCCCCTTCGAAATGCACCCTTGCCGTTGTAAAGTTGTTCTCATCATAGCTCCTGCGGCCACCACTTCCGGCACAAAAGGAGTTTTGGGCTAAAAAGGCCTTTCCTCTCCGCCAGACGAAATACTGCACATCCAGCCGGGCCAAATGTTCCTTATATCACCAGTACATTAAGGCCCCGACGTTCACAACTATAGAGATGGCTGGGGAAAAGTAATGCACCGGGGGGGGGGGGGGGGGAATAATCTTAAAGAACGAAACGAGGCTGCTGGCCTTAACAGGGTGCAAAAAGTAGATTCTGTGGAGTGAATTTTCCGCTTAATTTCGATTTGCATTTGTTTTACTGGTAACCATTCAGGGTCTTATGGCATAGTTGTAGGTACGTAAAGGTTGGATTGAATGTTCGTCAGGGAAAGAGGTGGGATATTGGTAATCATCGCAATTAATGGGAAGTAATAACAATGTTAGGAACATTTATATAACTAAAACACTAATACTAATAATAAAGTAGACATGCCGTTTTGCACAAAATCAAAACGGTATACCCAACTCTGCGATGGGTTACCATCATCACTAATATTACCACCATCATCACTACTACTATCATCATCACTATAACTATCACCATCATCACTACTACTATCATCATCACTATTACTATCATCATCACAACTACTATTACAATCATCACTACTACTTTCACCATAATCACTAATACTGTCACCATTATTATCACCATCACCTTACAATCATCATTACTTGTCACCATCATCACTACTATTTTGACTATCATCACTACTACTCCTAATATCACCAACATATCTACTACTCACTACAACTAAACCATCATCACTACTATTATCACCATCATCACTACTATTACCATCATACCCAATATTACTAACATCACTTATAATGTCAACTAAACTAACATAACCTAACTTAACTTGACAGATGCGGGGCGAGTTGTTTTCGGCCCCAGAATGATGGCGTTGTGTGTGCGAGCCCCTACTGGGCACACACACACATACAACACGCCATCATTGCTGGGTGGGGGCAAAACCATTTGTTTTGCCTAAACTCACAACTATTGCACAAATTAAAAAAAAAAAAAAAAATTACCGTCGCATTCACGCACAGAATGTTCGTGTGAAGTTTAGTGACAATCCGTCGAACGGTCTAGGAGTTATCGGACAGACAGACAGACAGACAGACATTTCGGCCGGCATGTACTACTTACGGGGGGCGATACCACTCTGCTTGCGCAGAGTTGATAATATACATTCCCAATTATCTACTAGACTGCAACACCGTTGATTCTTTTAAACTTCGCCTAGACAAATATCTCGCATCAAACCCGCGACTGACTGCATTTGTAAATAAATAACTTTATTTTATTCCCCCCTCAGATTCATCAAGGATTATTGCGTATATGCTGTATATTACTAAGGCTCTACTCTCTTTTTCCCAGATATACGAAAGATCCTTATAATTGCGTTATGTTACTAACCCATCTGTCCACTACTAACTTCCTAATCCTGCCACGGACATTAGTTCCAGGGCAATACTTCCCTTTCCAATTTTCCCTTACCCACTCTAAACCACTGTTTGGACACTTGATCCATATTGTTTTGGAGGACAAGCAGCCTAGAGGGGTCACTATACCTGTTGTTGTTTGATTTCCTCTGTACTCCGTTGATTCTTGGTGTTGATGTTATTGCACTTATATTAAGGGGAACTTGCATATGTTTGTTCATGTATTTATTTTGTTTTATTATTGTCTTTAGCTTCCTCCCAAGACCTCCTTCAAGCTTTTAAAAAATACCCCAAGACCCCACTTCACGATAAATGTGTACATTTTTCGGGAGAAAAATGTCCCAGCCAAAGGCCAGTTCCTCTTAAATTACAGGCTCGCCAAGAAAGAATTGACACCTATATGGAAGAAAACTTTTAAAATCGCCAAAGTAATGGAGCGAACATCTTAAAATATAAAACAATATAATGGTGGAGAAATGAGGGAGAAAGGGGGAGCAGACAAAAAAAAAAAAAAATCCCAAAAAATAGTTATTTGTGTTTTGGTGTGTTTTCCATTGTCGCGTTTGAATATATTTGATCTTGCTTTTCACATAATGCTTACACAAATACACATGCATATTATTGTCATTATACATAATAAATGGATGTATAGATTCACATTAGCCGAAATAATATAGATCAATATCAATACTGATAAGAACAAACACACGTATGTGAAGACTAACGGGGTGAGTGAATGAATATACTGCTAGTCTTTAACCCGAGAATGGCGAGGAGATTCTTAAGAGGTTTTACTGGGTGAAGGTGATGGGACTCTTAACCCCTTCAGACTCATATGACGCAGAGGTTGCCAGATTAGCATAAGAAATAGAGTTCTCTCACTCTTATAATTACCTCTCCAAAATTAGTTTTCTGCCCACAGCTAACTCAAACACAACTGCAGAGGTTGAAATAACTAAACTAAAGGTTTCTAAATACCCCTGATGGTAACAAAGGCTTTAAAGTATCCCTAATCGGCTCAGAATTGCGTCATATGTCGGACAGGGTTAAGATCCAAGGCCTAAAAAAAGGCTTTTAGAAAAACCCAGTAGCACTCAAAACAAAGGAATATGTGATTAAGTGAGATAATTCCCCTCCATACCTTCTATCACTCCTCCACATATGTCAAAACCCCCTCCCCCCTTTAATTATAACTTATTTTTCCTCTTATTCCCTTGTTTATCGGTCTATTTACCTCGCCAATATCTCCCATCCGGTTCCAAGGTTGTCTGGTACGTATGTAGAGAGCGTGGCAAGAGAAAGACAGCAAGAGAGAGAGATCAGTCTGGCTTCAGGCCTCGAAGAGGGAAGGTGTATGTCTCGTTTGCCTCTCACCTCATGACTGGAGGGTTGGCAATCATTTGTCTTTATCACCCCCCAAATACTATTCCCACTTGTTTTATTGCTGTTACATGTTAATATCTTCATATTAAACGTAAAATAGGCGCATATGAATAAGTAATAACGATATTTCTTGGATAATGACGATTTTAGGTGGGAATGAACCAAAATATGCTCACTTTGCGGGCACTTTAAAAAACCAATGTCGCACCGTTGCCAGGTTAACCCCATGAGGATTATGATTAGTGTTGACAGTTTATTCTGGTTATTATGAGACGACTTTATTCAGATTAGGAAGGGTATGTGGAAGTGTGATGGTTAATTGGGACAGGCTTTACCCACATAATTCCCACAGATCTTTCCGAAGCTGTACAAAATCATCAATTAAGAGCCAGCACAAACTGCCAAAGTGCGTGATGATCCTCAACAGCTTAATTAATGGAGAACATTTTCACCGGCCCCATCTCTCTCCCACTGAAGGGGATGTTTGTATTTTTCTGGATCTCCTTCTCCCTCATGTTTAGCTCCATTAATTTGGCGATTTTAAGACCTTTTTTGCCATTTAGTTGTCGTTATTTTTTCCTGGCGAGCGATAGCTGGCCTGTAGTTTAGGAGGAAACGGCCTTCGGCCAAGACATTTTTGAAAAACTTACAAATTCATCTCGGAGGGGGATCTTGGGCTACTTTATAAAGCTTGTTGGAGGTCTGGGGAGGAAACTAATACTATTTGATACATAAATAAACAAATAAATGCAGATAATTAATAATCTCCCCTTATTGAGTAGAAACACTGTGGAATAATGATAACACATATAGTACAGTTACGCTCACAAGTTGTGTCCTACATCCATAGTTCTAACTTTGGTATATCTCCAAAACAATGAAAACAATGTCCACTCAACAATCATATCCTGCTTCTATTGTTTCTACTATGGCAATCTCGTTAGAAGAAAATTAATGATACGCGGGAATAAAGCATTTTTAGTAAACTGTAATTATTATTTATATGAGGTTTTTTCCGCTTCCTTGTTTTTTGTTTATGTTTCCTTACAGAAAGTGATGGAATACAATTGGATTGAGAGGTATTAATTTGTACTTGTACTCGCTAAAATATAAAGGAGGAATGTCACATTATGAAATTTCACCAGAAAATTTGTCAATAGTTTAAGTTTTCTTTCTTCCAGTCTAGTGCAAAAGCATCTTGGTTTACTCACTCTTGTTCTACTGCTGTCCGCAACAAGGAGGAAGCATTCAAACGGTACTGACGCCTTAACACTCAAGATTGAATCAAGCCAAATCTGTTCTTCGAGTTGCCAAGCACTCTTTCATCAATATTAAATGCACTGAACTATCCAACTCTAGCTCTTCCCAAGCTTTCTGGCATCTAGCCAAAAACCTTTCCACAATTCTTCTTCCTCGTCTTTCCCTCCCCTTTTCCACTCTGATGGCACAACCATCACTTCTTCCTCTGACAAAGCTGAACTCTTTGCTCAAACTATTCTTAGAATTCCACCTTGGATGATTCCGGTGCTATTTCTACCTCTACACCCGCCTCTCTCCTACTTATGCATAATATCCTAATCTCTTCTAAAGATGTACTTTCTACCCTCTCTGGGCTTAATACTAAGAAGGCATACGATCCGGACGGTGTTCCTCCTGTTGAACTAAAAAACTGTGCATCCGTGCCGACTCCCTGCCTAGGCAAACTCTTTCGTCTCTGTCTCTCCTCTAACGTCTTCCCTTCATGCTGGAAGTTTGCTCTCATTCAACCTGTCCCAAAGAAGGGTGTCTGCTCTCAACCCTCCAACTATCGTCCAATTGGTCTCATCTCTTGTATCTCTACAGTTTTTAAAATGATTCTTCCTTCAACATTTCTTAAGTATTTCTCTTCTCATAATCTTCTCTCGGATCGCCAGTATGGTTTCCTTAAGGGTCGCTCTACTGGTGATCTACTTCCATATCTTACTAACTCTTGGTCATCCTCCTTTCGGGACTTCGGTGAGACCTTTTCTATTGCACTAGACATATCAAAGGCCTTCGATAGAGTCTTGCACAAATCTTTAATTTCTAAATTACCCTCCTTCGGTTTCTATCCCTCCATCTGTGCCTTTGTCTATAATTTCCTTTCCGGCCGTTTCATAGCTGCAGTTGTGGACGGCCATCGCTCTCGTTTTCATCCTATAAACTCTGGTGTTCCTCAGGGCTCTGTCCTACCTCCTATTCTCTTTCTAATTTTCATAAGCGATCTTGTCAAGTATACCTCCAGTCCCATCCATTCATAAGCAGATGACTCTACCTTACACAGTTCGATTAGTTTTCCAGAAAGCCCCAGCCAGCAATCCCTCAAAAACAAACATAATGAAGCCATAGAACACTTATCTTCTGATCTAACTACTATTTCCAATTGGGGCAGAGAAAACCTTATTACCTTTAATTCTTCCAAAACCCAATTTCTCCATCTATCTACCCGTCCGGAACTCCCAGTGGACTATCCCTTATTCTTCAACAATACAAAAATCAATCCTTCATCTTCTCTCAATATTCTTAGTGTGTCTTTTTCTTCTGCTCTTACTTGGAAGGACCATATTACCAGTCCTGCTAAGGCAGCCTCCCAGAAGCTGGGTGTGCTCGACCGCCTCAAGGGGTTCTTTGCCCCTGCACAGCTTCTTGCTCTGTACAAGGGCACAGTGTGTTCTTGCATAGAGTATTGTTCACATGTGTGGGGAGGATTCTCTCACACCGCACTTCTAGACAAAGTAGAAAGGAAAGCCTGTTGTTTCATTAATTCCCGCCCACTCACCAACTCTCTGCAAACTCTCTCTTTTCGCCACAATATTGCATATCTCTCGCTATTCTATTGCTACTATAATAATCAGTGCTCCTCAGAGCTCTCCCAGTGTATACCATCTCCTCTACGTAGGGTACGTGGTACCCGTTTTGCAACACATTCCCACCCCTACTCTGTGCAACTTTCCAACCCAAGAGTGAAACGTTACTCACAGTCCTTCTTCTATTCAACAGCTGAGCTCTGGATCTCTCTCCCAGAATCAGTCTTTCCCTCTTCCTATGACTTAAGTTGCTTCAAACTCCGCGTGTTCAGGTATTTTGGCTCGAACGTCCCTTGATTTTGGCCCCGTCACTCTTTCAACTATGGGGGAGGTACTCGATACAGGCAGTTCTGCCTTTTGTCTCTCTCACTCACATAGAAAAAAAAAAGCATAAAGATATTTCTGAAATACAATCCTTAAATAGACACTTACGATTTGTGTCCACTTTATAGTTTACTATTTTGTTTTACACATTTATTTCCGGATAGAGTAGAGTTACGCTCGTGAGACTTGATTAACCCCTTCAGTACCGGTGACGTCCTTTTCATAATAATCTGGCAACTGTTAGACTATTTTAGTCAGCTTAGGAAGGACGTCCAGATTCCTCCTTTTAACCACTGTTGTGGTACTGGTGACAGACCTCCTGCTTGTATAGGCTCGAATCCTAGCCCTAGCTAATATATTTGTCATAAAGTAATCATCTTGTAATGCTTAGGGGAGCCAGATTTCGATTAAAAGACTGTCTGCCCCCCCCCCCCCCCTCCCCCTCGAGTTGAGGTTGGGGGGCAAGGGGGGGGGGGGGGGGGGGACTGGCATTAGTAGCAGATTCCTCCTTTGAACCTCCGTAGTGGTACTGGTGACATACCTCCTACCTGAATAGGTTCGAATCCTAGCCCTAGATATTATATTTGTCATCAAATAATCATATATAGATATACTGTATTGTATATATATATATATATATATATATATATATATATATATATATATATATATTATATATACATATACAATATACATCTGCATATACAGTATATACTGTATAACCGATATCCAAATTTATTTCACCCGACTTAGCCAACTAATAAGGGTCCTCTCGTATTCTGTGGACTAACTCACCGCGGCAAGGTCCCATTAACCGAGTCCAAGGAGGGCGTTAAGGGATGTGGTCATGGTCAGCGATGAAGGAAAGGTTGGGGGGAGACTTTTCTGGAAGAGCAGAGTTAGAAGTGAGAGTATAGAGGCCGGCTCGCTCTCTCTTTCGTCTCACTTTATCTGTTGTGTGCATGACCAGGTTCATATAATTGTGATAAATTATCGAGTTGCACTACTTTGCTCTCTTGCCAGTGAATGTTGCTGTGTGTGTGTGTGTGTGTTGAGTTATATCGATTGTATTGTGTATGCATGTGTTAATGTAAGATTATGTTAGGTTGTGTGTGTGTTATATAGAGTGAGTATTGTGATGTACGGCGTTACATCTTCAGTATTGTGTATGTGTATATGTATGTGTGTGTGTGTCTATATGTGTCTGTGTGTTTAGTTAAGAAGTGTGCTATGTTCGATATTTGCAGTGTGATGCATTGAATAGTGTTAAGTTGTGTATATGTGTATGCCAATATGTGTGTAAATAACATGAATATGATATGTAAAAGCTCGGATACTGATACAGCTATGTTTACTTGCTCTCTCTCCCCCCACACACATAAAATATATACATAATAAATATATATATACTGTATTTATATATATATATATATAAATATATATATATATATATATATATATATATATATATATATATATATATATATATATATATATATATATATATATATATATATATATATAGAGAGAGAGAGAGAGAGAGAGAGAGAGTGAGAGAGAGAGAAATCAGGCACAATACCCCATAGCTGGGGGTGGCCGACTCGAGACAGAGCCCGAGCAGAAACAACATTTAAAGTTCCAATTCTTCGGAACCAGAGCCACAACGTTCCATCGACCCTTTCTTTGTCTCGTCTATTAGGTTAATTTTACAAGGGGAGGAGGATTCCTAGCCAACCGCCCCCGAAGTACGAAATGTAATACAGGAATAAAAGGCAGACATAAACGGATATGGTTAGGTAGAGGATGCCAAACCTCACTCTGGACAGAACAAGCCCTCACCCCATATATATATATATATATATATATATATATATATATATATATATATATATTAAAAGGTGTCACAGCTGAGACGGCCAGGATTCGATTGCCAAGCAGAGTGAAACTTTGTAAGTCACTAAACACCTGGTGCCATTGTTTTCCTGTCAGTATATAACATGGAGTTAATGGAGGCTTGTGACCCTTCATCCAGGGGAAATATACTCTTGTAACTTGTATAATATATAGCGGCCCTGTGTACCAGGTGTAGGCCTACCACTTGTGGCACCCACCACAGGCTCCAAAGACCAATAATACGGAGAAGAGCACCAAAGGTAAGCACCAAGGATTACTATATATATTATCAATAATAATGTCAGTAATATGAAAAACAATACCAGCAGAGCTACTGGTTCGCTAACAAAGGATATGACTACATCCATCTATCCAGCCTGACGATACAGGGGAACTCTCAACACTGGACTGGAGGAGGATTTACGTTCTGTCCGTGTCTTTGTGTCCGTAATGGAGTAGATAAGACCGGTAAGAGCGGATGATCCCCAGACCGGCCACGATATTTGTACAACCTAGTTCTGACCAACTGAACACACAGTATACACTATATAGCATCACCTATAAGTTAACTTACCATTACTTAAAGTGTATATTACTCAAACCTAATCAACCTAATCCATTTATTTATGACAGTAGTAGAAGAATTCAATTTTAGAACTTTACAGTGGTATTGTATTTATCTGGAGATTCAATAAAAAAAGATGGAGTGGTATTATGTGTAATGGTTTAGGTGCTTATGTTCTGGGTGTGGTGTCCCGAGTTTGAATCCCAGGAGAATCATATACTTTCAATAGTTTATTCAAGTACATTGGGGTTTGTAATTAATGATTACTGTTAAGAACGGGGTGTTACTAATTATGTGTATAATTGATATATATATATATATATATATATATATATATATATATATATATATATATATACACACTTTGTAGCATGACCTACATTCTCTGTCAGACCAAAACACGCCGGTAAACCAAGGTTCTGAACCGTAGTCTCATGAGTTGATTTAGTGAACATTTATATATGTATTTATTTATTGTTTTATATTTATATATATATATTTTCTACAGTATATTTTGCTTGAACTGTTGTCTGGAAAGTTAGGAATTCTAGTTTCGGCCAACTACGAAAATAACCAGCTACTGATAAATGTTCGTGAGTTCTTGCAATTTCATATTAAATTAGCTATGCTGTACACAAATAAATACATATGCATTTATTAAATTAGCTATGCTGTATATAAATAAATACATATGTATTTATTAATATATAGCTTATTTGATCAGAACATCAAAATAAATGCATATATTTGCATAAAGATAGTCGCAAGAGGTCACAAACATTTGTTAGTAGCTGTACATCTGTCTAACCGTTTCTGTAATATGAGAGACATTTGATGCTGTAGGAAGACAAAACATATTCACGCATTTGGCAATACATGTAATAGTCATCCGAACCTACAGTAATTTACTCCAACCTAGTCCATGATTATAACAAGGAAAACACGAGATGCACGTGGCAAATGTACGAATATATAGAACTGGGTTGCATTAAACTAATAAACTAGCACACATGGAAGACCTTCAGGAACACCGCTCCTATTTTTTCTCTGATACACATGGTCCTGAAATTATCACATGTGTGCGTGTATGTGTGTATGTATGTGCGGATAACATTACCTATACATTACAGTACATAACACGGGGTGCGATTTACTGTATTTATTCTCCAATCATGATATGGTGAATGGCTCTAATAGATATTACATAACTGGTATTCAATACTATCACCATAACATTTGATTATATTTTATATGTTTTGTTCACAACTCTCTTAAGGGGGTCACCTGCTTGTTTTTATCTTTCTCTCCTTTTATCTCTTTCTCTGGCTTGTATCCATTCGACCCCATTCAGCCCACTGTTTTAAGACGCTTATCCCCATTCTGGAGTCGATTTATTCCTGGCGAGCGATAGCAAGCTATTATTGTATGGAGAAATCCGGCTTCGCCGGAGAAATTTTTCTAACGAAAAATTTACAAATTTAGCTTGCTGCCAAAAGAAAAATATATATATGCTGGCTCACTGCCACTCGCCAGGAAAATATTGACACCTGGATGGGGGTAATTGTCTTAAAACAGTAGGCTGAATGTAACCGAATGGATACAAACTAAAAGGAGAGGAAGAGAGAGAGAACAAAAGTGAGATGGGCCCTCTTAAAGGTAATTCCTACACGGTAAAGTGGATGGTAGAAATATTACTGTAGGTCATGAAGAGAAGTGTCTCCGGACAACTAAACTATTGCTACTGTACTTAAGGTGTTGTGGCTGTAAGTTATGATAAGATGTTTTATAGTCAATGTTTACATCATAATAACATTATTATTAGGAAGGTACTGTCTATTATGACAGGAGTTTATTATAGTATAATATATGATCATATTGGAGTGGCTGTAGATTATGATGGCAGGTTTCCTAGTAATACTATACACTAAAGGTAGCGCCAACGAACTTGACAATAATCTTGATCCCTGACCTCTCTGTAACTCAAAAGGGACTAGAGCAAACTGGCTGTAATTATCCACACCTATTTCCTGGTGCACTCTTCCCAAATGATAGAAACGTCAGCCCGATTGCTTTCATAAATTTCGAGTTATAAGAAGTCAAGGGTTCAAGATTATTGCCAAGTTCGCTGGCGCTACCTATAGTTATGTTGTGGTGCCTTTATTGAATTACTAAAGTTATGCATCTATAGTTATTGTATCTATTACAATAAAACACCGCATGCTGATCGTGCTCAGTCTTCAGCGGGTATTTCAATTAATTGAACTGAACTATAATATTACTTGGCGATATACAGTATATGTTAAATGTAATTATTATGATTGTTTAGCCAAGTAATATGAGTCCATTGTTCAATATACTTATTTAACCCAACAATTGGATGTTCATATTTATTCATGTCAAAATATAGGATATTTAGGGTTGTGTAAGATGTCTGAGAGACCTTTACTTAATCAAAGTATATAATTATACACTGTAATATATTATCTGTATAGGTTTATGACCTACATGAGTTAAATCCACATGTGATAATTGGACCAGTGTACACAGCAGGTGGTAACTAGGGCAACAAACATATAACATTGGACCAGTGTACACAGCAGGTGGTAACTAGGGCAACAAACATATAACATTGGACCAGTGTACACAGCAGGTGGTAACTAGGGCAACAAACATATAACATTGGACCAGTGTACACAGCAGGTGGTAACTAGGGCAACAAACATATAACATTGGACCAGTGTACACAGCAGGTGGTAACTAGGGAAACAAACATATAACATTGGACCAGTGTACACAGCAGGTGGTAACTAGGGCAACAAACATATAACATTGGACCAGTGTACACAGCAGGTGGTAACTAGGGCAACAAACATATAACATTGGACCAGTGTACACAGCAGGTGGTAACTAGGGAAACAAACATATAACATTGGACCAGTGTACACAGCAGGTGGTAACTAGGGCAACAAACATATAACATTGGACCAGTGTACACAGCAGGTGGTAACTAGGGAAACAAACATATAACATTGGACCAGTGTACACAGCAGGTGGTAACTAGGGCAACAAACATATAACATTGGACCAGTGTACACAGCAGGTGGTAACTAGGGAACAAACATATAACATTGGACCAGTGTACACAGCAGGTGGTAACTAGGGCAACAAACATATAACATTGGACCAGTGTACACAGCAGGTGGTAACTAGGGCAACAAACATATAACATTGGACCAGTGTACACAGCAGGTGGTAACTAGGGCAACAAACATATAACATTGGACCAGTGTACACAGCAGGTGGTAACTAGGGCAACAAACATATAACATTGGACCAGTGTACACAGCAGGTGGTAACTAGGGCAACAAACATATAACATTGGACCAGTGTACACAGCAGGTGGTAACTAGGGCAACAAACATATAACATTGGACCAGTGTACACAGCAGGTGGTAACTAGGGCAACAAACATATAACATTGGACCAGTGTACACAGCAGGTGGTAACTAGGGCAACAAACATATAACATTCATCTAAATCAATTGGTAATAAATATAATGCCAGAGAAACGTTGATGTGACTTTATTTTCATTAACTGGCTTGTATATTTACTATATTAATGGCGATCACAATCCTATGAAACTTATATTCAAAAGGTGCTATATCAGATTTGCGGACTCAAAAGTTGCCGGATAATGCCTACGTACAATTGTGTCTTTCATGGTACCTAACTGGGGCCAACCATGGCCCATGACAATGAAAGCAGCCATAAGTTACGGTGTGGTATGAGAAATATACATTATTGCGTAACGACAAAATACTTGTAGAATCACGACTACGCATAATTTGAATAACAATGCAGTAGTTTCGTGCTTTGAAAGATGAAGTAGGAAGGCTAACTTAGTACGATGATCCAAGTTCGTATGTGTTTTGAGAATCTTGGTCCGGATACTCAAAATATTTCTCCTATAACATTTACCGCGTCGTCTCCATATATAACATACGACCGTTAAGTTACTGTGGGAAATATTGACTTATGTAATACGTTTGAGAACAGCCGATAAATTAAAATGGAGGTGGCGTTTTATTTTATAAGTCTTAACCCGACCCTCGTAAGTTACTCAGAGTATGGACACGTTATGACATTGAAAACACTCCTTCTCCTTCATGCTTAGCCCCATTAGTGTTCACATACGGTTATGTAATGTTTGAGAACAGCCGAATAAATTAAAATGGAGGTGGCGTTTTATTTTATATCAAAGAAAGTCTTAACCCGACCCTCGTGTCAAAACCTCAAATTGTGAACGTCGACACATCTTTTGTGCTAATAAAGAATAATAAAGGTACAAAAATAATACTTGCGTTAATATACAGACCTCCAGCTCAATCAGTGCAAACTGACCGAGAAATTTACGAACAAATTGCAGATGTAAGTAACTCACAAGATACCGTAATTTTTGGCGACTTTAATTTACCTGTGACCAAGTGGGGCGATACTCTTACTTCACACTCCGGACATGACTTGTATACGAACTTGCAAGAGAGTTCGCTTTATCAATTTGTTCGAATGCCGACCCGTGGTAATAACGTTCTTGACATTGTACTTGCAACAAAAGAAGAATTGATAGAGAATTTGAATGTTGGTGATGAATTCAGTAACAGCGACCATCGTACGATAACTTTCACTTTAAACTTTACTAGTAACGAACCAAATAGTAGCATCGAAAAAGTCCCTAATTTCAAGAAAGCAAACTTCCATAAACTTAGAGCTATGTTTAAAGAAACTGACTGGAGCTTTTTAATTAACAATAACGACATAAATACATCTTGGAAGTTATTCGAAACCACTTACCTAAAAGCAGTGCAAGACTGCATACCATCGAAAATACGGCGTCCAGGCCATAATAATAAGCCCAAATGGTGGAATAAAGATATTTCAAACTGCCTGCTTGCTAAAAAATTTGCTAATGATAGATTAAAATCCTCACAAAATGACGAAGAACGGGTGAAATTTGTAGAGCTACGACGCAAAGCCAAAAAGTTAATTAAGCAAAGTAAAAAGACCTCAGAGTTACATATTGCGAATCAAAGTAAAACAAACCCGAAAGAATTCAATAGTTATATCAGAAAGAAAAAAGTAGTTACTTCAACTGTTGGACCGTTAGTCGATGAAAAAGGAGAATACACCAAAGACGAAGTACAAATGAGTAATGCCCTCAATACCTTCTTTGCATCAGTTTTTACAACAGAAGACCTCAGTGATATCCCTACACCATCGCCGATTCAGATTGATAATTCAGATGTTCTAAGCAATATCACCGTTACAGAGAGAGAAGTATTGAATTGTTTAGATAAACTCAAGGTAAATAAAACGCCAGGACCTGATACAATCTCGCCTAGAGTTCTAAAGGAAGCTAAGAATGAGCTCTCCAAACCACTGACATTACTATTCAATAAATCCTTGCAGTCTGGAACTATGCCTGATCAGTGGAAGCTAGCCAACGTAACACCGATATTCAAAAAAGGCAGCAAATCCCTACCCAGTAACTATCGTCCAATTAGCTTAACCTCAGTTGTATGTAAAATGCTAGAAACGGTCATACGAGACAGACTCGTAAATCACTTAGAGGAAAATAACATACTTAAAGATACTCAACACGGCTTTCGTAAAAAACGTTCCTGTTTAACAAACCTCTTAGACTTCTTCCACGATATCCTCAACCTCTACGATGAGAGTAAAGCTGTAGATAATTATATACCTTGATTTTCAAAAGGCCTTTGACAAAGTTCCCCACAAACGTTTACTGCTAAAACTAAAAGCGCATGGAATACAAGACGGTGTGTTGAAATGGATAGAAAATTGGCTCAGCAACAGAAAGCAAAGGGTAGTCCTAAACGGTAAGGCATCTAAATGGACCAATGTAAGTAGCGGGGTACCCCAGGGATCGGTACTAGGACCAATTCTCTTTCTAATTTACATCAACGACATAGATGAGGGTCTCACTTGCACAATCTCAAAATTTGCTGACGATACAAAAATTGCAAATAGCGTACTCTCAAAAGAACAAGTTGACGATATGCAACACAATCTAGATAAATTGTCATGTTGGGCCCAAATTTGGCAAATGAGTTTCAATGCGGATAAATGTAAAGTACTACATGTCCGATACCTAAATGAGAAAGCAAACTATTCGATGAATGGCACTCAGCTTAAGAATGTAAACAGAGAAACTGATCTGGGAGTAACAATATCGAGTAACCTAAAACCGAGTCAACAATGTTCAGAAGTTGTTAAGAAAGCAAACAAAATATTGGCTTTATAGGCAGGTCATTTGAGCATAAATCCAAAGAAGTTATCCTAACCCTTTACAATTCCTTAGTCCGCCCTCTTCTGGAATACTGCGTTCAATCCTGGTGCCCTTATTACCAAAAAGATATAAACAAGCTAGAACGAGTTCAACGTAGAGTTACCAAAATGATACCTAGCCTAAAGAACAAACCATACGAAGAGCGTCTTAGAGAATTAAATCTATTTCCTTTAACCCAGCGCAGATTAAGAGGCGACTTAATTCAAGTGTTCAAAATCATCAAAGGCATCGACAATATGAACTGTAGTAAGTACTTCACTATCGACCAATCTAATTACACGCGAGGAAACGGTTGCAAAATTATTGGTAAATCTTTTAACTCGCACGAATCTAAGAATTTCTTCTTCAATCGAGTTGTCAACTTGTGGAATGGGCTTCCCCGAGACGTTATAGACTGCAGCACCGTTGATTCATTTAAATTCCGCCTAGACAAATATCTCACATCAAACCCGCGACTGACTGCGTTTGTAAATGAATAACATTATCCTCCCCTCAGTTACTAACCCATATGTCCCCTACTAACTTCCTAGTCCTGCCACGTTAGTGGCAGGGCAGTAGTTCCCTTTCCAATGTTCCCTTACCCACTCTAAACCACTGTTTGGACACTTGATCCTCAGTGTTTTGGAGGACAAGCAGCCTAGAAGGGTCACTAGATCTGTTGTTGCTTGATTTCCTTTGTACTCCTTTGTACATTTTAAGAGTTTCGCCCATTTCTTTCTCAACATTAAGACCCTTTGTGCCATTTAAGTGTCGATAATTGCCACATAATTATCTTGAAGGGGGTCTAGGGGGTGCTTTTATAAGTTTGATGAAGGTCTAGCGAGGAAACTATAAACTAAATTAATATATACATAAATCGAACATAAACTAATCACTTCCCCCTTAACCTACTTACCCAGGATCAATATTGTTTACTCGGGGTAATGAACAAAGCCAACTCCACATTCAGATCAATACAACACTCACTGTGTTCAACCCGTGTGAGAGGCGAACTTGTAATATCCTGTTTATTAAAGGTTATCAGTACGATACAGTAACACAAGTATATATTAACGTTGTCATGTTATGCAACGTGTTCATATGGCTTACTAAGCTATGGTAAGCTAAACAATTATATTTTATACTATGCAGGCTATTTTGTGTCCTGTTACATTTAATTGTGCTATAATGTATTTCATTGTTTTGCTGTTTATGCTTTGCCATACTATAGTGTTATGTTCTATCAATCTATCTATTGCCGGACGCTGTGATCCCCGAAGGGGTGGCCACAAACGAAACGGCCACATGCACCTCTGCCTCCAGTCAGTCGACGCCCCTCCTTCCATCCAGCACCGCCTTCACTCATATACTTCTTCATTCCATCCTTCCACCTCTCATTCGGTTTACCTCTCCCTCTCTGTCCTTCCACCTCACTCTCGTACACTCTCTTAGTAATTATCTCGCTTCCCATACATTCCACATGGCCGAACCATCTCAAGGTGTTCCTTTTCACACTTTCCAGCACATCTACATCCACACCACATCTCTCTCGTACTTCCTATTTCGTCTGTCTATCCCTCCATGTAACTCCGCATGCACTTCTCAGGTAACTTATTTCCACCCCTCTCACTCTTGGTCTGAGTTTCTCCACCAACGTCCATGCTTCTCTTCCGTTAGTCAGTGTCGGGATTACCACACTGTCATGCAAGGACTTCTTTACTTCCATGCTATACACCATATTTCTTGTTACTGCTTTCAGCGTTCCTACAACCCTCTTTCCCGGTTGCACCCTCTCCTGCACTTCTTCATTTATACTCCCATCTTTAGTCAACACACTGCCTAGATACTTGAATGAGCTGAAATTCTCCATAGCCTGACCATTCAACTTCACCTCGCACTCAGTGGCTGCACCTCTTTCAAAGACCATGGCATTGCTCTTCCCCGCATTTACCCTCAACGTCCGTTGTTCACACAGTTCCAAACATATTTACCAGCCCCTGCAACTCCCATTCACTATTGCTCATCAGAACTGTATCATCAGCAAACAGCAGTACATGAAACTTCCACTCATTTCCCTTCCTCATCAGAGGTACACCAACATCCCCTGCTCTTCCCTTGTATCTCTTTCATGACTCCATCCATAGATATATTGAACATCCATGGGGACATCACACACCCTTGCTTCAACCTAACACTCTTATGTTCATGATTATGTTCTGCTATGTTATAATATGTTAGGATACGGTATGTCAGGTTAAAACACAAAATCCTGGGATCCCTTTACCCCAAACCATAAAAGTGTAGGTGTCAATGAGTCTGTCAACATAATTCACCTGATAAGAACACTATACCACAGGGTACCCACTCAGTCCTAACTTGGTAATCTGGCGTTTGTCTGTGTGTATTTATAGTTAGCATTAGACGATTAATTCTGATTTAAAAATAGCTGTGGCTGTAAAAGGATTATTTTTTATATTGGTTATTATTTCATTCAGAGAGATGATTACGGAGATATAATATAACATATGATGATTTTATCAAACATAACATTAAATTGTTGCTACGTGTTGAAGGAATTAACTCCTTTAATAACGTTATATATTTTCATTAGATAATTTTACTAAGCTCAGCTACGATATCTAGATAGCAATAGAGCAATCACGATCCCAATTAACCCACTATTTGTTTGTTTTTGTTTGTTTATATATTCCAACTTACTCCCTCTCGGGCATAGGCTGAGAGCCTGTACATTCAATAAATATGATATAGGTAATATAATTGGCTATGTTTGCTAGTATTATTAATATATGGATTAATAGTAGTAGTTGCAAGACTATAGTAGTAGTAATATTGTTATATTTGTATTATTACTAGTGGTTGAAGCGTAAGGCGGGGAATCCCTATTGTAAATGCTCAGATTATTATTTGTCTTCTTATTCTTCCAAATTATTCTTGCACACCGGTTTTAATGCAATAACTCCGGATCCGGTTGTTGGATCGCGACCAAACTTTGACACAAGGTGCGTTTTGTATAGGTCAACGTTTGTTATACTAAACTTTAAAAATGGCGGTCAGACACTCCCGTGCCGGCCGCACTTCCGAACATTTTCTGACGTAAATATCGTCTCTCCCACCCATAGGAAATTACTGTGCTTTTCTAAATGGACTCCACTATCAATACTCCACAAATGTTATAGAGAAAGGTTTTGCCCTACACAGACGTAGGGATGTGGAGACCCCATTGCCGGTCACTTTGTGGCTCAGAAAGCTCCTGGTGGTTGGGACAGGGAATCCTACCTACAGATTTGCTAGGAGGAGGCTTTAGGCACCAGCCAAACAGAGCGGTACTCCCGGGGAGTGCTAGGTGGCTGATAAGGACTGCTCAAACTCCTGTTTGACCACCTGGCCTCCCTAGCTGATTCTTTCTGTGCATCATCAATATTGAGGGCAACCCCAGCCTGCCCTCCAAAACACCTTCTCCTCTTATCAATACATTATACTACAAACACCTTACATACTACACTACCTTTTTTCATTAAATGATGACACAACCACGACCCGCCTAGAGTCCCCAGTGGGGGGGACCCGAAAAGTCCCCATTAGTCCGACCCTTGGCAACGACTCGTCAAAATGCTTTGTACCACTGCCTTCTAATCTTTCTATTAACTTCTGCAACATTCGTGGCCTTTCCACTAATTTCCATTCTGAGGAACACCACCTCTCCTCTACCAACCCTGATCTTCTCTTTCTCACCGAACCCAGTTGTCTGGGACTACAGACAGCAAACCCTTCTCTGTATTCTCCTACTATCTCTATCCTCAGTTTCAAGCTTATGGTGGATGTTGGGTATATATACACAAAAATCTTGCTTTCTCTTGTGTTACCAACTTTGATTCCTCTGAATTCTCAACTCTCTGCCTAAAGTTTTCTTGTCACTCTCAAACTAAATATTTCTGCGCTGTTTATCTCTCCCCTAATTCTACTGACTATTCAAAATTCTTTGACTATCTAACTTCTAAAGTGGAACACATTCTATTCATCTCTCCGTCCGTAGAAATCTCCATCCCATGAGATTTCAACGGTCACCACCGTCAATGTCTCTCCTCTCTTTTCACTGACCGACCTAGAGCAGTTAGTCCAGCAACCCACCTGCATCTCGGATCGCTTCGGAGATCAGCCCAACATTCTTGACTTATTTCTAACCTTTAACCCTTTCTCTTATACTGTAAATCTTTTCTCTCATTAGGGGTCCTCCGACCATAAACTTATATCTGTCACCTGTCCTATCTCTCCAGTACGGCCACCCAATCTTCGCAGCCGGCGGCGCTTGTACACTTTGGCGCTGCCGACTGGGAGGCTCTCCGGCACTACTTCTTCGATTAACCATGGAATGACCTCTGCTTCCATGGCCAGGGACCCTCGGAGAGTGCTGAACGCATTACCGAGGTAATCCTCTCGGGCATGGAAGCTTACATCCATTTTCTTACTCGCAGTCTAATGTAAAAAAATCTTGGTTTACTCACGCTTGTTCTACTGCTGTCCGCAATAAGGAGGAAGCATTGAAACAGTACCGTCGCCTTCAAACTCAACAATCTCATACTTCCTATATTTCTGCCCAGAATGAAGTAAAATCTGTTATCCGACATGCCAAAAAATCTTTCATCAATAATGAATGCACTGAACTATCCAACTTTAGCTCATCCCAAGCCTTCTGGCATATAGCCAAAAACCTCTTCAAAAACTTCTCCTCTTCGTCTTTCCCTCCTCTTTTCCACTCTGACGGTACTATCGTAACTCCTTCTTCTGACAAAGCTGAATTTTTCGCTAACACTTTCGCTAGAAACTCCACGTTAGAAAATGTTGGTGCTATCCCTCCCTCTCCAACCCCCTCTCTTCTACTTATGCCTAGCATCATAATCTCTTCCAAGGATGTACTTTCCACCCTCTCTGGGCTTAATACTAATAAGCCTATGGACCGGACAGTGTTCCTCCTGTTGTACTAAAAATCTGTGCTTCCGTGCTGACTCCCTGCCTAGGTAAACTCTTTCATCTCTGTCTCTCCTCTAACGTCTTCCCTTCTTGCTGGAAGTTTGCTATCATGCATTTATCTTCTTATAACCTACTGTCAGACCGCCAGTATGGCATCCTTAAGGGCTGCTCTACTGGTGATCTTCTTTTGTGTTTTACTAACTCTTGGTCATCCTCCATTCGGGATTTCGATGAGTCTTTTTATGTTGTGCTAGACATATCGAAGGCCTTCGAAAGAGTCTGGCAAAAATCCCTCATTTCCAAACTACCCTCCTTTGGTTGCTATCCCTCCATCTGTATCTTTGTCTCTACTTTCCTTTCTTGCTGTTCTTAGCTGCAGTTGTGGATGGCCACCGATCATTCCCCAACCTATCAACTCCGGTGTTCCTCAGGGTTCTGTCCTATTTCCAATTATCTTGTTACTATTCATCAACGAACTTCTCAATTGCACCTCCAGCCCCATTCACTCATATGCTGAAGATTCTACATTACACTATTCAACTAGCCTTCCACGAATTCACTCACATAAGGAGGCCTCAAAGCACCTATCTTCTGATCTCTCTACTATCTCAAATTGGGGCAGAGAAAACCTTGTTACATTCAATGCTTCCAAAACTAAATGTCTCCATCTGTCTCCTCAGAAAACTATGAATTACTCTTCAACAACATACAAATTAACCCTTCATCTCCTCTTAATATTCTCGGTGTCTCTTTTTCTTTTGATCTCTCTTGGAAAGATTATATTACCACTCTTGCTAAAACAGCTTCCCAGAAGCTGGGTGTGCTCAACCGTCTCCGGGGGTTCTTTACCCCTGCACAGCTCCTTGCTATGTACGGGGGCACAGTGCATCCATGTATTGAGTATTGTTCACACGACCATAGAATCATTAGGTTCGATATAAATTGCAGCTATACTATTGAGAAAAAAGAAATCCTGGTACCAGATTTTAAAAATGCTGATTTTGACAAAATTAGGCAAATACTGCATAACACACTCAAGGCTAGATATGAATAACGAAATAAATGATATGTGGGAACAGTTTAAGAACTTATTTATGATGGCACATGACAAATATGTACCAACACAAATTAAACAGACAAGTGAAATTGTTATGCAACGTTATGATTTAAAGCGCTTTATAGTAGTTCGTTATTTCAACCTTAGGAAAGCTCAGAACTGTAAATACTCAACTGGTACATAACTCACTTCAATATTATAAATCTCATATAAATCATAATCAATGTCACATAATACACAATTTCGGTACACACGTTTTATTTCTTATGTAGCTAGGGTACAAGCATAGCAAATAATGATCGATTCTCATATATATAGGGATGAGCTCGATCCAATCATACAGTACATCAATAATACAATAAATATAATTAATTCTGATCAATAGAGTTTCAGGAATGAGTATAAATAAAATCATAAAATAGTACATGTAAATACACACAATATTACTACATTAATCACAATATAAGTAAACACAGAGAGGTTAGTCTCAAAACAATAAATAATATCCTGAAGGTAAACTGGCAACCGAGATTTTTTTTTTTTTTTTCCCCTAGCGGGGGAAGGGGGAGGAAAGTAGAGGTTTGGTCAGTAAGGTAAAGTAGGAAATTATGAAAGAAGGTAGAAGATTAAAAGATGGTGGGCCAACCACCTTGCTTTATTTAAGGATAGGGTAACT
This sequence comes from Paralithodes platypus, assembly GCA_032716605.1. NCBI lineage: Eukaryota > Metazoa > Arthropoda > Malacostraca > Decapoda > Lithodidae > Paralithodes > Paralithodes platypus. The sequence continues at coordinate 35,797,474 of CM064512.1, forward strand.
TTATTATTAAACAACAAAAAATACAAAGATATTTTGGATGTTCAGGTGACTTAGTTATGTTGTATGATTTAAGGATAGGGTAACTTTATTATTAAAACAAAAAATACAAAGATATTTTGGATGTCCAGGTGTCTTAATTATGCTGGTATGATTTAAGGATAGGGTAACTTTATTATTAAAAAAAAATACAAAGATATTTTGGATGTTCAGGTGACTTAATTATGTTGGTATGATGGAATTCTTTTTTTAGTTAGCCATTTTCTTCTCGAAGTAGCATAATGTATTTTGCTAGTCCATTGAATTTTTCTTCTATGTCCACTTCAGGACCTGGCTGGAGCCTGTGCTGGATATTGTCTATTACTTGTTCAATGCTGGCAAGGTCCCAGCATTCTGGCTGATGTTCCTCTTCAGTTGGTTTGGTGGCTGTTGGTGTTGTGGTCCGCTTTGTTGGAGTTGGGGGAGGGGTTTTCTTCCTTCGCTGGATGTTATCCTTCTGCCTCTCCTGCTCTTAGGTGTTCTCCTCTTCATCATGGAGTTTTTCTTCCTCGGTGTTAGGCTCTTCTTCTGGGTCTTGTTCAACTAGGTCCTTCTGTTGTTTTTTCTTGACTTTTAGTTTCCTCACTGCTTCTGGTGGGATGTTGATGGTTGGAAGGTTGTTGTGTTCCAGTAGTATTGAGATCAGTTGACTCAGGTGGTGTTTGTTTGAGCCTGCTATCGCTAATGCTGACTGGATACATGCATACATTTTGGCATGTATATGGTGTTCTTCCTCTTTCCTTGGTTGTTGTTTGGTGGCGAAAGAGAACCCTTTTAGTTGTGCGCCGCTTGGTCCTGTAATCTTCTTTGCCTCTGGTCCTTTTCTTCCTCTATGTAAGAGGAATTCAACCTCCTCTCCATTCTCTAGTGATCGTTTGGTGTTGTTGTTATCGATCCCTGAGCGGTGTACAAAGATCTCTTTGTTGTTGTCAATCCTTCTTATAAAACCAAACCCTTGTTTGTAGTTATACCACTTAACAGTGCCTTATAATTTGGTGTCCATGGCGACTGGTAGAGTGGTAAGGGTGGTAAGGTGAGAGAGGAGTAGCTGTTCGGCAACCGCGAGGTAGCTAGCGGAGTGAGGTAAATAAATATTACTGCAGAGGCATACGCGCAGTGATAAGGTTATATGCAAATTAGGATATTAATTTATATGTGAATAACTTTTACATTAATTCAATGAATAGAAGATATAAATCTTAATTAACTCAAAGAGTCACAATAATGAATATAATTTCAATGATACGGTAAATAAATATAATAGTCAGTATGCGTGACTGAGATTCTCCTCGGGTGAGAAGTTAATGCGACATGAATGACAGGAGTTTAAATCATTAACTCAAACAATGCTTAAACTGAGTTTTAAATCAGAAAGTGTAATCTTTAGAATAGTCTAACTAGGAGACTGATAAGTAAACACTCTCTGTGAACGAAGTATACATGCAATCACGTACCCAGCTAATAATAATACATATAACAAGATTTGATTGAGAGTTCACTGGAATTTACGTATAATATACGTCTCTGTCTATCCTCTAACGTCTTCCCTTCATGCTGGAAGTTTACTCACATTCAACCTGTCCCAAAGAAGGGTGACCGCTCTCAACACTCCAACTATCGTCCAATTGCTCTCATTTCTTGTCTTTCTAAAGTTTTTGAAACTATTCTTGCTTCCAAATTTCTTAAGCATTTCTCTTCTCATAATCTGCTCTCAGATCACCAGTATGGCTTCCTTAAGGGTCGCTCTACTGGTGATCTTCTTTCATATCTTACTAACTCTTGGTCATCCTCCTTTCGGGACTTCGGTGAGACTTTTTCTATTGCACTAGACATATCGAAAGCCTTCGATAGAGTCTGGCATAAATCTTTAATTTCTAAACTACCCTCCTTCGGTTTCTATCCCTCCATCTGTGCCTTTGTCTCTAATTTCCTTTCCAGCCGTTCCATAGCCGCGGTTGTGGACGGCCATTGTTCACTTCCTCACCCTATAAACTCCGGTGTTCCTCAGGGCTCTGTCCTATATCCTATTCTCTTTCTAATTTTTATAAAATAATGATCTCCTTAACTGTACCTTAATTCCCATCCATTCATGCGCAGACGACTCAACCTTACACTACTCCATTACTTTTTCAGAACGCCCCCGCCAGCAATCCCTCAACGACAAACGTAATGAAGCCATAGAACTCTTAAATTCTGATCTAAATACTATTTCCAATTGGGCCAGAGAAAACATTGTTAACTTTAATGCTTCCAAAACCCAATTTCTCCATCTATCTACCCGTCAGGATCTCCCAGCGGACTATCCCTTATTCTTCAACAATACAAAAATCAACCCTTCATCTTCTCTCAATATTCTTGGTGTCTCTTTTTCTTCTGCTCTCATTTGGAAGGACCATATTACCAGTCTTGCTAAGGCAGCCTCCCAGAAGCTGGGTGTGCTCAACCGCCTTAGGGGGTTCTTTTCCCCTGCACAGCTTCTTGCTCTGTACAGGGGCATAGTGCGCCCTTGTATTGAGTATTGTTCACATGTGTGGGGAGGTTCCTCTCACACCACTCTCCTAGACAAGGTTGAAAGGAAGGCCTTTCGTATCATTAACTCCCGTCCACTCACCAACTCTCTGCAATCTCTCTCTCTCCGCCGCAATGTTGCATCTCTCTCGCTATTCTATCGCTACTATAATAATCAGTGTTCCTCAGAGCTATCCCAGTGCATACCACCTCCTTTACGTAGGGCACGTGGTGCCCGTCTTGCAACTCAATCCCACCCCTACTCTGTGCAACTATCCAACCCAAGAGTGAAACGTTACTCTCAAACTTTCTTCTACTCAACAGCTGAGCTCTGGAACTCTCTCCAAGAATCAGTCTTTCCCGCTTCCTATGACTTAAATTGCTTCAAACTCCGTGTGTCCAGGCAATTTGGCTCGAACGTCCCTTGATTTTGGCCGTCACTCTTTCAACTATGGGGGAGGCACTCGCTATAGGCAGTTATGCCTTTTGCCTCCCTCAATCACATAGAAAAAAAAATAAAATAAAATGTGCATGTATATAATCCGAACGAATATATGTATATTTTGTATCCGGAATATAAGAAACTCTTCCAAGAATTATATATATATATCAATCCCACATATAAGGTATGGTCTGTTCTCTCAAAACGAGTGACGATAGCTAGGAGAAGAAGATAATTAATAATCTCTAACATTACGTTATTATGAACACTAATATATCTTGTTTAACCCTTCACTACTAATCATCAAAAACACTTTATCAAATAAGAGGCACTTAAATTATTCAGGTAGAGAAGTAGGAGCCCATGAGAGGATCTGGCAGCACGTGGTGACTGAATATGTTGTCCTATCCTGTCGACACCAGGGTACGTCTTCTTCACACACTCATACTAGAAGATGCACTCTCTAGCTTGCCCACACAACTTTCTTCGGGATCACTAACACTGTCTTTGGTTATACTTTTAAGGGGATTCTGGCTAACCCCTACGGAAGTATTTCTCCAAATCGATATTTCACAATTAAGCACCTTCGCCCAGGAGGGAGAGGTACCCGAAAGTGAATTAGATTTTTCCTACCTAACTCTAGGTTTTAATAGGTGATATTCCGTTTTAATTTATGTGTGCAGGTGTGGCGTTTCGGAATATAAGAGGCATGCGTAATACAGTTTTTTATTTATGCTGAGGTTATTAAGGTTCCTAAAATTATTTTACATATATCAGTACAATGGTGAATACATTCTTTATTTATTAATATTAGTTTGATGGATGAAGATGCCTTGATGTTTGTATGAGAAATGAGTTTCTGCTTTGGCTGCATACAGGTAATTTGGGTATGATATGAAATTAGTTTATGATGAGGGGGAATATGAGGATTTCACTTGTTTGTCTTCTTAGTTGTCGTAGTGGTGTACATGATGTTCAGGTTGGAAATGCGGGAATTGAGGAAATTGGTGGCGCATTTGCATTAACATTTCTTCGTTGTAGTCCAGGTCTGGCTCGGGTAAGGGAATATCACCACGTGTGGGGAGCGGCGCGTGTTGACCAGGTGGGTAGAGGCCGTAATGACTGGGGAGCGGCCCGTGTTGGCTCGCGCAGGTACTGTGGTGCCTTTTAGCTTTCTGCTGGGGGCGGGGAGATTTGCTGATTTTATTTGCTCTGCATTTAATGGTAGCAATGCGGCATTGCAGTTGTTGCTTCTCCTCTTGATACGGGAGCAGATACTTGGGCTGTTTTGGTTCATGTTGGTCGATCCCTGTCATTTCACCATCGCCTTCTATAAAAAAGTCTTGTCCTCGAGCTTGCAGTAAGTATGAATAGTTGAGTGCAGACGTAAGGTGTGAGGCATTTTAAAAATCGGCACCACACTATGGCTGCTATATTGTTGGGGGCATCTTCTTCGAGGAACACAGTGAGGTGGAGAGGTATGGTGGATATTTGAGAGAGGTGCACTAGTTGAGCCGGGGTATGGATTTGGATGTCCTGCTGGTCCATGCATATAGATAGGCTATTAATCTTCATTGTAGCTGTTGTTGGAGGTGGGTCAGGACTGAGAATGAGTGCTGAAGGTGACTTAGAGCTGTCTGTGACCTCAGGTACAGAGGGGAGGAGCTTGGAGGGGATAGGGTCATGAGGCCTAGCTTGCGTTTGCTGATTAGGTGAAGGTGTGATATTGTGAGTGGTCGATGGTTGTAGTGGTGAAGGGGTTGTAGGTGAGCTGGTTGTAGTTGTAGTAGTTGGGTTGACAGGTGATGGTGTGTCTGCCTGGGCTGGAGTGACAGTCAGAATGACAGGTGTGTGGGGTTGTCCGGCAGGTGGTAAAGGTTTTTTTCCGAGGTTTGTGGTTGAAGGGTTCTGGAGACCACCATTTTGTCTGGACGACGCGTCGGCCAGATCGTCTGCACGATGGCTGTAAAATAGGGGGAGTTAAAGATGGTGAAGGGGGTGATTTTGGATGTTTAGATGTTGAAGTTGGGAGTTTGGAGAGGGGGCATGATTTGGATGGAGAAGGAAGCTTAGTTGTGATGTTTGAAGAAGGAGGGGACGAAATTAAGGTAGAAGTTGAAGGTTTGTGACTGATTTTAGGTTGAACTAGAGAGGGTGGCAAAGAAGTGGTAAAGGTAGAGGTATAGGGTTGCATAATTGGGTTTGGTAGGCGTGAGGGAAGACGCTTTTTAGGTAGAGTAGTTGGTGAATCAGCAGAGGGAATAAGTGAAAGGGAAGGGGAAGTTGGTTGAGTAGTTGGTGAAGGGGAAAGCATAGGAAGGTCAACTTTGGACGAGACAGAAGTGAGGGGGCAAAGAGAAGATTTGGGTGAGTACTAGTGGTGAGGGTGTGAGGGGCCGAGGTGGCGCGGAGAGGAGGGGCGAGAGTAGTGGGGTGATTGAGCTGATGTGACGTAGAGGGAGAAGGAAGAGGAGAGATAGTGGGTAAGTTTTCAAGAGACGGAATAGGTGTATGTGGTAGAATGGGAAGAGGGGTGATGGGGGGAATTGGGGGAGGGGGCAATGACTCTGTGGGAGAAAGGTTTTGATTATTATCAACTGGGCATGCAGTATTATTATCTGGGTCAGCTAGCATGGTTACATTTTCATCAATAGGTTGGAACCGGGGTACATATCGATTTCGGTATATGCGTGACTCTCCGAGGTAATTGATTGTGACCTGGTAACAATTCGGCACTGTGAGAAATTCAAAGGGGCCTTTATATCTTGGCTTGAATTTAGAGGGTACAGGAAGGTGGGCTACCATAACTAGATCGCCTATGTGGTGGGGGCTGACTTTGGGGGTTTCGTCAGGCTGAAGATATTGCAGGTACTGTTATTGTCTTAGTCTGTTTTTCAAGTGGACTGGGGATTGATCGAAGATCAGATGGCGAAGGGGAAGGAGTAGGGCAGATACTCCAAAAACTCGTTAATGTGGGTAAAGTCCGTCTTGCCGAGGGCAGGTATCAAATCCACATTGTACTATTTTGACTTGACTGGGCCAGTCGGTGGTGTTCATCTGTTGTAACCGGGTCCTTACTTGGATAGTAATAGTACGGTGGCTCCTTTCGCAGATGGAATTACCTTGGGGCCAATAAGGAGAGGAATGACTATCTTGAACCCGAACATTTGTGATATTTGTGTCCATATGTGTCCGGTGAACTCAGGGGCATTATCAGAGTGAATAGCTTCGGGTAGACCAAAATATGGAAACACGTGTTGGAGCATGGCTTTGGCTAATGCAAAAGCGGTGTGGTCTTTCGCTGGACAGGCTATGATATACTTGGGGTATGTATCCACAAAGGTGATGATGTATTTAAAACCCTTGACACCTTCCATTGGTCCCATGACATCAACGGCAAGTAATTGCCGTTGTTTTGATGCTACTAGTTTGCCTGAAGGCCCTGGGGTACGTGTTCGATCTTTACCAAGGGCACACGCTCGGCATGCTTCAGGAACTTTCTTGGCGGTTATGCATGTTGAAGGTGTCCAGTAAATTTGTTGAAAGGTTGCGGCTAATTTTTTCTGAGCCAGGTGAATACCATTATGTGAATGCAGAGAGTGCATTGTTTATAGGGCGGTGCTGGGGCTAATGACAATTTTACCGTCAGGAGTGTAGAGATTGTCTCCTCCTCTTCTTTGGAGTTGTGAGAAGAGATGTCTGGGCATCCAGTCAGGTTTTTGTTGCCGTTGGAATTGTTGCAGGAGGTGTTGCTGGTCTAGATCTGTAGAATCTTGATGGTGAATGGCTAGGATGGGGGTAGGTTCAGTTTCGGTGGCTGTGGTGGTGGCGTTTGATTTCAGAGGAAGCCTAGAGAGAGCATCAGCATTTGTGTGTAATTTTCTGGGTTTGTAGGCTATTTCGAAGTTGAACTCTTCGAGAGATTCTAGCCATCTAACTGTCAAGGCGTTTTTTGTGTCTGACTTCCAGAGCCATTGGAGGGCGTGGTGATCTGTGATTATAGTGACTTTGACTCCGGCTAAATATGTTTTAAAGTGTTGAAGGGCCCAGATTATCCCTAAACATTCTCTCTTAGTGACTGAATAGTTAATTTCTGCTGGATTTAGTGTTCTGCTTGCACATGCAATGATGTGTTCGTTTCCGTCTCTGGTTTGGGCGAGAACTGCTCCAATACAGAATTGTGACACATCTGTGTAACGACGGAAAGGCTTGGTGTAGTCGGAAAATGAAACGACTGGTGCTACTATTAGTAGATCTTTGAGGGAGTTGAAACCTTGTAGGCATTGAGTTGTCCACAGGAATAGTTCCCCATTTCTTGTTAAATCATGAAGTAGCTTGGCTATGGTGGCAACATTTTTAACGAAGCGACGGTAGTAGGAGGCTACCCCTAAAAATGCTCTGACTCCTTTGATGTTGGTAGGTGGGGTTATGACACTTATTGCTTGGAGTTTTGCAGGATCGGGTGAGATTCCTTCCTCGGAGACTATGTGGCCGAGGAATTGAACTTCTTTCTGTGCTAGGGTGCATATGGAGGGCTTAAGATTTAAATTTGCCTCCTGGATACGTTGGAAGACTTGGCATTGTATGTGTTTGCCACAAATTTTACCTAAAATAATGATGTCATCCAGGTATGCTAAACATGTTTCCCAGGTTTATCCTTGCAACACAGATTCCATGAGTCTGGAGAAGGTGGCAGGACTGTTGCATAGGCCAAAAGGTAGCACGGTAAACTCGTATAGTCTTCCTTGACTTGTGGCGAAGGCTGTTTTCTGTTGGTGCTCCGGAAGTACGGGCACTTGCCAATAGCCGGCTTGAAGGTCTAGAGTGGTGAACCATTTAGAGCCAAGTAAGGAGTCTAAGGAATCATCAATGCGGGGTAGTGGGGTCGCATCTTTAATGGTTACATCATTCAGTTGTCTGTAATCGATGCAAAATCTAGTAGAGCAGTCTTTTTTTCTTACCAGTACTACTGGTGAAGACCAAGGACTGGTGGATGGCTTAATTACTCCAGTATCTAGCATTTCTTTTACTTGAGTTTCTTCCTCTTGTCTCTGGATAGGGTTTTTTCTGTGGATAGGCTGCCGAATAGGTTGTCCTACGGTATGAATTGGGTGATGAAGCAAATTGTTTTTTACTACGTCGTGGCTGGATGTGGCGAAGATATCTTGAAATGAAGTCATCAGCTTGCAAATCTTGTAGGTCATGTTTTTATTGAGGGGTTAGTTGTGATGGAATGTCAGGAAATTTAGGAAGAGGGGAGGATTCTTTATCATTAGGTAAGGATAGTTCTTCATCATGGTTTTCTAGCTCTCCTATGGCTAATCCTTTTGGCAAAGTAAGAGGTTGATCAGAAATATTGGCAACTTTGATACAGTTAAGTTGATGAGGAATGATGGCTGGAGGGGTAAGGCAATTGCTATCGAAAGGGCTTTGGAGGTTCGGGGTGATGATTACGTCACCAGGTAAAGTGGGTAGGATAGGAATCCACTGTTCATGGTGAGGGGGTAGCGTGACAGATTTTGAAATGGCAGCTCGAGTTGTTTTGATGGTACGGATGGTTTGTTTGAGGTTACTGTCATGATTGATTTCTGTGATTACTTTTTTTGTTAATGTTAGTTTCATGGCTTATTTACGTTATTTACGTTTTACGTTGGATTTTTTATTTTTATTTTTTATTTTATTGGAGGGACAAACTTTATGACTCTTTGGTTACAGTCAATGGTGGCATGAAGGGAAGTGCGTAGGTCAAAGCCTAGGTATCCATCAGAATTGGTCTCTTTGGATGGAAATATCATAAAGGAATCATGTTCAACGTGATCAGGAATGTTGATGCTAACATAAAGGGGAGCAGTTTCACCACTATTTGGAATGATGCCATCATTTGCGTCAATTAAAACTATGGTGGAGGGTTGGAGAGGGCCAAAAGTGGTTTTGTTTCGGTGAAAGAAGGAAGAGAATAAACAGGAACGGGAAGCTCCTGTGTCAATGAGAAGTCTAGCTTTTATCCCTTGTATTGTGAGGTGATTAGATATGGGGGGTTTGTCTGTACTTGTCCCATCATGAGCCCCCGCCAGCTTGACGATCGGTGGGCGGGGGCGGATTATAAATCCAGGTTATCTTGAAGTTCCGCGTTTTCTTCTACTATCTCGACTTCTTCTGATACTTCCTCTTTTTGGTTGTCTTCTATCCCTGCGGTCCCGTCTTCATTTATTGTTGCTACGCGTCAGGGTTTAACCCAAGGAATCTGACCCCAGAATTGAGGGAGTTTGGGCTGACGCTTTACTAATTCCCCAAATGATTTCTTCAGAGAAAACAAGAGGACATTTGGGATTGCAGGGTTTCCAGTCGGAGGGTCGGACTCTTGCCCAATCCTCCATTTTGTTTGTCTACTGGACGGATAGATGATGCATTTGAAGAAGATACTGAAGACGGTTGAGGTTGAGTAGTGGCACTGCTTATTGCGGCGATCTTGTCACTTTCCTGACTCTTTCTCAAAGCCAAGAGACGCCGAATTAGTGACATGTCCTCGTCATAACCCTTGGGTTCTGAAATTGTGAAATGATCTCGCACTGACGTGGGTAATATTCTCAACAGCGCATTGAACACACTTTCTTTTCTTTTGACAGCATTGTCAGTGGGGAATGCCGTAACTACCAGTTGATTCAACTGGCTGATAGTGTGATCTTTTTTTCCTGTAAACTTCACACTGTGGAACTGTTGATTTGCAATTATGTTCCCGAGAGAAGGGTTAATGGCTGCCTTGGTATAGTTTTCAAATTGAGCCCAGGTCAATTGTGGAGTATCACGCACATAACCCGAAACAAGACACATATGCCTGCCTAACTTCATAACAACTGTGTGGATTTTAGAAGTATCATCGTCCTTAAATACAATATCAAGGACTGGTTTCACAACTTCAAGATACGTAGAAATATTGTGATCTTCTTGCTTAAAAGAAATTATTTTGAGCGATTTACCAGCCATGATGACTTGTGGTATTGGGTAGACTGAGTGAATTTATAAATCAAAGTTGCTATGCTGGGTTGAGACACCGCTGCCACCAGTGTTATACAACGTTATAATTTAACACGCTTTATAGTAGTTCGTTATTTCAACCTTAGGAAAGCTCAGAACTGTAAATACTCAACTGGTACATAACTCACTTCAATATTAAAAATCTCATATCAGTCATAATCAATGTCACAGAATACACAATCTTGGTACAAGTTTTATTTCTTATGTAGCTAGGGTACAAGCATATCAAATAATGATCGAGTCTCATATATATATAGGGATGAGCTCGATCCAATCATACAGTACATCAATAATACAATAAATATAATTAATCCTGATCAATAGAGTTTCAGGAATGAGTAAAATAAGATCATAAAATAGTACATGTAAATACACACAATATTACTACATTAATCACAATATAGGTAAACACAGAGAGGTTAGTCTCAAAACAATAAATATATCCTGAAGGTAAACTGGCAACCGAGAGGTAGCTAGCGGAGTGAGGTAAATAAAGATTACTGCAGAGGCATACTCGTAGTGATAAGGTTATATGCAAATTAGGATATTAATTGATATGTGAATAACTTTTACATTAATTCAACGAATAGAAGATATTAATCCTAATTAACTCAGAGTCACAATAATGAATATAAATTCAATGATACGGTAAATAAATATAATAGTAAGTATGCATGACTGAGATTCTCGTCGGGTTAGAAGTTAATGCGACGTGAATGATAGGAAGTTTAAATCATTATCTCAAACAATGCTTAAACTAAGTTTTAAATCAGGAAGCATAATCTTTAGAATAGTCTAACTAGGAGACTGATAAGCAAACTCTCTCTGTAAACGACTTATACATGCAATCACGTACCCAGCTAATAATAATGCATATAACAAGATCTGATTGAGCGTTCACTGGGATTTACATATAATGTGCATGTATATAATCCGAACGAATATATGTATATTTCTTATCCAGAATATAGGAAACTATCTTCCAAGAATTATATATATATATCAATCCCACGTATAAGGTATGTTCTGTTCTCTCGAAACGAGTGACGATAACTAGGAGAAGAAGAGAATTAATAATCTCTAATATTACGTTAATAATCATCAAAAACACTTTATCAAATAAGAGGCACTTAAATTATTCAGGATGAGAAGTAGGAGCCCATGAGAGGATCTGGCCGCAAGTGGTGACTGAGTACGTTGTCCTATCCTGTCAACACCAGGGTACGTCTTCTTCACACACTTGTACTAGAAGATACAGTCTCTAGCTCGCCCACACAACTTGCTTCGGGATCACTAACACTGTCTTTGGTTATACTTTTAAGGGGATTCTGGAAGTATTTCTCTGAATCGATATTTCACAATTAAGCACGTTCGCCCAGGAGGGAGAGGTACCCGAAAATGAATTCGATTTTGCCTACCTAACTCTAGGTTTTAGTAGGTGATATTCCGTTTTAATTTAGGTGTACAGGTGTGGCGTTTCGGAATATGAGAGGCATACGTAATACAGTTATATTTATGCTGAGGTTATTAAGGTTCCTCAAATTATTTTACATATATCATTAAAATGGTGAATACATTATTTATTTATTAATATTAGTTTGATGGATGAAGATGCCTTGATGTTTGGATGAGAAATGAATTTCTGCTTTGGCTGCACACAGGTAATTTGGGTGTGATATGGAATTAAATTATGATGAGGGGGAATATGAGGATTTCACTTGTTTATCTTCTTAGTTGTCGTAGTGTACATGACGTTCAGGTTGGAAATGCGGAGGTTGGTGGCACATTTGCATAAACATTTCTTCGTTGTAGTCCAGGTCTGGCTCGGGTAAGTGAATATCACCATGTGTGGTAGAACAGCGCGTGTTGACCAGGTGGGTAGAGGCCGTGATAGCTGGGGAGCAGCCCGTGTTAGCTCGCATAGGTACTGTGGTGCTTTTTACCTTGCTGCTGGGGGTGGGGAGACTTGCTGATTTTATTTGCTCTGCATTTAATGGTAGCAATGCGCCATTGTAGTTGTTGCTTCTCCTCTTGATACGGGAGCAGGTACTTGGGCTGTTTTGGCTCATGGTGGTCAAGCCCCGTCATTTCAGATATAAAAAAATAAATAAACACCATGGTTCAACAGTGAAATCCGTAATGCAATATTAAATAGACAGAAAATGCTCAAACATAAAAAAAAAAAAAATCTAATGCTCTATCTGCTTTGTTAGATGCTGCTATGTATTGGCTTGTATATTTTTTATGTTCATTGATAAGCACTCCTAGGTCTTTTATCTGTGATACGATCTTTATCTTTTCTCCATACATGTGATATTAGTATTTGTTGTTTTGGGAGCCTATTGGTAATGTCTGGCTCTTGTCTACATTAACCCGGTAAGCGCGAGCTATATGTAGTGAACACCATACTACTGGGCAGCCGTATTAGGCTCCATTCCCGCCTAAAAACGTCATTTTACGATAAATATCGTTATTACTTATTCATATGCGCCTATTTTACGTTTAACACCTAACGAGCGGCCTAGGCGGTAAATAATATGTAGCCACCAGCGGGGTGTTTTTACCCAAAATAGGGCTGTTTACGTGATCATTTTCATGCCTAAATAAGACCCAGAGCGTAAAACAAGTATCTATCCCTGAAAGGGCATAAACAGAGCTTTCCAATGACACCCCAATTATCCTTGTATGACCGCTAGTTTTATTGCAACAATCGCGCAACACGAGTGCAAAAACCATATAATTCGGTAATTCCCCCACACAATTCACTATGTAGCGAGTGTGAGAGGGTGGAGGAGGGTGGGATTCATGTCAGTTGGTCCACCGCGGTGGTCTGGAGCAGTCTTACGCTCGCTACTCTCCTGCCACCACTTGTCTCTCTCTCTCAGCAACATTACGTGCTGAAAATGCCACACGACTTATGTTGTGAGCCGCCACAGTCCAAATTTCTTTCACTCGACATATGATGCGCGCTGCCAGTTAAGGGTTAATATGAAGATATTAGCATGTAACAGCAATAAAACAAGTGGGAAAAGTGTTAAGAGGGTCAAAGTCGCGACTTATAGCCGACCGTTCATTCATGACGTGCACGCTCTCTCTCTCAAGCCTAGAAGCAGACCGAGTCTCTCTCATTCTCTCTCATAACAACCACTCGGTAGGCATATGGCCACGCCTTAGAACCGGATTGGAGAAGTTGGCACGGTAAATAAACAGATAAACAAGGGAATAAGAGGAAAAATAGGTGATCATTGAAGTGGAGGGGGGAGGATGGGGTATTGACATATGTGGAGGAGTGATAGAAGGTATGGAGGGGAATGATCTCACTCAAACACCTATTTGTTTGTTTTAAGTGCTACTGGGGCCTTTTAAAAGGCTTTTTATTAGGCCTTACCTCTTAAGAGGATCGTTGCCTTTGCCCACCAAAACCTCTTAAGAGTGTTCTCGCCGTTCCCAGGTTAAAGAGCATCTGCCAATTTTCTAACAACTCCGATAGTTTGTTTAGATCTGATTGCAGGCTAATTCTATTGATTTCCAAGATTATTGCATTTCCTATCTTAGCGTCATCGGCGAATTTGGAAATTATATTATTGATGCCATTGTCTATATCATTAATATATATCATGAACAATATTGGACCCAGTACTGAACCCTGGGGTACTCCACTAGGCACGTGAGTCCATTCTGATTCCACTCCATTAATAATTACCTTGTTGAAGGCCTTCTGAAAGTCCAATTACATTATATCAAGACGTTTGGTAAAATCAATAATTTTAAATAGGCTGTAATAGAATTCGATAAGCTTCGTTAGGCATGACCACTTTGCTCTAAAGCCGTGTTGACTATTATTGATAAGATTGTTATTCTCCATGAAATGTACAATTTCGTCTCTTATGATTGATGCTAATAGTTTTACAAAAATGGTAGTTAAGTTAATGGGTCTGTAATTACCTGGTACTTTTTTATCTCCCTTTTTAAATATTGGTGTTATATTCACTGTCTTCCAGTCAGTGGGTAATTGTCTATGTTGGAGTGACATGTTAACAATTTTGTTTAAGTCCTCGGCAACTTCATCTTTGACCAGTTTTAGGATTTGGAGGATGAATAGGTCTGGGCCAGGAGATATATTTATTGTCAGCAAATCAATCTTTCTAATGACGTTTGATTGGCTGATTTTGAAGTCACGGAGTACAAATTTGCAAGTTTAATTAGTAGCTTGTGGAGTGTTCATGTTGGTGGCAGTGGAAAAACCGGAGCTAAAAATTTTAGTCGTTAAGAGTAGAGGCTATGTCTCGATCTGTTTCTAGAACACCTTGAGTATTAAGTATGGGTCCTATAACGCTTTTGATTTGCGTGCTACGGTTTATGTATCTGTAAAATTGCTTTGGATTAGTCATACTATTTTTAGATATGCTGATTTCATAATTCCTCCTTGCCGTTTTTATTAGTGATTTTACTTTCTTCTAGCGGCCAAGTATTGTTTACATATGGTATTATTATTTGTTTCTCTCTTTAGCCTGTATACACGGTTCCTTTCCCTAATTGCTCTACTGATATTTATATCGTACCAAAGGGGTTTGTTTATTTTCTTACTGTGTCTTTTACGCATAGGGATATGTTTTTTGTTTAACACTTACGCTGTGGCTATATTTGGGTTTATTTAGGGCATATTCAGGCACTCATGAATGATTACTCAAGCATCTGCATTAAATGAACTGTATTCTGCTGAAAACTAGGCGAAAATAGCTTCAAAATGAGACCAGAACGCGCTTCGTAGGTGGCCTGGTTCACCCGCAGTGGAACCATAGAAACGCGGGAAACCCGCTATTTATTAGCACTCGCTCGCTCAGCAACACTGTTGTGAGAGGCAGTGAGAGACCTGCGCGAGACACAGTCTACCTCAGTGAGCCTCTGGCTACTCTGAGGGTCGGAGGTGGGCCCCTCACGCTCCCGCCCACTGACACTCGATTTCTACGGCTTTTACAGGGTTTTAAAGCCTGGATATTGCTGTAAATTGCCAGGACGTTCCAGAACGTCACCCACAGCAAAAGGGTTAAGGACTTATGAATATTTCTTTAAATCTTTCCAATATATCGTCAATGTTGGTGAAACCTTCGAGATACACATTACTATCCTTTAGGTCATTTGTTAGGCTATTAAAGTCTGCCATATTATAGTTGGGAATAAAAGTTTCCCTAGTACTGTTGGTGTGCGACATATTCATTTGGAGCCTGACGATATTATGATCATAGTTCGACATTAACAAGGTATTAGTGAAGTATCTATACACTTTTGCTGGTGATGTGTTAGGTTGTGCTATAGTATGTCTGTTGTACCGTATGTATGTATGTCTGTCAGCTTGTCTCCCTCTCTCGGGATATCTGTCTACTTCAGCATGTCTGTATCTGGCTGAGTTGTCTGTCTGTGTATGTTTTTGTTTGTTTGTTTGGCTGTCTGTCTATCAATTGCTCTGGCTTCGTCCCTCTCACTACCTGTGTCTGTATTATCATTTATGGACCATACTCTGCCTGGGTGTCTTGTCTTTGTTAGGTCTTTTGTATATTACTATTTGCCTCTGTTTGTCTGTCTGTTTATCTATTTACAACTGTTTGTCTCCCTGCCTTTCTTTCAATATATATACAAGTATGTCTATCTTTGTATTCTTCCGTTTGGCTGTCGGTGTGTGTCTATCTGTCTCTGAGTATCTGTCTTTGTGTATTTCCATCTGTGTATTATGTGTGTCTGTGTCCATATGCCTCAGTTTTGTCTGATGCAGGTTTCCATGTGTTTATCTGTCAGCTGGTTCCTCCTTCCCCCTGTCTGGCCAAATATTCTGTTTGTAGGTCTATACAGTATAATTTGTCCCTGTCACTATATTTGTCTGGTGCTATGTGGCTATTTGTTTATTAGTCTTACTATTTATCTGTCAATATGTCTGCCTGTCTGCTGTCTGTATCTGTATATCTGCCTATGTATGTCTGATCTATGGTTTGTCAATATTTATACAATTTATAACTCTGCGTTAGCAGAGTGGTTTCTCGCACACAGATCCCGAACATATACTGTGCACCATCATCCAGCTTGTCCGTCGTCATCGTCCATTGTCCGTCCGGAAATTCCTCCATTACCGTTAGATGGATTTTCACAACATTTCACTGCTATATCCATCTGATTAATCGAAGGTCATTTAAAAATAGATTTTCCATTTTACATAAGTCTAGGTTAAAACTATGGTCAATATTTCATATTTTTAAGTTATTGCTCAATTTTGTTTTCATTTCTACGAGGAGAGTTACTTGTAACATTGGTATTATATTGACCAAAGCTTAGATAAATATTGCAAAGGGTAAGGTCAAAGGTCAAAATAAGATGTTACTACTTATTATACTAACTATTATATTCTCACACGGCTTGTCATGTATAGTAGGAATACCTAAGCCAAGGTCACATAAGAAAATATTTAATTCCATTTGAAAGGTCAATGTCACAGGTCAAGGTCAAATATAAGGTCAATATTCTAAATGTTTGACTATTCATACAAACTTCACAACATTTTCTCAGATAGTTGCACTTTCAAGATTGTTTTGTTTTTTAGACACATTATAAAGGCCAAGATAAAGGTCAAAAGCCAAGGTCAATTATTGTATACTTTTATCTGAAACTTACTGATGAGTTTTAATCAAATTAGGCACGCTTATTTGATTTTACAGAGGAACATTAATGCAAACAATACTGTACACAAATCAACCCTTCATCTTTCTCAATAATCTTGGTGTATCCTTTTTAACCGACCTTACATGGAAAGATCATATTACCACTCCTCCTAAGACAGTTTCCCAGAAGTTAGGTGTACCCAACCGTCTCCATTGGTTCTACACCCCCGCACAGCTTCTTGCTTTGTATAGGGGCATAGTGCGCCCATGTATCGAGTATTGTTCGCATGTGTGGGGAGGTTTTACCCATACCGCATATCTCAAAAGAGTAGAGTAAAAAGTTTATCGCCTCATCAACTCACTTCCTCTTACTAGTTCCTTACAATCCCTTTCTACACGTCGCAATGTTGCATTTCTTTTGCTCTTCTATCGCTATTACAACAAATAGTGTTCTTCAGACATCTCTCAGTGCATACACCCTCCCTTACGGAGAATGTGAAGCAATACAGTCGCACTTCTATTTTGTCCAACTTTCCAACCCAATAATTAGCAAATTTACTGTTTTTCTTCTACTCAACAAGTGAACTATGGAACTTTCTCCCTCAATCAATCTTGCCTTCATCTTATGACTTAGACTGCTTTAAACTTTGTGTGTCCAGGCATTTTGACCCCAATATCCCTTGAATTTGGCTCTCTGTCACACTTTTGGCTCTGGGGAAACACTCGTTACAGGCAACCTGCCTTTTGTCTCCTTTATACACATAAACCAAAAATTAATTCACAATTTAAATTATATATATTTTGACTTAACTCAAAGCAACATTGGAAATGATCTTGGATTTTGACTACACCTTCTTGACTTTGTACTTCACCTAATATTATAGCTATCCTTACCTCGAGAAACGCGATAAGCCTAACGGAAGGGTCTCTATAGCGAACAAGATAGGCCTCAAGGAAGCAAAACCATAAAAAAACATTCCAAAATGCCCCAGGGGCTCTCAAAACAAAGGAATATGTGATTAGGTGAGATAATTCCCCTCTAGTACCGCTTAACACTCATCCGCATCTGTCCCCAAGGGCCCCCCCCCCCCCTTTTTCCACTCCTCAATTATAGGCTAGTTTTTCTTCTTATTTCTGTCATTTATCAGATATTTTGCACACAAATTTTTGTCAGGCGGTCTTGAAGACACTGGGGAGTCATTTAGAGACCTTATAGCAGTGTGAGACCTATCCTGCGAAGCTCAGTTGGTTGCTAGACGTTACAGAGGGAACATATATGTCTCTCGCCCGGCCGACCCAGAATACGACCGGGCGGCGAAAATATAAATTTTTCACCCCCAATTGCTGTTCCCACTTCTTTTATCTCTCTTCAAGGTTCATAAGTTCATCATATAAGTAAAATATACGCACATGGAGAAGAAATAATGCTATACTGTATAGGGAAAATATAATTAATTCTGTCAGAATCGAAGGGCAAGAATTACCCGTCCTGGACACTTTTCAACACCTCAATTTTGCGTTCCTCGGGTTAACTGACAGCGCTCAACATATTGTATGCAATACAAACCTTAACACTTTGGCTATGGGCATATTAGGGTTCATTCAGGCACTCCTGATTGACTAGGCAAGAGTCTGAATGAAATTAAATGTATTCAGCCAAAAACTAAAAGAAAATAGCTTCAAAATGACACCAAAACGAGCTTCGTAGCTCGCGAGGTTCCCCCGCAGCGCTACCATAGACATTCTGTAAAATAAGCAGTTATCGCTAATGTCGCGCTACATTTGCCATTGGCAGCACTGTATATCTCGTGAGACTCTGACTCAGAGCCCTTAGTGCCGCGGCCGGGTGGCTGAGGGAAGGACATGTGTCCTGTCACCCTCCCGCTCCCTCGCACTCGATTTTACAGGCTTTAAGAGGCTTTAAATGCCTGTAAATTGCTGTGAATTGCCATGGCGTTTGGGAACGTCTCTTGCAGGCAATTGATCAATAAACAAAGGAGTACAATGCAAACTAAGCAATAACATACATACTGATCATATGAGGCTGCTTGTATCTAAGCTACCTAAACTATTATTTAGGAGTGAAAAAGTGGCTTAGGAAGGACAGGATTATTTTGTTCCATGCAGAGTGGTGGATGGGATTAGTTAGCCTTGGTCGGAAACCCATCTAGGGGAGACAACCTTATACAAATCTGGATGGATGGGACTCGTCACTCTTGGTCGGCAACCTGTCTAGGGGAGTTAACCTGATACATATCCGTATTGCTTATCTAAGTGTAAGGCAGGTTAGTGGATGGGCTACCCGAACACCACTGTAGAAAAAGAGTGCTAACAAGATACATAGAGCGCCTTGGAGTAGGACGGATCCTAAATTGAGTGGTCAATCCTGAAAATCCTTCAGTAAACTGGCTCGGGTTGTCCCTCTTACAGGGAATAGGTCTGATTGGGGGCGTTCTGTGTATGGCCATCCTCATGAAGGGGAGTAAGGCGTCCGGCAATAGATAGATAGATAGATGGATAAACTGACATGGTACTCGACAGGAAAATACGAAAATAGAACTATCTTACTCTAGCTATTTTAACATAAGAAGTAATGTGGGCATGTCTTGCTATTCATCTGTAAGCATAGTCAGTTGGGGATTAAGGGCGAGATATGTAAAATAACCACTATTGTCTCTTTTCGAAATCCACCCTTGCCGCTTTAATGTTGTTTCGGGCCCAAAAAAACGCCTTCCTCTTCGCTATACGGAAACTGTACATAAATCCGGGACAAATGTTCCTTACACCACAATTCCACTCGATATTCACACCTATGTAGATGAATGGGAAAAAGTAAAGAGTCGGGGAAGTAGAGGACCAAACAATCTTGGAAAGTGAATCAAGGCTACTGGCCATAACAGGTGAAAAACGGCCAGAAACACTCTGGTGCGTATTCCATATCGACATTTTGAACCTGATAGTCTTTATATCTATTTTAACATTGGTATGTATGATACAAATAGATACCAATTCAACAGTAGTCTAATAGAAAGATAAATTCATAAGCTTCCTGACCAAGGATGTTGTAAACAGTTGCCGAGAAGAGGAGCCGTGTGAAATTGTCTTAATTAAAGGTGGATAAATGCTGGGCAGAGAAAGAGGTAAAAATAATAATGACACTAAAGTGGTGAAAAGCTTTATAGAAATACAATAAATGGCAAGTTTACCAATCATCCCATAAGTTCCCAGTTATCGTGCTATGGACAATGGAAAAGAAATGAACACACTGATGTACCACCTTAGCACTACTATTAGTTAAAAGCAATGAAATAATCAGATGAGTTTCAGCTGCCTCAAAATATAAGTTATATTTAATTGCCCTATTAAACTACTTGTTTAGTTTCTTTCGTTGATGTTGATGCATTACAATGATGAGCAAAACATTAACCAATTAATAATTTTCTTGTGGTACCAGCTTGGTAGTAATAATAATAATAATAATAATAATAATAATAATAATATTTATTCAATTAGCAATTTACAGAGTTGGTACCACATAGTATGTTACAAATATGACATGTACCAGCTCTGCATAATTCCAACTAAGGATAGCCCAATAAGGCCGTTAGGCGTATTTCCATTGGGGTCCTTGTGGGATTAGGTTAGCTGGGGAAAAGGGGAGGATAAAAGAAATAGATACATTAGAGAAAGTATTTCTAGGGGGTTACTTTAAGATACCTTAAATCCTATAGTAAATATCAGTAATCCGTAATCAGTAATAATTTCAGTTGGTTTGCCTATCTCTTATGTCGTATTTAGTAGTAGACATAAGCTTGGTGCTCCCTTCTCACAGCTGTCCGGTTCAGGTGTTCCTTCAGGCTACGTCTGAAGGAATACAGTGTTCTCTTTTCACGGGCTGACTGGGGTAGGTCGTTCCAGTCTCTGATGGCAGTGAAGAAGAATGTTTGCTTACCCTGTCCTTGGATTCTCGGGACTTTATAATTAAACATCCTGTTTCTTGTATTATGTCCACTCCTCTCATTTGATTTAACAAAATCACTCTTTAGATACTCTGGAGCTCTGTCATAGACAATTTTGAAGGCAATAGTGAGCCTGATTTGTTTGGCCCTGTCAGAGACATTGAGCATACCTAGTGACTGAAGTTGTTCCTGGCCAACATGTGATCTGGGTCCTAGGTTCAGCATGAACCTAACCATTCTATTTTGAGTGACCTGAAATTTGTGCTGTGCTGATTTAGATGATGCGGAGAATGTCGCTGCTTCCAATCCGAGAGACCCGAGTTCAATCCCACGCTCAGGCATGAAGGTTTTTGCATACACTAGTAGCCGGTACCCCTTTCCTTGAGCAAAAAATTGGTTAGTATTAATAGTAGTCGTTCCCTAGTCTGCCCCGAGGTCCTAAGAAAGGCCACGGCCGAGACCGGGTTTTCCTACAAAGTTCTCAAGGAGTGTGTGTTGTGTTGTTGGCGCATGTGGTTGTGTGTTATGAAGTTTTCCGTAATCTGTTTGATAGTGTGCAGTGTTGTGATACAACCTTGACAAATGTCCTGGATGGAGTCATCCAGCCTCTTCTGATAACTCAGAAGGGCTGGATGGTGCCCGCATCGCAGACTACCAAGGTGGACTCTGTCCTTACGGGAAAGGAGGGTTCCTGAGTGATGGACTTAAGTGGGCCGTGCATGTAGCTAAGTGTTGTCCTTGAGTGACTGGACTGGATTCTGGAGGCTGACTTGGGATGGGCAAGGGGAGAGTGAAGACAGTATTTGTGAATGATATCGAGTGCTAGGAAATCGGTAATAGAGTCTGGTAATTAACTTTGGTCGAGCGCTACTTTATCTCAGAGCGAAGGCTAGAGAGAAATGGCGCTAAATGAGTAACCTGAACATTATTTGTATTATTATTTGAGTACATATTATAAAGATACTGCTCTACTAGGGTAGCAATAATTTGACAGTTGTTTGGAAGTTTGTGTTTTATTTAATAAACTTAATAGGCAATCATAGTTTTCATAACGATTGATTCTTTGTCCGGGTCGAAATGCGTTTAAACTGAAGGGTTGAATACCTACAACAGCACAGTTTATACTACTTCTATGTTATTGACTCAAAACTTTTAGGTATTCTCACTTTACATCTAACTATCTCTTTATATAAGATCCTAGAAATTCCTATGCTATTTCTAACTAATTGTCCTGTGCCATACTACCAATAGAAAGCTATCTCTCTAAACAATTCAAAGTTTTATTTCATCAGTTGTCTAATCATCTTTCTCTATAGTTGCCCCATATGTACACATATTGTTTTGTTAGGACACCAGGTCTATGTTAAACATTTCTATCTCTCTTATTTTGTTTTATTTTTCGGGCGCATAAAGGTCCTTTAATCATTTTTGTTTTCTGCTGCTTCTTCTCTTCACCATCTAAGAGCCAGCCAATACACCTGGTCCATTCGCTCCGTACCATCTACCAGCTGGTTACGATTCTGCACTGCTTGACTTATGGTACGCAGACTGGCGATGTGTCGAGAGGCAGCAGCGTAACGCAGGTGAATCTGGGCTGAAGGTGAGCGGTGTAGCCGGTCTTTGCTTGCCTTATATTCTGCCTAGCTCTGTTGTTGGAGGTCAGGAAATATTTCTTCTTTATTCTCCCATAGTGGTTGGGAAGAATTAGGGGGTAGAGCTGTATTAAGAGAAGGCAGGTGTTGCCCAGGCGAGATCCTGTGTCCATATGACTCTACAAGGTTCAAAGTTCAAAGTTTGGAATAGTAAAGCTTATGGGAAATACGGTTATTAGTAGAAGTTAAAGAGGGTGAAGTGAAGGATATATAGAAATAAATAATGTAAAGTTTGCAGGCGGTCTGCATTGCTAATTCATACTTTTTATTTAAGTGTATAACTATCCTCGCCAGCCATAGCCCAGTTTTCTTTATCTTCTGATTGCAAATAGGTAAGGGGAAGGTGGGAGGCTGCCAATTTCGTGCTCAGGGAGGGGACGGGGCGGAGGGATTCCAAATGCAGCCACTACTTTTAGCTCCTCGGTGGTCTAGTGGTTAAGGTGCTGTAGTGCTGCACTACTGGCCTGGGTTCGAACTCTGGCTGGGTCATGTCACACAAATATTAAATATATTAGGGCTCTACTTGTTTCTTCAGTGAGGTCTTCAATGTACCCCAGATTACAAGTATCCTTCTCTAGTACTTAGTTGCTAGTGAATGTGTGAGGTGTATGTTTGTATGGTATCTAGCTATGTGACCACATATCGGAGCAGGTGGTGGTGAATGAGATTTGATTCCAAATGAAGCCACATTTTAGCTCCTCGGTGGTCTAGTTGTTAAGGTGCTGGAGTGCTGCACTACGGGCCTGGGTTTGAACCTTGGCTGTGTCATGTCACAAAAATATTAAATATACACTATATTAATTTCTTTGTTAATGTTACTGTTACTAAATACTTTTATATGTTCCTATTGAATTAATGAACAATACATACAAGTGTGTGTTTTGTACAAAATCATTAACCTTAGTAATTAGATCGGGATCACTGTTGAAAGCAGGTTTCCTCATTTGTAGGTGTTGGTCTCTCTCTCTCTCTCTCTCTCTCTCTCTCTCTCTCTCTCCCTCTTTCAAAACATTAATAATATCATATATATATATAGTAAAATAAACAAATTATCCAAGACCCCCACCACGAACAAATGGAATAATAATGAAGAACGGGAAGCCAGTACTTATCTAATCCTGAAACAAAACCAAAAAAAAAAACGAACTAAGAGAGAAGAAGAAGGAGGAACTACAGCAGAACCAATAACAACAAAGGAGGGAACCGCAAGAAACAAAATAAACACGATGCCCCGAATACCGAAATTGCCCCACATCACCAACGGAAGAAACGGAAACAAGAACATCAAACCCCTTCCCCTTACGATCCCTCTAAATGTTCTGGACCGCGGCCTGTCACTCTTACTATCAACTTTTGCAATATTCGCGGCCTTTCCTCTAATTTTCACTCGGTCGAACACCATCTCTCCTCCTACAAACCTGATCTTCTTTTCCTCGCCGAAACCCAGGTATCTGAGACAACTTTCAGCAGCCCCTTCTCTGTATCCTCGTACATTTTCTATCCTAGTTTCAAAGCCAAAGGCGGATGTTGTGCACACGTCCACAACAAACTCACTTGCTCTTGTGTTTCCGATTTCGACTCCTCTGCATTCTCAACTTTATGGCTCAAACTATCCTGACATTCTCATACTAAATATTTCTGTGCTGTCTATCTTTCCCCTAACTCTACCGACTTTCCCAAATTCTTTGACTATCTAAACTTTAAAGTAGAACACATTCTATCCATCTCTCCCTTCTAGTGGGGCAGCTTAGGTAAATATAGCATAACAATTGTGCATTTTGTAAGGAAAGCACCAAATTTGGCACACACAATCAAATAGTCAATATAATCAAAATTAGATATTGGGCCATCATGGGTTTACCCTACATTGGCTTTGGCAGCCCCTTTTCAATTACTTTCCATAAGAGTTCTTAAGCACTGATATTTGCCCCAAACTGAATACCATGGTAGAGATGTTAAACTAGTCTCAAATGACTCGTCTGGACATAGGTAATAACATATATTCAGACACTGCTTAGCTAATGTTGACCGTTTGATTAGTACAGTCTGCTGTAGTTTATCATCTTGCCACAAATTGGTAAGTAATGTTGCCATTTACCACTAATTTGTTGAACTACAGGGACCAGTACAAGTCAAACGGTCAACATTAGCCAAACATTGTCTGAATATATGTTGTTACCCATGTCCAAACGAGTCATTTGAGACTAGTTTGACATATCTACCATGGTATACAGTTTGGGGCAAAACTCTGTGCTTAACTCCTTGCGACATATGTGACGCGATCGCATCATATGGAACTTATAACCAAAAACTCATATGACGCGATCGCGTCATATGGACTTATCTCCATGCCTCTCCAATAAGTTTATGACGCGATTTTGCGTCATATGAGCTCAGTAAGTCCGATAAGTTAGCTTACGATAAAACCGTTGGTGGCAATCTCAGCCTCCTCCGATAATTCTAACGGCCGCAGTGTTGTTGTGAGTGTAATGCGAGGCAGTGGCAATGATCCCGGGGCTCCCGCCTCCTCGGACTTATTGGAACATAATATGTCTGAAGGAGTTAAGAACTCTTATGGAAAGTAATTGAAAGGGGGCTGCCAAAGCCAATGTAGAGTAAACCTATGATGGCCCAATATCTAATTTTGATTATATTGACTATTTGAATGTGTGTGCCAAATATTTTACTTTTATCACGAAATGCACAATTGTTATGCTAAGTTGCCCCACTATTCTCTGAAATCTCCATCTTAGAAGATTTCAACGTTCACCACCGCCAATGGGTCTCTTCTCACACTACTGACCAACCTGGTGAACAAGCCTACGTCTTTTCTATCATAAATGACATAGAGCAGGTGGTTGAGCAACCCACCCATATCCCGGATCGCTTCGGAGATCGGCCCAACATTCTTGACTTGTTTCTGACTTCTAACCCTTCTTCTTATACTGTCGATCTTTTCTCTCCTTTGGGTTCCTCCGACCATAAACTTATCTCAGTCACCTGTCCTATCTCTTCAGTACGGCCACCCGATCCTCCCAGCCGGCGGCGCTTGTGGCACTTTGGCACTGCCGACTGGGAGGCTCTCCAGCAGTACTTCTTTGATTTCCTATGGAATGACTTCTGCTTCCGTGGCCGAGGACCCTCGGAGAGTGCTGAACGCATTACCGAGGTAATCCTCTCGGGCATGGAAGCGTACATTCCATTTTCTTTCTCTCAGTCTAATGTAAATAAATCTTGGTTTACTCACGTTTGTTCTACTGCTGTCCACAACAAGGAGGAAGCATTCAAACGGTACCGACGCCTTAAAACTCAAGAATCTCATTCTTCCTATGTTTCTGCCCGGAATAAAGCCAAATTTGTTCTTCGACTTGCCAAGCACTCTTTCACCAATAATAAAAACACTAAACTATCCAACTCTAGTTCTTCGCAAGCTTTCTGGGATATAGCCAAAAACCTCTCCAACAATTTTTCTTCCTCGTCTTTCCCTCCCATTTTCCACTCTGATTGCACAACCATAACTTCTTCCTCTGACAAAGCTGAACTCTTCGCTCAAACTTTTTCTAGAAACTCTACCTTGGATGATTCTGATGCTATTCCTCCCTCTCCACCCCCCTCTCCCCTAGTTATGCCTAATATCCTAATCTCTTCTAAAGATGTACTTTCTACCCTCTCTGGGTGTAAAGCCCTCGCAACAATCCCGCAACCCAAATACTGTACTACCCGAGTTGACGTTTGGGATAGTGTAAATTAGTCGTTGATGGCGAAGTCTAAGAAACCCATCACATGAATCACCACGAGACTATCACCTGGTTCTTTCAAGGAGAACTAAGGTTACTATCCTATTAACGTCCGCGGTAACACAGTGGATTAGCGCGCGGACCTGGGGTGACCTACAGTCACCTACTGAGGTCACTAACCAGGGTTCGAATACCGCGCCAGGCATCTCAAAACCTGGGGTTTTCCCTTTGTATACCCAGAATAACACTGGTGGCAGCGGTGGGATGCATGATCTGGTAGCTAGATAGAGCACCCATCACGAGAACCAGCGCCAGGTTTCTCAAAGCCAGGGACTATTGAGATTGCTGGGGTGATATGGCTAAAAACCTCACAACCTTTAAATTTGGCTAGGGTCTAGCCTTGTCAAAGAAGGATGTAGTGTAATGCCCTCGCAAAAATACTGCAACCCAAATTATAGGTTTGAGTCCCAGAGGGAAGAATGAAAACCTAAAATTTAGTAGTGGCCCCGAAATCATTGACGATATGCCTATTAGTATAATAGTCCACTCTCAAGCGCCCGCGGGTAGCCAGTTTGAAACGACCGCCGCGGGAGGAAAGAGTCTTACATCATAAGTGCAACGCTAATTCTCTTATGTAATTGTCCTATGATTGGGGTACTCACTACGAAAAAATGTCGTAAAAAAATGAAAAATAAATATTAACTTATAACTTGTTATATTAGTGCTTTCCATCTCGGTTAATTTCTTGCGTGGATTCTATCCCTGACGTTGCTCCTAGAGATGCCATACTTCCTTCAATGACATATTAACTCCCTCCGACTCATATGACGCTATCGCGTAATATGGAACTTATGCCAAAAAACTCATATGACGCTAGAGCGTCATATGATCTTATCTTCATAGCTCTCTAATAAGTTATATGACGCTCTAGCGTCATATGGAGCTCAGTAAGTTAGGTAAGTTAGATGAAAATCTGTCGATTGGTGGCAACCCCAAGTTTCTCTGACTTCTAACAGTCAAGCAGTGTGGTTTTGACAGTTGTGGGGTACAGTGGCAATAATACCGTGTCTCCCGCCTCCTCGCCAGTAAGTTAACTATTTATGTCTGAAGGAGTTAAGACTAAAGTCAAGACATCAAACGAATGGGAAGGGGATGGAAGGGAGGGCCCTACATCGTCAATGATTTCGGGGCCACTACTAAATATTAGGTTTTCATTCTTCCCTCCGGGACTCAAACCTATAATTTATTAGTGGTCCTTCCACCATTGACGATATGCCTGACATCTCAAGACTGGAGGGGGACATTCGTGACAATTTCAAACCACTAACAATTACCTTAGGTAAAGACAAAGAATCATATAACAATTTAAGTCTTTATTGCTTACATACAATAACAGTAAAAAAATTGGAAAGAGAGCATTGCTTTACTCCGAAGAATATCTGCTTGTACTTGACCGACTAGGTACATATGATACGATCTCACATTGAGATTCATAAACATTTGTTGTTTTAGGAACTTACTTGTATTCCTATTCAACTATTACAGAAACATATATTCTTGGATTACATCTTCTGTCCTTAAAGCTATTTGTACATTCAATATAATTTGTACACTTTATGTTATACTATATAGTTGTAACTATGATAGATATCTTTCTATCTATCTATCTATCTATATGCTCAGGCCCAATCCCCATTTTGGGGGTAGCCGACTCAAGACAGAGCAAGAACAGGGAAAACACAAAAACAACATAAAACAAAAAATAAACACAGATAAAAAACACAAACTCTCACACATCCAGGTCACCCAGGAGAAGACCCAGAGACAAGGGTTACCAAGGTCGCTCCAGCACTCCCCCGGCCCCTGACCACCAGGAGAGGTTCCGATCTCGGCAGGCAGACATGCAGCGGAGCCAAAGCGACAAGCCCTCCCACCACACTTCCAGGCACACCCTTCATATTAATCGTCTCCCCGGGCCAGGCGCCTGATGGACTATTATCTAGTCCAACTTGCGCCCGACCCCTTACTCCAAATGACCACGTGTTCACTCAACTATTCACAAGCATTCTCCATTCACTCCTGTCCACCACCACTTCCCCTGCCTGATCTATAGTCATTCCTCTATCATCCAAAGCCTTTCTTACACAGTCTCTCCATCTCAATGGGGGTCTTCCTGCCCTTCTATCTCCCCTTGTACCTGACTCACAGATTCTCTTTGTAAGCCTTTCATCTCCCATTCGTTCAACATGACCATACCAGCTCAGCACCCTTCTGTCCACTCTGGCTGACAAATGTTCCTGCTGCCCCACTCTCCTACGTATCTCTTCATTTCTCAATCTGTCTCTACGAGTAACTCCACACATACTCCTCAAGCAGCTCATCTCCATCACATCCAGCCCTCTTTTCTCCTTTTTCTTCAGAGCCCATGTCTCAGCCCCATACATCACTGTTGGCACAACAATTCCTTGATACAGTGCACTTTTTACTTTCACTCCGAGATTTCTCGTCTTCCACATACTTCCCATATCTTTAATAATAGAAAATTATTTTAGAGCTGTAGAACCAGCTCGACTTAAATACAGTATCGCAGCTCGTGACTTGAAAATAAAAAATATTCTAGAGCTGTAGAACCAGCTCGACTTCTTAAGTATCACAGCTCGTGACCTTATCACATCATCCGGTGGAGGGGCTCTAGGGGTCTTTGGTCTTACCCAGACCCCCCTCCTTTTTTCTCCTTTAAGATTAAACTTAATTAGTAATAGTACATGGACTTAACTAGACCCACTGCCGTAACGCCACACAGGTTAGCTTTGCTTATCCAGAGCCACAGACAGGTATCGCGTCAAGAAAGTATGGTTGGAGCCCCACAATTTAGTGTTAGCTATGTCCTCAATCGAATAGTTCTGTAAAAATCTGAGAGAGACGGCCAACTTTCTGATATCATGGGCTCTGCCCACTACACCGGGATTACTTTCCCTAATGACGTCTACGAGTAAAGAAGCTAATTTCCTTCTCGTGACGCGAGTACCTGTGCTGTTTACCCATAAGAAGCCTGGTTGTTGAGGATGTGCCACCCTCATAAATTTGATTAAAGCCTGCACCGGGCACAAAATGTGATGCGTTTGAGTGCCAGGACTGTAAATTCTGAAAATACATGATCACACTGTTCATTTTTTGCTATAAATGTGGGAGACGGAGCAATTTGTAAGTGATCATTCAGTCTCCCAAACCTGAGGCAATTAGGTTCGTTGCTCATCGCCGCCAGCTCAGATACTCTGTTTCCTGTTGCCAAAGCCATAAGGAACACAGCATTCTTTAATAATGAGTCAAAGTCTGGCGCATGATTATACTTGCACGAATGAAGCAAAGATAAAGCTTTGTCCAGTGACCAGGTAGGCATGAGCTGACGTGGTGGTGGGCGTAGTTTGAAACATGCCCTTGTGAAACCCTTCTCCTCCGCCTGTGGTATGGATAGACCAGTAAGGTCATAGAAGGGGTTTCTAATGGCAGACAAGTGGTTCTTCAGTGTAACTACAGAAAAGCGCTTTTGTTCAAACAAATGGTCTAAGTACTTATAGACCAAAGCTACTGATGAGTCTGTTTGCGTCGTTTCTACTATCCAGGTTGTGAACGTTTTCCAATGAGACTGATACTGTCTCCTGGTAGACATAGTATACTGATTAAGAAATTTACTTGTAACACTCTCTCCATACTGAGTCAACCATTTGGCATTTTGAATGTCAAGAAGGCAAAAGTCAGCGAGGTCTCTAGGTTGCCAATTGTCTCCAAGGGGAAGTACGAGATCAGGAGTGACACCGGGTTCTCGCACCACGTTTTCAGTTGGTGGTACCCCACCTGGGCCGGCCAAAGTGGCGCGTTCATCGAGACTAAGCCCCGGTAACCCCGTAGTTTGTGAACTACTTGACACATGAGTGAGGCGTCTGGAGGCGGAAAAAGATAGATGGAATTCCATTTGTTCCAGTCCTCCAACAATGCGTTTGGACCCCCCGCCGAAGTCATTTCCCGGCGGGTTAGGAAGAGAGGGAGTCTGTGGTTTCCCTCGACCGCGAATAATTCCACTTGTGGATGGTATGACTCTGCAATCATCTCGTTGAAGATGTTTTGCTTGAGTGCCCATTCTACTCTGGTGCTCTGTCTCCGGGACAGAGCGTCTGCCCAGACATTCGCTACGCCTGGGAGGTAAGATGCATGAAGATGATGTTACGATCCAGGTTCTGCAAGACACAGGGCTCTTCATCATTGGACTAGATAAGGCTAAATGCAACAACGGTAACACTAGTTCCAACCCCTGCCTTAACCACTGGAGAACAAAACACCTATACCGCCCTGAGTCGTGCCTGGACAACGAGGTATCCTATGACTCGGTAAAAGGTGCACACTATAGGCTGATGATCACTGAAGCAGCCTATACTCATACAACATACGATTACTTTATTAAGGTATACAAGGAAAAAGATAGATAGCGTAATTAAATCGCAGCAACGATTTAATAGCAAACAAGAAGAAGGATAATTGTTAAATAATCAGTAAACTGTCACTCCTGTCTGAAAGAAAGTGAAACAAAGAAAGTCGTAAAGCATCATGCCAGAATCTTCTGCAAAAGTCAGATGCAAGTAAGAAGTACGTCTCGGATTCTGAACTGTGTATTATTACTGTGGGAACATATATAGTGTAGGGACAGACGGTGTTATCTGGCACAGGTGTAATTATAAAACAGTCGGCAGTCTAAACTCTAACCACAAAAAGATGTGCTTTCTCCCACCAGGCACTAGCCTACTCTGGTTGGGTCTCTCAGCAACAATCACGACTTACTATAAACATAAGGAGCAATAATGCTGCACACATATACACAATGAGATTATAAACCCTAATCGGGGGTCTGCCAGGTGGACAAAGTCTAGCAGGAGAGTCGTAGGCTAAGCTACCTGGGCCGAGCCACCTGCTCGGTAGCCTAGTGTCGTACTCAAGTCTGTGTGCCTAGTTACATTAAATGACGGGGTTCTCTCTTGAGAGATCCAGGTCTCGTGTACCTGGTTCTCTCCTGGCGACCCTCCTAAGTCAAAAGCTAACGAGCTAGCACAGTGCTGGGTGGACTAGGCCAATGCCCTCACGCCAACAGTACTAGGCTCTAAGGTACACAGACAAGAAAATGACCTAGGCCTCCGCAGGTATCCGGTACAGTTGCATAGGCTCAACGAAGTCTATGCTCATAAGAAACTGTAACCTGATAGCCTCTCCCCAGTCTAGCATCGACTGACCTGGCAGACACCCAAGAAAATAAGGTTGGGGCAACACGATGAGTATGTCAAACCTCCCCAAGCCAAAATGGATAACCCTCTGATCCAAAATGCCTAACTAATTACATATAATATCTCTGAGAGCTCGCTGTATAATACAGTGACAGATATATGAAATCAACATCAAGGGGAAGAGCAGTTAATTAATAGTAGGATATACAGAGAGAAGAAGGTAAGCAGTGGTAGAGAAAGTTTGCAATAGGGGGGTGAGGTGGGCTGATAGATTGCAAAGGGATGTTAGCGCTACAGCACTACGAGGAGCTCTGAAGGAGTAACAAGGACAGGAGCCCGCACCACCGTCCCAGGACCGCGGCCGCCAATCACAGATGACTACGTCACCAGGCAGCAGGGCTGCAGAAGGCGCCAGGAAGCACCAGCCAATCAAGGGCGCGGGAAAGCGCGCGAGCGGGAAAACTCCTCGAGTGAGGGAGGCAACACATACCTACGCACGCACACATTACCACCACGCTCTCGCTATTCTCTCTCTCCCTCCACAGTCCACAATGCATCTTATATTCTACTAATGATATAAAATACTTCCCGTTGTCACAGACGAAAGTAAAGACCATCACGGGACTGTCTGTAACAACACGAACACTATGAAAGAAAGAACAACATTCTCTGATAACTGTAGCCCATTTCACTGCCTGGGGAGAGGGGAGAAGAGGATAGGGAGCCAACCGCTGCCCCCTCGTGGTCGCTGGGCAGCTGACGTGCATCACAATGAATGCTCAGCGTTTTGGCCAGATCAAAGATCTCTTCCGACAATTCTAGTAACTTCCGAGATCTCGTTGACCCTTGCTTTTGAATGCAGTGTACCGCGTTCAAATTGTCCATTCGAAAGGCTATTGATTTCCCCTGTAATGAAGAGCCGTGCATTTGAAGGAAAAACAAAGGCACTAGAAGTTCTTGTTTGTTGATATGAAAGTTCTCGTCTTGGGGCCAAAGACTTTGACCCTGGTGGCCTTGGTTTGACTGATAACTCCAGCCTTTCGTCCCTGAAGCATCTGTGTCTATCCATACCGTAGGTGGGGGAGAAACCCACGTCATTATTGAGTGCAATATTTCCTTCCTTGCCCAGACCGACAGTAAGTTGTGAATTAATGGAGGAATGGTCCATAATTTTCCCTCCGGCAAGAGTGGGAAAGATTTGTTTCCTTCCAAGATTAATCTCTTTACTTTTAACCGGCCCAACTTCACAGTTAGTTGGATCCAGTTGAGAGAACCGACCAGGGATTCCCATGTCCTCCTCGTCGTGTTCAGACTGTGGAGAAACCGAAACAATTTCCTGGGAAATCTGTTGCGGTTGTCCACACTCTGACTGAGAGTAAGATTGGCTGTGTCCCAGACCAGCCCTATCTTTATAATCACCCGTGTGGGAATAAGGTGCGACTTTGCCAAATTGACCTTGAACCCTAGGGTTTGTACATGATTTATTACTTAGTTGACATGGATATGACATAAACTCTCTGACTCTGCCACTACCAGGCAGTCGTCTAGGTACCATAACACCTTGATCCCCTGAGCTAATATTGGCATAAGGGCCTGCCGGACTAATTTTGTGAAAATTCTCGGTGCCAGGTTCAAACCAAATGGCAATCTCTGAAATACATAAGTCTCTTGCCTGATCCTCAAGGCGAGGAATTTTTGGAACCTTTTGTTTATGGGGACATGCCAATAGGCGTCTGTCAGGTCTAGTGAGCACTTCCAGCCTTGCGGAAAGAGGGTGAGCCTGATTTGATTCACTATGAGCATCCTGTAGGGCACATTGTGAATGTGTGTGTTCAGACAAGAGAGATCTACTACTGGTCGCATCTGCACACTGTCCCTCTTTGGCACTAGAAAAAGTCTGGAAGTAAACACATGGCAAGTTGGATCTACCGGGACAATGACATGCTTTGTGATCATTTCTTGAACTAGTGACTCCACCTCTAAAGAAACATGATTAACTTCTCGAGTTTGACGTAAACGAGGTCGTCGGAGCCACCTCCAAGTGATTCCCTTGCTTACCACTTTCCGTGCCCAAGTCCGCCGGGGCCAGGCTCGGCGACATGCCTGGAATGACCCAGTCGTTTGACTGGGTTAGTCCGGCAGAACTACTCTCGAATCCAACTCGCCTTTGGTAGGCCCCGGGAGAGAGAGAGTTTGGCTGACTAGTTCTTTGGTGGTGGTGGGGCAGAGGTAGACGGCTAACTGGATTTGGCAGGCGTCGTTCCCTGATGAGGCTTGTGTTGTGTCTTATTTCTATTATTCCACTTGCCTGATGGTTTACCCTGTTTCTGCTTGGGCTGAGTACCTCCCTGTTGTTGGGGAGACCTGAGGTCCTGAAAGGTCTGCTTAGCACTGGTAGAGTGAGACTTACCTCTACCTTTTGGTTTGGAGTATGGCTTCTTAAAAGGTTCCTTCTTAGGCTGGGAGGTACTCTGCTTCAAGCTATCTACTATATTGTATACTGCTCTCCATGTGTCTAAGTTTAGTAATGAGGCAATTAAGACAGGGGAAAGAGTTACCCGGCGACCAATGTCTTCCGGTAACTTCTTTACCATGTACACCCTCAAGTCCTGGCGAGCACGAACAGCCTCCATTAAGTCTATTCTGATATCACCTAAGGACTGTATTGAATTTTGAAATAGAAGCCGCCGGGACAATTTTGTGGCCTTGCTTACATTCTGATCAGAAATGGCTGATATAGTCCTCATGAGTGACTGGGCTATCTGGCGACTTAAAAAGAATTGTGAGAAAAGTCTATTTGCTTTGTTTCGCAATTTGAAGTCTCTGTCCAAGTGGACTGGAGGGGGAGTAGAAAAGGGGTCCTGTAAATCATAAAGGGACAGTTTGGGAGCCGCAAGGAATTCAAACAGAGCAGGGGACACCCCTCCAGCCTTATTGATGGGTAAAGAGAACCACGAATGGGTTTCTTAAGGAATTTGGTGGGAGGATTTTGAGGTAATGGTAGCTGCGAATTGTTGCGCCTCAGCTTCCCAGTCCACCCACTAGCCCACACCTACCTGCCCCACCTGCAAGACTGGGTTGTGAATCTGATACAGCACCGGGATTGTATCCAATTCCGGCGTAATTGAGTTGAGCGATTTTATATCATTCACGCCGTCAGACCTTGCCCAGTCCACAAATAGTCGTGCAGCTGAGGCAGGAGGTAATGCCGGAGTAGCAGAGTATACGAAAAAATCAGGAGAATATATATTAGGTATTACCTTAATCGTAGCATCCAATAGTTGCCCTTGTACATCGTTGGCTCTTAAGTTTCTTACTCTTACTTACTTCTATGGTCCATTCACTAGGGACCGGAAGCTCCCCCGATACAGTCGGTTGTGCCATGTGCGGGTTCTTCACAATAGCCGGGACCCATGAACAATCTGGCCCATACAGGAGAGGCATAGGGCCTTTCCTATGTGGGAGTTTATCGAGAGGGAGAGGAGTAATGTTCGTTATAACCAGAACGTTAGTGTTTGTCAAGGAGGCAGGCACTGTCGTGCCACTTGCCGTGATGTTCGCCGGATTGACGTTAAGAGGGGGAACTGAATTATTGGGAGGTCTAACTCCGGTTAATTCTAATGGCCGTACTGTTGACTCGATCGGGGAAGCTACCGGAGTGGTAGTGGAAGCAACCTGAGACGTAGGGATATGGTATTGGCGCATGACCTTGTGTAATATATCATTAAGGTCATCTGTAGTTAAACATTTACTATGAGACCCCCTGGAAAACTCTGAACCTTCTTTAGACCCTTCCTCATTAGGTCCTGGTTCATTAGGCCCTGGTTGTGCCGTGGACAGTTCCATGTCCTGTGGCTCCTCCGGTAGTTCAACAATTTCAGGCATTTGTTGCCGTGTTACAGACACTTGATCGTTTAATGGCCAAACTAAATCTGGTACCGAAGTGGGTATTGATTCTACGTTATCACGTTCCTTAGTCATGTCCTTATTAAGAATTATAGGTTGTACCTGTGAGGGTTCTGAATGTCTCCAGACACCCTGTACCTGATTAGCAGGTGGTTGGGAGTCCGGTATTATTTCACTCGCCTGAGAATTGTCATCATTTTGCTGTGTACCGGTCGGAAAGCCCCGGTACTGTTCCGCCAATACCCTCTGTGACGCTATCGGGGGACCCCTTCGTGGTACAGTAAGGTTTAGTTTGGGTATGGCAAAGATAAATTCTTGTGGTTCACTTAAAGATTCCCTAAATACATCCCTGGGATTCCGTCCCTACCTCCAAGTTGCCAGATTGGACGTTAGGACCTGTGGAGGTAGAGGTGGAGGGAAGTGGCCGTGACCCCGGCGATGGCCAGTGCCGCGACTGCGTCTCATCCGTGCGGGCACTTTTATGTCCTGTCACTGATTTGGAGGTCGACGTTACCGAGTCCTCTTTCCGTCTTTTCTGCGACCTAGAAGATGTCTCGATGGAAGATTGATGGGACTGTCTGTGAGGAGACCTAGACCTGGATCGGGACCGGGTCCTATGTGAAGGTGAATGTCCTCGTTTCGACCGGCTGGGGGGGGTTGCCTCAGTACTGTCGCTACTCTCATTACTACTTACTAGCTCTTTAGATAATACTTTAGATTTAGCTTTCGGTTTAGGAGTTGACTTAGTTGGCGTGAATTTTAAAGATGGAGATTTGACAACAAGATGGTCCCAAAGGGCTTCGTCATCACAGTGCAAGGCATTATGGGCAACGTCTTTAGCGTAAACATTATATAAGTTCTTAATCTCCTTCAGTGCCACGAGGCATGAGTGATCTCTCTTCTCGAATAGCGCCGCTCGTAGTTCCGAACACACGGAGCATTTCTTCGACACCCAGAGCCCCGTGATCTATCTAGGCACTTCACACATATGACGCATAGTTTATGTGCGAACACTGGTAAAAGAGAGCAGGTAGGAGTAGTGCATAGAGTAAAGCGAGGCATGATGGAGCTAAAAAAAAAAAAACCCAGCCGTGATCGGCCCCTCACCTGCTGCCTTGTGCTGCTACCGAGATGTCGTGATCTGGAATTTTTTTTTTCCAGGAATCAATGCTCATAAGGAAAATCCAAGAGGTTTTACACATCCTACCTCAAGTCCGCCGGAAAATTAGCTATAGCCACTGCTACTCTAACCTTCCGCTGGACCTAAAAAATGAAAAAGTACTTGGGTTTTTCAATTCTTGAACTGCTTACCTGTGACAAGTGTCACTGGCCCATTAACACCTTAGCCCTTTACTATCCCCTTGATTATTTGGACTAGTTAAGATAGTATTGCCACACTTGACTGATGCGCTGGGTGTTAGAAGACATGCCGCGTGAGGCTATCGGTCTGGGCGAGTTCACTCGGCGGGCCGAGATACTCCCTTAGGAATTAGAGTTTCCGCTGGGAAGTCAGTGGTATAGCACACCACGCCGGGACATTTGGTTGATTCCTTTCTCGCCTGCGAGGCGAAAAAATGGCATCAATACACAGAAAGCACGCCAGAAAGAACAAACCAAAATTTTCAGAGGTGTTGACTTATCTGTGAAAGTTAACACCTCCAAAAACCCACATCACCATCAGGACGTCTCCTGACTCCCTGCTAACATGTAAAGTAACACTACATGCAAAACGAGGGATACGTCTTAGGGCTATAATAGTATCATATTTGTATTTTATTAATACAATATTATCCCTAGCCCAATAAGGAGACCCTTACTGAGGCTGGCCACGAGGCTCGTAGTAATCATCATCTTGGCTGGTTACCTTACCTCCTGAAGACACAGCAGCAGCAACTGGAGAGGGCCCCACGAGAGAGGGGAAGCGCAGACTCGGACTCTAGAAGGTTCCACACCACGTGTGACAACCCTTGAACTAGGGCGTCTGCTAATAAAATAATGCAACTGCCTCATAGAGACGGCCTGAAGCATATTCCTGCGGATATTTTAGCCTCCTAACTAGTAAGTTAAATCAGAGCTAAGGCGCAGAGAAACAAAAACAATTACACATGAGCTGCTGATCCTGGGAGACTTGTAGGCGCCTATACAATAGTAACCTAGTTTAACACTCCCTGCGAGCATACCAATGGGGTAGCCTGTGCTAGCTAATCTAAAAACCTGTTCAATACAACTCGGATATATACAAATGAGTAAGGACTCACTAGAAGAGAGCGAACAAAGAATATGGCGGAGCACAGGAAGCGCACATCCACTCGGTATGAACGCGGGGAGAGGAAGGAAGTCTGGCGTCTCTATGAGCAACGTCAGGAATAGAATCCACGCAAGAAATCCACCGAGCTGGAAAGCACTAATATAACAAGTTGTAAGTTGATTTTTCTTTTTTCTTTTTTTACGAAGTTTTTTCGTAGTGAGTACCCCAATCATAAGACGATTCCATAAGAGTATTAGCGTTGCACTTATGATGTAGGACTCTTTCTCCCCGCGGAGGTCGTTTCAAACTGGCTAGCTGCGGGCGCTTGAAAGTGGACTATTATACTAATAGGCATATCGTCAATGATGGAGGGGCCACTAATAAATACTGTACTACACGAGTTGACGTTTGGGATAGTGTAAAATATTCGTTGATGGCGAAGTCTAAGGAAACTCATCATGTGAATCACCACAAGACTATCACCTGGTTCTTTCAAGGAGAACTAAGGTTACTATCCTATTAAAGTCCGCGGTAGCACAGTTGGTTAGCGCGCGGACCTGGGGTGACCTACAGTCACCTACTGAAGTCACTAACCAGGGTTCGAATCCCGCGCCAGGCCTCTCAAAACCTGGGGAGTTTTTGGGAGGGTTTAATATTAATTCCCTTCGTACACCCAGAATAACACTGGGCTTAATACTAAGAAGGCATACGGTCCGAACGGTGTTCCTCCTGTTGTACTAAAAAACTGTGCTTCCGTGCTGACCCCCTGCCTAGCCAAACTCTTTCGTCTCTGTCTCTCCTCTAACGTCTTCCCTTCTTGCTGGAAGTATGCTCTCATTCAACCTGTCCCAAAGAAGGGTGACTGCTCTCAACCATCCAACTATCGTCGAATAGCTCTCATCTCTTTTATCTCTAAAGTTTTTGAAACTATTCTTACTTCAAAATTTCTTACACATTTCTCTTCTCATAATCTGCTCTCAGATCGCCAGTATGGCTTCCTTAAGGGTCGCTCTACTGGTGATCTTCTTTCATATCTTACTAACTCTTGGTCATCCAAATTTCGGGACTCCTGTGAGTTTTTTTCTGTTGCACTAGACATATCGAAGGCCTTCGATACAGTCTGGCACAAATCTTTAATTTCAAAACTGCCCTCCTTCGGTTTCTGTCCCTCTATCTGTGCCCTTGTCTCTAATTTCCATTCCAGCCATTCCATAGCTGCGGTTGTAGACGACCATCGCTCATTTCCTCATCATATTAACTCCGGAGTTCCTCAGGGTACTGTCCTATCTCCTATTCTCTTTCTAATTTTTATAAATGATCTTCTCAACTGTACATCCAGTCCCATCCATTCATATGCAGACGACTATACCTTACACTACTCAATTAGTTTTCCAGAACGCCCCAGCCAGCAGTCCCTCAAAAGCAAACGTAATGAAGCCATAAAACACTTATCTTCTGATCTAGCTACTATTTCCAATTGGGGTAGAGACAACCTTGTTGCATTTAATGCTTCCAAGACTCAATTTATTCATCTATCTACCCATCAGGAACCTCCAGAGGACTATCCCTTATTCTTCAACAATACAAAAATCAACCCTTCATCTTCTCTCAATGTTCTCGGTATCTCTTTTTCTTTTGCTCTCACTTGGAAGAACCATATTACTAGTCTTGCTAAGGCAGCGTCCCAGAAGCTGGGTGTGCTCAACCGCCTCAAGAAGTTTTTTACCCCTGCGCAGCTTCTTGCTTTGTACAGGGGCACAGTGCGTCCTTGTATTGAGTATTGTTCATAATGTGTGGGGAGGATCCTCTCATACCGTACTCCTAGACAAAGTAGAAAGGAAAGCATTTCGTATCATTACCTCACGTTCACTCACCAACTCTCTGCAATCTCTCTCTCCTCGCTGCAATGTTGCATCTCTCTCGCTATTCTATCGTAACTACAATAATCAGTGTTCCTTGGAGCTTTACCACTGTACACCACCTCCTCTACCCGCCTTGCAACAATATCCACCTCTACTTTGTCCAACTCTCCAACCCAAGAGTGAAACGCTATTCTCAGACTTTCTTCTATTCAACTGCTGAGCTCTGGAAATCTCTCCCAGAATCAGTCTTTCCCTCTTCCTATGACTTAAATTGCTTCAAACTCTGCGTGTCCAAGCATTTTAGCTCGAACGTCCCTTGATTTTAGGCCCTGTCCCTCTTTCAACTCTGGGGGAGGCACTCGCTGCAGGCAGTTATGCCTTTGTCTCCCTCATTCACATAAGAAAAAAAGAAAAAGAAAATAGACCTACACGCAGAGAAGACAAGTACATCTACAGCACCAAAAGACATCAAACCAGTAAAACTACATGTACGGGATAACTACCAGAATAAAACCTACATATATAAACAAGTAATCAAATCCCATACACCCTCTACTAACACCAGACGAGACGCCAGAATAAGCCACCATAACACCAGAGTCCACAAGTGTTGACTCTGCCTAATTTCTCACCAGTGCGAAGGTGCCTAAATAAGAGTCCACAAGTATTGACTCTACCTAAATTCTCACCAGTGCGAACGTGCCTAAATAAGTTTGATTCCACAGGTATTGACTCTGCCTGAAATTCTCACTATTGCGAAGGTGCCTACATAAGGTAGAGTCCACAATTATTGACTCTGCCTAAATTCTCACCAGTGCGAAAATGCCTAAATAAGGTAGTCCAATACAAATGATTTTGTCTAATTTATCATAGATTCTGATGAGAGTTCCATGAATTGTTTGTGAGTTAACTTAGAGGTGAATACAGGGGAGGTGTGGCGGAGTGGTCTTGCCACTGGACTGGTAATCCAATGGACCCGGGTTCGAATCCCAATATGTCAATGGGAAGATATTATTGGGATGGAATTTGTGCTGTACCTAGTATCAGTGCATTACCACAGCACACCGAAATGCCAAAAAAATACCCTCATTGTTCCCTGATTAAATAGCATTGTATGAATATTCCCACATTCAAAAATATGCTACAGGGGAGCAATGCCTAGTGAGTTAATTGCTCAATAGGTGGCATTCTGAGAGTGAGGGTCCGAGTGTGGGGGATGAGACTGTGAGGCACAGAGGCGAGGCACCTCGGCTTCAAAGATGGAATTGCTTCGAGCCGTGAAGCTTCGCATGTCTCACTCCCTAGACTGGAGCAAGACCTCACGGGCCTCACCGTGTTCAGCGGTTGAGTGTAAAGGCTATCAGCCTATGCCCGAGAGGGAGTAGTTGGAATATAGAAAAAAATAAAAAATAAAAAAAATATATATATATATTCCTGATCCCATTAAAGATCCTCGCCGTGCTAGGAAAGTTCATATTTTTGTAAACCATTTATCCATGTGTATCTATTAGTATTGTTAACCCTAGGAATAGATAAATAAATACTGTTCATAAATATACTCAGTGTTATATGTATCCTTTATTTCTTCTATGCATGTGTTGTGTGATTTTGACTTATCCAGTTAAGTAGAACCTACCAAATCCAATCTCAAAACCTGGTAAAAACCATGGTATAATATATATATATTGTTACGTATCTTGATCCTCAAGTGGTTAACTTGATGAATCTAGATAGCACAGAGATATATATTAAGGTATCAGTCAGCTGAAGGCAAAACAAAAGTAAAATCTAATAAAATAATTTCCTGTTGTTGCTTCCTTTCCTTTTGGATCTTAGGACTTAGTATCCTTTATTGACTGATACTCTTTAATTATGAAAAATACTTAAACTAATTAAAGTCATGTAGTATTTATAAATAATTATTTAACCGAAGCTTAGTAGGCTATGGTTATGAACCGAATAAGTTATAGCTAAAGAAGGACTATTAATTTTATAAAAAGTCTTGAAAGATAAATATTAAAGTAAGAATATTTCTGTCTCTTACCCTTTTTGAAATGAATAGATAGTTTTATGATATGTCCTTTTATTTATATTTAATGTAATTATTCTTGGTTCTTGTCTTACGTTAATAGTATTATATTATTATTATCATCAGGATTTATATCAAAGTCACATAAAAAGTTAGATATATATTTAATAATTAGTTAAATGTATTTCTTAACCACGTAACATTGAGGTTTTGATTATGAGTAAATAAATTTACAGGATCGCTTCATAGATTCGATTCAAGTCTCACTCAAATAATATGAAAAGCAAAATATAATATTTTGAAGCAAAAGAATTTTCT
This sequence comes from Paralithodes platypus, assembly GCA_032716605.1. NCBI lineage: Eukaryota > Metazoa > Arthropoda > Malacostraca > Decapoda > Lithodidae > Paralithodes > Paralithodes platypus. The sequence goes on from CM064512.1 coordinate 35,839,123, forward strand.
TCAGCTTAGGAAATCACTAGAAGTAATATTAACACAGCCATGTTAGTCTAAGGCGATATTACTAATACGAGACAATAGCATCACCGTACTAAGCACCATTAAGCAATGTAAGCTTAATTAAAAGAAAATTAAAGAACTCGTAAGTATTAATATAAAACAATAGTATTACTTTCATCATAACCCAATTACTTAAAGAGTTGCTTTAGTCCACAAGTTAGTCAACTAAAATAGTTAAGTACATAATAATAGCGTTAACGTTAATTCCCAATCAAATAGTTAAGTACATAAATAGTAGCGTTAACGTTAATTCGCAATCAAATAGTTAAACACATAATAGTAGCGTTCACGTTAATTCCCAATCACATATCTCACTAACCAACATAACGTAAGTGTTTACACCGAACACACTTAACACACATTTATATAATCTGACTGACAGTCACAATCCCATTATAATACTTCACCCCGTCTTCCTCCAGCTGCAAGTTCACCTTCCCCAACTCCAAATGAGACTGATTTGAATGCCCACAACTCGGGTCTTATATACCAAACAATGATGGTGTAGGAACGAATCAAGAGGCGGGGGGTGATGCCTGCTCCAATCATAGCTCCTCGAGTCGCATAACAGGTGCCTGGTCCACTCACAGCTCCTGGCGTCGATCATACGTCATAGCATCGGTCATCGAGGTAGTTTGCAGGGTCCCCTATGATGCACGCAGGTGTGAAGGCTAGTTTGCAGGTATGCGGGCGAGCTAGTTTCCCCACTCGCTTGGTCGCTCGCTAGTCTGCTTCACCGTTTGGGTAGTTTGGCTCCTTCAACTCTAATTCTAACTCTTAAATTAACATACAGGGCTCCGTATGTCAGAATATATATATATATAAATATATATATAGGTATCTGTATATCAAGACTAATGTGAAAGTACCCACGAGTGTCAAGACATCCAGTGTGCAGAAAAAAATAATATATAGCGAGATTAGGGAGTGTTGCATATACTGTATATCCGACTTAATTCCCACAGTCCCTCCATTACTATTGTGTTTATTTGGAGAGGATCATTTCCGGGGCCTCCATCTCTCCCACCTTATGAGTCGAGACCCCGAAGTATACAAATATATTACAACGTATATATCGTCTCATCAACTCACTTCCTCTTACTAAATCCCTACAATCTCTCTCACTCTTTTAACGCTACTACAATAATCAATGTTCTTCAGAGCTTTCTCAGTGTATACCTCTTTCCTTGCGGAGAGTGGGGGGCATCCGCTTATCAATACACTCCCACTCCTATTCTCTCAAACTCTCTAACCCAGGCATGAACCGATTATCCCTGTCTTTTTCCATTCAATTCAATTCAATTCAATTCAAATACATTTATTGACCTGAAGTTTTACAGTAATACAAGAATATCAGAAACACAAGAAATACAAAATAAAAGATCATGTCAATGAGGACTTGATACTCATGGTATATATGTCCTCGGAGATATACACTACACACTAAATTGCAGACAAAACAGAAAAGTTGATATAGAAAAAATGTATCTATATATACATTATCAAATATTAGGGAAACGACTTACTGATTAACATTGCTATTGTTCACACACACACACACGCACACACAAACACACACACACACACCCACACACTGATATCTGATATATCATAAATTATATTGGTCTCTCTGCTACGCTTCCTCAGTCTTCTCCCGACACGAGTGTCAAGAGAATATACAGTATATATTAATAAACAAAAGTACGCTTACATAATGTTACTATTATATATTTGTGTTATGCTTACTATTAATTTTCCAATAGATATGTTGTTACTCTCTTTTTAAAAGTACAGAATGAACATCGATGATCTACCTTCTGCGTGATATTATTCCATATATTGATACCTTTATATCTGAACGTAGATTGCACCATGCTTGTTTTTCCTCGCGGTGCATGTAACTGGCCCTGTTGTCGTGTCGGATATGAATGAATTGCATTATTAGTTTGGAACATCTCACTTATTATTGCAGGCATCATATTTTTCATAATTTTGAACATGGTTTTGGCTATACTCAATTTATAAAGCTCGGGGGAGGGAAGTAACTTTTATTTACGAAATATTGGAGCACTGTGGTCTCTATAGTTAGCTGAAACGATAATTCTAACTAATTTATTTTGCGTTTTTAGTATTGACTGCACCTTATATTTACTTGCAGCTCCCCAAACTTCAATGGCATATGTGAGATATGGATAAATAAAACTATTATAGAGTGTCACAAGAGTGTTGTTGTTGTTGTTGTATGTTATAAAAATCGCCACCTGTAAGTGGCACCGATTAGCGTGTCGCCCATCGGTAATTTGTGTAGGGTTTTTTCCCCTAGATAGGTGGCCCGCCAAGGCTATCGAGTCTTATCCACCCGGAAACACCCCTTTCAGATACCAGGTGGACAGCTATCACCAGACACCCCTATTACAGGGGGACCACACCCCTTTCAGATAAAAGGGGGACAGCTATCACCAGAGACACCCCTATTACAGGGGGACAGCTATCACCAGAGACACCCCTATTACAGGGGGACAGCTATCACCAGAGACGCCCCTATTACAGGGGGATCACACCCCTTTTTGATACCAGGGGGACAGCTATCACCAGAGACACCCCTATTGCAGGGGGACCACACCCCTTTTAGATGCCAGGGGGACAGCTATCACCAGAGACACCCCTATTACAGGGGGACAGCTATCACCAGAGACGCCCCTATTACAGGGGGACCACACCCCTTTTAGATACCAGGGGGACAGCTATCACCAGAGACACCCCTATTGCAGGGGGACCACACCCCTTTTAGATACCAGGGGGACAGCTATCACCAGAGACACCCCTATTACAGGGGGACCACACCCCTTTTAGATACTCAAGATTCCTTGAGTAGTTATCTTGCCTTGCTTAATATTCCAATCCCTTTTGATATTTTCGAACTTACATGTTTAATAATTATGGTCTCTCCATGTTATTCTCGAGTCAATGATTACACCTAAGAATTTGGCTTTCTCAACCTTATTAATGCTAATGTTGTTTATTTTCACAGGTGGAATATTACGTGTTGATTTTCCTTTATTACAGAACACCATGGGATCCGTTTTACTGATATTTAAAGATAATTTATTTATATTAACCCACTCAAGAAGCTTTGCCAGTTCATTATTCATTAGAAATACTAAGTCATTTATATCTTTACCATGGAGAAAGACATTCGTATCATCAACAAAAAGGATTGGAAATAGTGAGGAGCTTATATTGATGATATCATTAACATAGATAAGAAATAACAAAGGGCCAAGTATCGACCCCTGTGGCACTCCGCATTCAATATTGGTAACAATGGACTCAGCATCGTCATACAGAACAAATTGTTGTCTTTTGTTTAGGTAACTATTTAACCATTTTAAGCCAATCCCTCTTATTCCATATGCTTCTAGTTTATGTAGTAAGATTTGATGATTCACTGTGTCGAAAGCTTTACTGAAATCCCAAAAAAATCCCAAAACGTATTCCCCATTATCAAACGAGTTGCTAATTTGATCAAGTAAATAAATTAATGCAGATTTTGTGCCATAACCCTCCCTAAAACCAAATTGACATTTATACAACAATATAATATTATGCTTATTGACGAATGACAACAATCGTGTATACATAATCCTTTCATTTATTTTTGAAAAAAACGGTAAGATTGAGATAGGATGATAGTTGGACATAGTCCATGAGCCAGGCCAGATATCGGTACCACCTGGGGTGACTAAACACGAATGGTACTAAAATGTTTATAGAGTGACTGTAAGTACATTAAGATATGATAGCCTTCTCGCACTGGTAGCTTAGTCTAATTTTTTTGATGCAATAGGGGCGCTACCCAAAAATAAAGATTTTTAGCGTGACGCTCGGCGTTTTCCTCATTTTCTTTAAAATCCATCACACAATCATCGCGAAACTTTGAACACCTATGTAGAATTATATTCTCTACCAGAGTTGTTCCTAGGTATTTTTCAAATTTCCTCATATTTCGGAATATACTCTATATTTTGGGTATTTTCCTCTAAATCTAGAATAAATCCTTAAATATGGGGAACATTGAAAAATATATTCTAACAGCTCTTGTAGCTTATTTGATTCTCTACAAGAATTATTCCGATGTGTATTTCAAGTTTCTCCATATTTAGGGGTTTATTTCATATTTGGGGATTTTTGTTATATTTTGGGGATAATTTATTATTGGAAGGAGCAAACATATGTAGAGTGGTTTCCATGTAATGTGTTTGTTTGTTCATGGTTTAATGGTGATATTTTTTGCAGGTGTGTGTCGACTGTTTGACGGCAGGATGGAACCATCTGCGAGGAAGAGAGCACGGATCGACTGTATCATCCACTGCTCTGATGATGACAGCGATGCTCTGGTGTCACCACAGGATTTGGACTCCTGGAACACATTGCTCAGGGCTGCAGAAATCAGGCAGCATGATCCAGTCCTGGAAGCAGCCAAGGGCCTTGAAGAAGGAGGAATACCACACATACATTATCACCGTAAATGTCGTAGTCTCTTTACAATGAAGAAGTCACTGGATTCTATCCTTGCCAAGGGTGTCAAGATAGAATCAGCAAGCGTCGACCCCAGGAGGAGGGCATCAAGGGATGCCCCTAGTACTAGCAGGGTGTATGCCAAAGTATGTATCTTCTGCGAGAAGTCAAGCAAGTACATAAAAACAACAAAGACAAGGGAGCCACTCATACAGTGTGTTGAGCTACGAGCAGATGAGAAGATTCGCAGAGCAGCAATAAGGAAACTCAACCAGAGAATCCTTGGTTTAGTTAGCAGAGACCTTGTTGCTGCAGAGGGTCACTACCACAAGTCGTGCTACAAACTCTTCACAAAAGATGATTTCCCAGCGGCCGCCAGGTCGGGTGCAGGTGAAAATCAGGAAGAAAGCGAGGAAGCACGCTACGAAGAGGTTGAGACAGAAGCCCTCGAGGAACTCTGCTTGTATATAAGGACCAAATTATTCCCCAACCCAGAGGTACTGCCTATGACAAACCTCACATCTAGGCTTGAGAGATCCATGATGTCCCGTGGTATTATCCAACTGAAACCAGCGACAAAGAAACATGTTCGCCGAAAGATTGAAACCGAGTTTGGAGAATCACTACGCTTTGTCCCAGATGAGAAAGGAAAGCTTCTAATCTATCCACGCAGCCTCTCAATGGACGACCTTGCCCGGCAAGCACACAAAATGGCAAAAGACCTGCAAGAAGCAAGAGCAGCTAACTCTGAAGATGTCTTAACCAAAGCAGGAATGCAGCTGAGGAATGAGATCAATAAACAAGATGTGAGTCAGCCATGGCCTCCCGATACAGATCAGAATGTCATTCCTGCAGCAGTCACTCAATTCCTGCACACCCTGCTGACAGGAGAGTGTGAGTGTGAAACTCCCTCTGAAAGAGCTCAACGTCTTGCCACTTCCTTTGGCAGTGACTTGGTCTTTGCTGTTACCAGTGGCAAGACAAAACCACCCAAGCACGTACTGCTGACCAATGCTGTAAAGTCTTTGACAGGAAACACAGAACTGATCCGAACTCTGAATCGTCTTGGTCACTGTGTGTCTTACTCAATGTTTGAGGAGATCGATACAGCCCTTTGTATCCAGAAGCTGGAATGCTCAAAGGATGACATTCCACTGCCAGCAAACATCTACCCTGGTGTGTTCACAACCCTGGCCTGGGATAACATTGACCGACTTGAAGAGACCCTAAGTGGAGCAGGTACTTCTCATAGAGTCAATGGCATTGCTGTCCAGTCCAAGGTTGCAGGCTCTGTGCCAGAGAAAGTCCTGCCAGAGATTACCAAGTCCAAGATAAGAAGCATCACTCAGACATCATCAATGCTGCCAATATACAATGTTGGGCGGCGGGCAGGGCCACCTAGGATTGAGACTGCGTATGTCGACACTACCAAGGAAGTCCAGGATTCAAAGACAAAGAACCATATCTGGCTTCTTACTCGAATGTCAGACCATGAGGACCAGTCCATCAGCAGTTGGACTGGGTTCAACATCAAAATGCGCAGAGACATTGCAGTGGTTCAGGACACTGTAAGCTACCTGCCCACTATCAATGCTCCCGCAACAGAAATGTCCACCGTTAATGAAATCTTGGAACAAACGCATGCTATCATGCAGTCCTTACAGCTTAACAAGATTGTGTGCGTGTTTGATCAAGCACTCTATGCCAAAGCTGCCGAAGTTATCTGGAAACAAGAGAAGTTCAAGAACATTATCATCAGGATGGGCGTCTTCCACACAATCTGTAATCTCATCTCCACCATAGGAAAGAGGTTTCAAGATGCAGGTCTTAGAGATCTGTGTGTGGAATCAGGTATCATCGCAGAAGGATCAGTGTCAGGAGTGATGAACGGCAAGAGGTACAACAGAGCAGTGAGACTACACAAGCTCGTGTATGAAGCACTGATGAGGCTTGCATGGAAAGGCTTCCTTTCATGGCTAGAAGAAAACCATTCAAGGGACATACACCATCTAGATGAAACACTGAAGGACATCAACAGCTTTCACAGCAATGTGTCTCAGGGACTCTTTCAAGAGCTGATGGAGAGTGAATCATGCACACATATCATGAAGCTTTTCCAAGTTTATCTTGAGACCCTCAGAGATGAACACAACCTCTCAGCATTCTGGATGTCATACCTGGACATGGTTGAGATCATGCTGGACTTAATTCGAGCCTCCAGAGAAGGCAACTGGATGCTCCACCTAGGAGCAATCCGACAGATGATACCGTGGTGTTTTGCCTATGACAAAGTGAACTATGCCCGGTTCCTAACCTACTACTATGCCTTGATGTCTCGACTGCCCATTGAACACCCAGAGGTCCATGAACACTTCATGCAAGGTGGCTTTTCGGTCCAGATCGGTAGCAAGAATCCCTTTGGACGGATCCCTGTGGACCAGACAATCGAAGAGACGATCAACAAAGACACCCAGACACCAGGGGGCACAAAAGGCTTCAGCCTGAAAGGCGGAGCTGTCGCCAGGTACTACCTGACATCGGAGTATCGCAGCAGGTACTTAAGGCAGCTCAGGACTATGGTAGTAGGCCAAAAGTATACTGACTTCAGCCACCCAGACCTACAGATGCCCAGGATTAGAAGAGATGAGGCCGATGTCCAATCTTTAGTTCAACTGATGGAGACCAGCTGGTTGAACCCCTTCAACGCAGAGCAAGAAGATCTTGTCAGTTTGTCAACTGCGACTATGGCACCACCAGAAGTTGTCAAAGACCTTCTAGGGGCCTACAGAATAGGAGAGGATGCATATCAAGCCTTCAAGGAAGAGCGCCTGGAGATCGATACGCCAACTATACAGTTTCATGACACGATGACGAAGACGAAACTGAGAACGTTCACTAACATCAGAATGAAGCCACGCTCACAAGACCATGCCAAGGAGGTTATCTTAAAGGCTGACAGGAACCTATTTGGCCAGATGATCCTTGTTGCCGAGAACAGAAAGCTCAAAATGAGTGATGTCTTGGCTCATCCCCTGGGGCCTTTGCCTTGGGCACTTGCCAGCGGTGATGGGTCTCTCCGCAAGACCAACAAGGCTGCCCTCGCAAAGGAGTTAGAGAGGAATGTTTCTCCTGCAGAAGTGATACCCGAGCCCTCTGCTACCATAATTGATGGGATGAGCCTGGTCCACAAACTGAAGGGAAACGACAAAACTTTTTCACAGCTTGCAGGTACAGCACTGAGTCCCTGTTCATGAAGGTGCTAAGAGCAGGCGCATTGATGTTGTGTTTGATATCTACAAGGAGACATCCATCAAGGATGCAGAACGAGCCAAAAGAAGTGCAGGCACAGGAATTCATTTCAAGAACATTCAACCTGGGCACAACATCCAGCAGTGGAGAAAGTTACTCGGTAGTTCCTCCAACAAGGCAAGTCTTATCAAGTTCTTGGTAGAAGAATGGAAGGCACCACAGCACAGGGAGAAGCTCAAGGACAAGGAGCTGTATGTCACATGTGAGCAGCGCTGCTTCAAGATCACCAAAGAGCAGTGGGAAGAGGCTCCTGAGCTTAAGTCAACTCAAGAAGAAGCAGACACACGCCTTCTTCTCCATGCACTTCATGCAGCAGAATCTGGGAACAAGTCTGTCATCATCACTGCAGAAGATACAGACGTCATGGTGTTGTGTCTTGGCATGTGCCACAAGATCCCATCCCATCTGTTCCAGAAGTGCGGGACGAAGAACCGGACAAGATTCCTGGATATCACCACACTGAGCCGCACACTGGGAGGCAGCGTGTGTGATTCATTGATTGGTATGCATGCCTTTACAGGCTGTGATACCGTCAGTGCATTCGCTGGCCGAGGGAAGATGACGACACTCAAGCAGGTGAAGATGGACAAGACATACCAGCATGCTTTTCACGAACTTGGACGCTCATGGGAAGTGTCTCCTGAACTCTTTGAGAAGCTACAGGAAATCACCTGCCACATGTACCTACCATCTACCCACACAACTAAGGTAAACAAGCTTCGGTATGAGCTGTTCTGTGCAAGACGTGGAGAGGTAGAGTCAAGTCAACTCCCTCCTTGTGAGGACTGCCTCTTCATGCATGCACTGCGTGCAAACTACCAGGCTGCGATCTGGAGGAGAAGTCTTCAGAGCCAGCCATTTGTTGCGAACCCAACAGACTGCGGTTGGATGACAGATGAGGACGGTAAGCTTGCCGTCAACTGGATGCGAGGCTCACCAGCACCAGATGCTGTTATGCAGCTACTGTCTTGCAAGTGTGTGCGGTCATGCGAACTCCCTAAGTGTACTTGCCTCAGCAATGGTCTAAAATGCACGGACATGTGCAGGTTACAGACATGTCAGAACAAGGCTATTGAAGAAGAGCCGGTGGCACAACAGTCAGATTCCGAGTCTGACGTAGATGATATTTAGGAGTAGTAATTTGCCATAATAGTATGTACAAGCCCATGGCATGCTTAGTGTGTATTTACAGGACTTGTATTAAATGTGACAATTACTATATGCATTTTGTTGACATTTAGGCATTCCTGTCCCCAAATTTGACATTTTAAAACATTTCGGAATTTTCGGTAGGGTATGTCTATTCAAGAAGTGATAACGACCATTAAGCTACCAATGTGCAAGGGCTATCATATCAAAACATAAACTAGAGACATGTAGCAAGCTAAAAACACCTAAGAGAATTAGTCACCCCGGGTGGTACCGATATCCCAAAATTCGGGTCTTGGCTCATGGACTAACATGTTGGTATCATCTCCACCCTTATACACTGGTAACACTTTTGCTATTTTTAATTGTTCCGGAAAGACACCTTGAACAAGAGATAAATTGATCATATGGGTTAATACATGAATATAAATGGTGTATGTTTCCTTGACAGTATTCACGGTTACATTATCCCATCCGGGAGATTTGTTATTTAGTTGCAAGATTATATCTTCAATTTCTTTACAAGTAGCTGGTTTCAGAAATATTGAGTGTTGATTCCGGTATGTCATATATGACGAATATTCTTTATTACACCGTGGTATAGATCTACTCAAAGTAGGTCCTATATTAACAAAATATTGATTAAAGCTATTACTTATGATGCTTTTATCGTTCTCGAGTTGTCCATTCACCAAAATCTTACTAGTTTTTTGTGATTTATGTTTTTTATGTTTGTTAATAATTTATTTTATCAGCGCCCAGGACTTACGCATATTAGATACGTTTTGCTGGAATAGATCATTGTAGTGTTCTCGTTCTGCATAACACATAATTTTTTGTTAGATTCTCTTATAGTTAACATATTTGTCTTTATTGTGTGTAGTTGGTTGTTTTAACACCTTAAGAGCGGGTGGTGGAGTATATTTCACTGTGCCGCCCAGCGGGTTTTTTTTTACCATAAATGGGGTTGTTTCCGTTCTCTTTTTCATGCATAAACAAGACTCACAGCGTAATACAAGTATGTATCCCTGAAAGGGCGTAAATTGAGCTTTCCAATGACACCCGAACCATCCTTCCACGATCACTGGTTGTCTTGCAACGATCGTGCAACCGAAGGGCAAAATCGCTAAAATACGGTAATTTCTTTATATAATTACGTATGTAGCGAGGGAGTGAGGGTGGATGTAAGTGGAGTACATCTCAGTTGGTCCACGGCGGCTGTAGCGAGCGGTCATGAGGTAACCCAGGCTCCTCCCATCGCTCGTCTCTCTCTCAGAGCCAGTATTGCGCCAAAATTGTGCACAGACTTAAGTCGGGCCCCGCCACATAGTCCAAATTTTTCGATACGGACTTAAGTCGGGCCCCGATAGACAAGGGGTAATGACAGCACATATAATGTATTTTTCACTTTTATAGAGTTTTTCAATCCAGAAGTCAGCCAGGGTTTGCGATTACGGTAATTAATCTTTACCTTTACAATAGGAAAACACTCATTAAAACTCTCAGTATATATTTGATGAAATTTAGAGTACGCCCACTGACAATCTTCTGTATTGAGAATAGAACCCCAATCTATGGCATGTAATTTTTCTCTAAAAGTCAAGAACCATTTTTCATTAAATAACCTTTTCATAAAGTTAGTTGTCTCCTCGTTTTCTTTACAAGCACGTACGCAGAAAACGGGAAAGTGGTACGAAATATCGGTTTGCAGTATACCATTGAATAAGGATGATTCTTGAACATTGTTATAAAATATATTATCCAAGAGTGTAGCTGATGTACAATTAACTCTAGTTGGTTCATTTATTAGGGGTAGAAAAGAATACGAAAACATGGTCTCCATGAATAGAGCAGTTGAGTGATGACTATCTGTATTTAACATATTTAAATTGAAGTCTCCCGTTACATACTGTACATACCTTTATTTTCTTCTTTTAGTACTGCTAAGATATTGCCTGACATATTTAAAAAGTTATCAATATGAGAATTTGGCGGTCTATAAATGACCCCAACAATAATGTTATTTCTACTTTTTTTCTCTGTGTCTTCAACCTCTACAAATACCGATTCCATGCACTCGTTCATTACACATCTGTTCTTTTAGTATACTGAATATGGTCCTTAATAAATAGTGAAACGCCACCACCTCTTCTTTTAGTCCTAAAGTTATCCTCATGTGCATACCCGTCAATATTGTAAATGTTGATATTTGATTCATTAAGCCATGTTTCACTAACACCAATAACACTAAACTTTAACTTGAGGTTACATAAATATGACTTTAAATTGTCTAGGTTATTGGGTATACTACTGATATTCAAATGCATAAGTGAAAACCACTGATTATCATATTTGTTTTCAGATTTTACCTTTACATTCAAAGTATCTTCTAAATAATAATTACATTTTAAGTTTTGCCAGGTTACACCATCTTGATAATATGAGTCAGGATCAACATCGTGTAAGGGGTTTAAATCATCAATAGAGTTTAACTCTATGGGATTAAAAACTACATAATCAAGAACCAAGGGTGAACGAACATCCGAGGTTCCACACCATTCATTTAAGTAATCTATGAATTAATTATCATTATTTACCCAGTTAACCCTTAAAGAGTGGCGCCCGGCTATAGTTGGACAAGAGAACCAAGGACTATGTGGCGGGGCCCGGCTATAGTAGCATGCAATTTTGAGCACATTATCTGCTGTGAGAGAGAGTCCGAGCGGTGAGAGGAGCGTAGGTTGACTCTGACCATTCGGCACGGATCCCGCGCGGCAACTGCCGTCCCCTCCACACACATCCACACTCACTACCTCGCTACACATGGAATTATGTAAGGAAATTACCGTATTTTAGCGATTTTGCCCTTCGGTTGCACGATCGTTGCAAGACAACTAGTGATCGTAGAAGGATGGTTCAGGTGTCATTGGAAAGCTCAATTACCGCCCTTTCAGGGATACATAATTGTGTTATGCTCTGGCTCTTGTTTATGCATGAAAAAGAGCACGGAAATAAGCTCATTTAGGGTAAAACCACCCGCTTGGCAGGTAGTAGAAGTTACCGCCTAGGCCGCTCGTGGAGTGTTAAATGGAAAAATATTTTCTGCGCATCCTTCACATATCCAGTTGGAGTTACAACCTAGGGAAACACTAAAGCATATATTACAAATTCCAATCACTATTACTAGGAACGTTAATACATTCGCAAATAATGTCACCTTTGTTCTCAATGTCGTATCGTTTTAACAATTTTGAAATGAAGCAGCAGGAGCGTCGAAAATTGAAATTATATCATTTTAGATGATTCACAAACATGATAACAGATTATAGACCAAGACACAATTAAGAAGATAGTCAGATATTACATTCACACTCATAAACAATCTAGGTAATGTTACTAACATTAATTAAGTTGAACGATATAGTGAAGAGAAAATTAATAAGAAAATAAACTGTAGATTGATTGCATTCATTTTGCAAATGGATGAATGCGCAAACATGAATCAGAAGATTTATTAAATAACTTGAGTAAATACAAGGTTAACTTAGAAGCAGTGATGTATTTACATTGAACTACCCTTGGGTAAGTTCTCTCAGTTCACTTTCATTCTTAATTGTTCTAATTCTATTACTCTTATCTTTCAAGAAGATGTTCCCGTCAACCGACCAGCAGTCAGTAATGTTATTATCTCTTTTAGCTTTCCTAGCAATCCACAATACATATGCTCTGTCTTTAGTTAAATCATCATTTATAAAGATTGCATTCTTGACCTGAATTTCGCCACTCACCCCCTTTGATCCGTTTTCTTCACCCGAAGCACTAGATTGACCCTCATCTTCTCTCTGTTCAGTTGAATTTCCAGTTTCTTCGCCAGTTGCAAGATCTTCACTCACTCCCCTCTCTGCTGACGGCTTTCCGTTTTTTTTCACTTCTCTTCCATTTCCGTTGGTTGTGCTCGTACTTGGTCCGCTTGCTTCTTTTGTTATTGGTTTTGTTCCCCTTGGTTCCGTATTTGCTTCACTTGCTGCAGACAACCCCCACGGATCACCGGGGATTCCACGACGCCGCTTTGGGTTTAAACGAACACGATTCGCATAAACTCTCTGTCGTGCTCTGTAGTTTGAAAATCGAATCAAAACCAGGCGAGTCTTGCCATTTCCTTGTTTTTTACCAACTCGATGATGTACACGATCAATGTCTATCTCTTGTAAATGTTGATATTTTTTTTTCTTCTATGTGATTAAGGGAGGCAAAAGACAGAACTGCCTATAGCGCATGCCTCCCCCATAGTTGAAAGAGTGACAGGGCCAAGATCAAGGGACGTTCGAGCCAAAATGCCTGGACACACGGAGTTTGAAGCAATTTAAGTCATAGGAAGAGGGAATGACTGATTCTGGGAGAGAGTTCCAGAGCTCAGCTGTTGAGTAGAAGAAAGTTTGAGAGTAACGTTTCACTCTTGGGTTGGAGAGTTGCTAGAGTTGATATACGCACACTTTACTGATGATCAGGTCAAGAGTTACTTCCAATATATCCTTGTGTTCTTTTTCTGGGATCCCTGTTACTCTCAGATTGTTCCGTCGTGAGTATTGCTATTGGTGATCTACTGCTTCTTTAACCCTTAATTAGCGGCGAGCAACATAAGTCGAGTTAAAAAAAGCTGGACTATGTGGCGGCGCTCGACATAACTCGAGTGGCAATTTCAGCACGTAATGTGGCTGAGAGAGAGAGACAAGTGGTGGCAGGAGACTAGCGAGCGTATGACTGCTCCAGACCACCGCGGCGAACCTACTGACACAAATCTCAGCTCCCTCCTCCCTCTCTCACTCGCTACATACTCAATTATGTACTGAAAGTACCGAATTACCTGCTTTTTGCACTCGCGTTGCACGGTTATTGCAAGAAAACTATCCATCATACAAGGATCGTTATGGTGTCATTCGAAAGCTCTGTTTATGCCCTTTCAGGGATAGGTACTTGTTTTACGTTCTGGGTCTTATTTAGGCATGAAAATGATCACGTAAACAGCCCTATTTTGGCTAAAAACACCCCGCTGTGCGGTACACATAAATAAACCGCATAGGCCGCTCGTAAGGTGTTAAGAATCGAAACTTCATTTTCCAGCTGAGTAATTTAACTGTCTCTTTCTTGAATAGATTCTCTCAAGGCACTAACTTCCTCTATCAGACGACCACCAACAGTTGACTAAAGTTTGTCAACTACCTGATCATCATTAAGAGCAAGTACAAAGGCCTTAACAAAGTCTTGTTAGTTATCCCCATCTTGTTTGAGAGTTGTCTTGACCACATTCGCTGATAACGTCACACTTCTTGCCAATACACTGTTCAGACCAATTACCGTATGCTTATCAAATTTTTCTTCAATTACTGCTTTATTTACTCATATTAGATATATTCAAGGCACTTCTCCACATGTTTACACGTCTTAGTCCAGTAAATCTAGCAATCATTTAACTGGACCTAGAACAAATTGCAATAGAAGGTTTTTTGGCTTTAACTTGTTTATTAGGTCCCTCTGATGAACATATAAAAAGTCTCCAACTTTTGGACACTGGGAAAGTGGTTAATTTGCATAAATTCAAGATGGCCGCCGTCCAAAGCTTCAATTTACAGATAACTTTTTTCTGGTTGCTCCTAGACCCTATAAATGTATTACAAACAACGTTTTTTGGCTTTAACTTGTTTATTAGGTCCCTCTGATGAACATATAAAAAGTCTCCAACTTTTGGACACCTGGAAAGTGGTTAATTTACAGCCGAAAAACCTTACAGACAGGCTGAACTGTCTCTTTCACAAGGGGTGACACAGGCACTTTGTGCTTGTATGGGTTTTTTGACCTGTTGTCCCTCTTTTTTATAAAAAAAACACAAAAAAACATGACGTAGTATGACGTCATTCAGAGCCAATTATGTAATTCATGATAGGAGTTCGTATTCACTTGGATCATCGGTGCTTGCATCAAAGTTGCTATTTTGACAGTGTCCTTTACATTGACCACATGCACTGGAACATTCAAGCTCATTCCGTTTGCAACTACAGCGTTGAGTGTCACAGTTGCCCTTACACTGACATCTGACCAATTTCAGTAGTGAATCAGGAGCCACTGGCGAATCCATCGTCTTCGGTTCAAGCTGTCCCTTCTGCAGACACCAGCCCCATTTCTCGGGGTCCACACAGTTCCCCATCCATTCCTGGACCTGACAATAAACTCGGAACGAGTGGTATTTGGCTGCATCGGTTGTTGGGGGAAGGCTGTGAACTTCAACGGTAGTTGAACTTTTTGCCACCTTGTTGCAAAACTTTGTCTTTCGCAGTCCGTCAAGGGTGTCATTTCCTTTTCCCCCGTACAAATAAACCAAGGCCTTTTCACCAGCTGATGATATCGCGTCTTTACTTCCACTTTGGCAACAGAATGCTTCTGTACATTTCAAGAAACCGTTGTCTTCCCTCACTTTCCTCAAGGCAGCCCCTTTACCAATACCATACAGTCGTGAGGTTGTGTCACATCCACAGAGTGCATGGACAACTGGCAGGACACGACAGATGCTTTCACCGAGAGCTTCTGCTACTGAGTTAATATGCCAACATTTCCCACCTTCCTTGCTCGACTTGAAGTACAAATCATTCATCCCTCGTTCCGCATAATGACACAACAGCACCAACAAGTCTGTGTCCTCACCTATCACATATGTCACGGTTTCCCTTGCATACTCAATTCCCTTCTTCGCAATCATGACATCTGCATCTGCTGGCGCATTGACACAGTCAATTCCATTTGCCTTGAATGTTTCACACAATAAGTCAATGAAGTTTTGCTTATTGTCCGAGTTTGACAAGAAGTTTTCCTTTTTTGACCGAAGGGGCATGGTTGGAGTGAACATCACCTTTTGACCAAAGACTCCTTTTGATCGTCGATTGTGTGTCATGTCCTTGGTAGTAGGTCCTGATTTATAACCGTCGAATACAACCACCGGGTTGAGAAAGTTTTTGGAAACATGCTTCATGTACATGCTTGCAATGTCCTCAAATGTGTCACCCTTCTTCCATGGAATCCTTTGCAATAAGGAACCACCATCCAGAACATGGGTCACAGTCCTTTCTTCCTCAAATGATTCCAATGACGACTTGGGAACAACAGCAGCTATCTCATCTCCTAGCTGTGGTTTATTGGCTTCCCTGAGCCTCCCCCACTTATCGAACAGAGCAGTAGGGTAGCTAGACAACTCATACGCAAAGACCTCTTCAACACCTAAGTCCCTGTTATTAGCAAAGATGAGGAGCCTCTGGAAAAGGAGCTGTGGGTCGATTGGTACTTTTTCAGCACTGATTGTAACCTTTGCACCCAACGACTCAACTTGATCTTTCTTCCTAAATGAAAAGTCAAAAGCATTGCTACCTTCCATCTTCTGCACAATGTTCATACCAACCTCATACAGTAAATGAGGATTGGCCGAGGCTGGTCCTGTCACACCGTTGGCAATATTCCTGAGTTCATTTGATTCTTGAAATGGATCATAATCCTTGAAGAATGCGAGAACCTTCTCTGTGTCCTTCCTATCTCGTTCACGCCTTGCTTCAGTCATTTCTTTGTGCTGCTCAGAGGTGTGGAAATGCTTCCCTGTCAGTTCTTGCATAACTTCACTCACCTCAGCGCAGGCTGGCATAGCAAGTAACCAGCGCAGGCATTGCGTTTCCTCCATGCCCCTACCACGTGTCAATCCACCATTCGTTTTCAAAGAGCGCATCAAAACCTGCTCTATAACCAAGTCGCTTGGCAGTCCTGCCCACAGCCGATCACTTCGGCGGATCACAAATAGACCGGAGTTCAATTGACAGAACATGTCTGGGTTGAGCTGCTCAAGTTCAATCATGTCTTGAATGTACACATGGGCTGACTTGGCATAATTGTTATGACCACACGCTGCAAAGTACGGCAACATCTCCTGGAGTGTTCCGAGGTACAGTAGGAAATCGCCCATTCTCAGTGCCCTCAGGAAGCGACGCAGCAGGTCAATCATGTCCATGTATTGAATCCATAGCTTTCCCATCTTATGCTCTGCTAAGGAGCTCTTCTCAGCTTTAAGTTTTTCAGAAATTCTGTTGAAAACGTCTTTACTGCAGACTTCATCCGGTGAAACGTCTTCACGCAACAGCTTATCCAAAAGATCTGCAGCCTCCTGGAAGTCCTTGCATGCATCACTTTCCTCATCTACCATTGAGAGGTTGACACCGTATGCCCTGCCTAACACAATCGAACTCAAGGCTGTGTCAACCAAGAAGTGGCCTCTGATTGCTCGTGCATAGGCTTTCCCACTCAGCATTTGGGTCACAGCATTTTCAGCGTATATAAGTTCCAAAACCTCCTTAAGCCCAGATGCTTCCATAACATGGCCCATGCATCACAAAAAGCTCATCACAGAGTGAAAGCCACCAAGGTTCAAAACAATGGGTTTCAGTTCGCTTCCTTCCTTCTCATGAACAATGATCGTCTTCGCTTTCCAATAAAGCGGTTGGTCGAATGTCAGCATTGGCGTCGTTCCCTGGCGATGGCTTTCCGCAGCAACGAAGTGAAGTGTTGAGTAAATACAACTCATGTCCGTAGGGTCCAAACAAGATGATGGGATTAGTATAGGCCTAGGCAAAATGTAATAGACAATAATGTGCAGTAAAGGTAGGGCTTGACCTAGAACAAATTGCAATAGAAGGTTTTTTGGCTGTAAGGTTTTTTGGCTGTAAATTAACCACTTTCCAGGTGTCCAAAAGTTGGAGACTTTTTATATGTTCATCAGAGGGACCTAATAAACAAGTTAAAGCCAAAAAACGTTGTTTGTAATACATTTATAGGGTCTAGGAGCAACCAGAAAAAAGTTATCTGTAAATTGAAGCTTTGGACGGCGGCCATCTTGAATTTATGCAAATTAACCACTTTCCCGGTGTCCAAAAGTTGGAGACTTTTTATATGTTCATCAGAGGGACCTAATAAACAA
>CM064512.1:35859659-35964659 GCA_032716605.1 Paralithodes platypus
CTAAAGGTACCAACCCCTTCAAACTCAAGAATCTCATTCTTCCTATCATTCTGCCCGGCATTAAGCCAAATCTGTTCTTCGACCCTCCAAACACTTTTTCATCAATAATTAATGCATTGAACTATCCAACTCTAGCTTTGCTCAAGTTTCCTGGCATCTAGCCTTAAACCTCTCCAACAAATTTGTCTTCCTCGTCTTTCCCTCCCCTTTTCCACTCTGATGGCACAACTATCATTTCTGCCTCCGACAAAGCTGAACACTTTGCTCAAACTTTCGCTAGAAACTCCACCTTGGATGATTCTAGTGCTATTCCTCCCACTCCACCACCATTTCTCCTACTTATGTCTAATATCCTAATCTCTTCTAAAGATGTACTTTCTACCCTATCTGGGCTTAATACTAAAAAGGCGTACGGGCCGGATGGTGTTTCTCCTGTTGTACTCAAAAATTGTGCTTCCGTGCTGATTCCCTGCCTAGGCAAACTCTTCCGTCTCCATCTCTCCTTTAACGTCTTCCCTTCTTGCTGGAAGTTTGCTATCATTCACCCTGTTCCAAAGAAGGGTGACCACTCTCAACCCTCCAACTATCGTCTAATCCAATTGCTCTCATTTCTTGTATCTCCAAAGATTTTTAAACTATTCTTAGTTTAACATTTCTTATGCATTTCTCTTCTCATAATTTACTCTCAGATCGCCAGTATGGCTTCCTTAGGGGTCGTTCTACTGGTGATCTTTCATATCTTACTACTCTTGGTCATCCTCATTTCGGGACTTCAGTAAGACCTTTTCGATTGCAACGGACATATCAAAGGCTTTCGATAGAGTCTGGCACAAATCTCTAATTTCTAAACTACCCTCCTTCGGTTTCTACTCCTCCATCTGGCCTCCTCCATTCTGGCCGTTCCATTGCTGCGGTTGTGGATGGCCATCGTTCACTTCCTCATCTTGTCAACTCCAGTGTTCCTCGGGGTTCTGTCCTATCTCTAATTATCTTTCTAATATTTATAATTTATCTTTTCAATTGTTCCTTTAGTCTTCTCCACTCACGTGCTGACAACTCTACCTTACACTATTCAACTAGTTTTCCAGAACGCCCCAGCAAGTAATCCCTCAAGAACAAACCTGATGAAGCCCTAGAACACTTATCTTTAGATTTAACTAACATTTCCAATTGGGGCAGAGAAAACCTAGTTGCTTTCAATGCTTCCCAAACCCAATTTCTCCACTTATCTACCCGTCAAGAACTCCCAAAGGACTTTGATCCCTTATACAGTACTTCAACAAAGCAAAAATCAACCTTTCATCCTCTCTCAGTATTCTCGGTGCCTTTTTTTCTTCTCATCTCTTTTGGCATATTACCACTCTTGCTAAAACGGTTTCCCAGAAGCCTGGTGTGCTCAACCACCTCAGGGGATTCTTTACCCCTGCACAGCTGCACAGTGCGTCCTTGTATCGAGTATTGTTCGAATGTGTGTGGAGAATCCTCTCACACATCACTTCTAGACAAAGTAGAAAAGAAAGGCTTTTGTCTCATTAACTCATGTCAACACACCGATTCTCTTAAATCTATCTCCCTTCGTTGCAGTGTTGCATATCTCTCACTATTCTATCGCTATTACAATAATCAGTGTTTCTCAGAGCTCTCTCAGTGTATACCACCTCCGGTACGTAGTACCCGTCTTGCAACACAATCCCACCCCTACTCTGTGCAACTCTCCAACCCAAGAGTGAAACGATACTCTCACTCTTTCTTCTATTCAACAGCTGAGCTCTGGAACTCTTTCCATCATTCTATGACTTAAATTGCTCTGTGTGTCCAGACATTTTGGCTCGAACATTCCTTGATTTTGGCCGTAACTCTTTCAACTCTGGGAGAGGTACTCGTCACAGGCAATTTTGCCTTCTGTCTCCCTCATCGACATACAAAAAGGGGTAACATACAGTAATAAGACTAACATGTTTGCCATACATTATAGGAAGAAATGTGACTGAATCTTTACATTTGTTTACGTTTTAGACAATCTAGACAATTAAGCCATGGATGTGTCTTCTAACAACAGCCTACATACAGTAATTTGAAAAATACTTAAAAGAATGGCCTGTATCATAATTATGACACAATTACAATACTAGGGGAAATAGTTAATGTCAAACTATATTGTTTCTAAGTTATCTTTCATACATATGAACAGCATAGAAAGTTGCATGCATTTTAAGTTTAATAATACCGTGCATACAGTATTTATGAATAAAATTGAAAGTAGTGAAAAGCACGCAGAAATGTTTTCATTACTCCAAGGATTCACACTCGTGCAGAATATATATAGATACGTAACTACATATCAAGACTTAATATATAAATACCCGTGTGTATCAAGACTAGCAGCATGCAGAAAGAAATACGTGCTGAATATATATCCGACTTGATCCACACATTGCCTGCATTACCATTCTTTTATTTGGGAAGGACCATTTTCGCCGCCCCCATCTCTCTCCCACCTAATGAGTTGAGACCCTGCGGTGTACAGAGAATTAACAAGGTACAGTAGCGCTCAAAAGTGGGGTCCTACCTCCAAAATTTAAACTAATATAATTATATATATATATATATATATATATATATATATATATATATATATATATATATATATTGTAATGTCCCTGCCCTTCATAGACATCAACCTAAATTTACTTAAACTACTGTTAGGGACTGAACAATTCCCTCTACTTAAATTTACATAAAATATTGATTGGGTTTACCAGTACATTCATTGTGGGGGACAAAAGGAATTTGAGAAAGTTCACAAATACAAGAAGGCAACAAATGGAACGGCTAAACCGACCACCACCACCACCACCAACACCACCACAGCCACCTCTCTCGACCTCCACCCCTTGCCTCCTCTCAACCTCCACCCATTGCCACTTCGACACCACATTCTTGTAAGACTTCTATCTCCTCAGTCATGTTGGCTTCAGCAAGAAAGTTGTATTTCAGTGCCCACATACAACACAGTGGAAATGGATGTGAATTCATGCTAGTAGAAAAGAAAGAAAAAAACCCCAGCTTGTTGCAATGGATAACTTCTTTAGCCTGATGCAAGTGTGGTGAAATGATGAAAGTTAAACTGAAAAATGAATATGGAATGGTAAAGATATTTGAAGTAGAATGTGAATTGTGCTCTGAAAAAACACATGGTGTACTTCTGCTGGTGGAGGGAAGGAAGGATATAAAGTGCATTGTAGAGTAGTGGAGGAAGGCATGAACTGTGGTAATGAATTTGTGGCAGCACAAAAGTTGTGTATGACCTTGAATATGCCGATAATACACCATAGGACCTTCCATAAGTATCAAAAGGTTGTTCAAGACAGCAGCAGCAAAAAAGTATGAAGAACTCTTGAAGCTAACAAGGGAAACAGTACACGGATGCTAAACCAGGTAACAGATATAGAGAAGACTTGGGAAACATTCTCAGACATACATAATAATGCTGTATAATCTCTCATACCAGTCCAAAACCGACATTCAAATCAAAATAATAAACCTAAATGGTGGAACATGGAAATCAAAGATTGTCTAGCAGCAAAGAAACTCGCCCATGAAACATTCTACCAGATCAAATGTCAAAATCAAGCGGAAAATGTCGCCAATCTTCATCGGAAAGCAAAACAAAATAATTAAACAGAGCAAAACAAGCAAGTCAAATTCAAAAGAGTTATATAGCTATATCAGAAGTCAAAAAGTAGTTGACGAAAAAGTGGAACAAATTGAAGATGTAACTCATATGAGCAACATTCTCAATAACTTTTTTGCTTCAGTGTTTACTGAGGAAGACATTAACTCTGTTCCTCATATTCCACCAGTTCACATTAACAACTGCAATGCCCTATGCAACTTTGAAATTATGAACACAGACATCTCCGATGCAATTTTAAAACTAAAACCCAATAAATCCCCTGGTCCCGATAAATTTTCCCCAAATATCATTACAGAAGTATAAGATGAAATCTCAAAACCACCAACCCTTTTATTTAACAAATCAATACAAAACAATAAAGTTCCAAAAGCCTCACCTCAATTATATGTAAGCTGCTCGAAACAATAGTCCAAAATAAAAGTGTATGCCATTTAGAAATTAACAACCTTATAAAGGACATGCAACATGGTTTCAGAAGTAAGCGCTCATGTATGATATACCACCTTGACATTAACAACCTTATAAAGGACATGCAACATGGTTTCAGAAGTAAGCGCTCATGTATGATATACCACCTTGACATTAACAACCTTATAAAGGACATGCAACATGGTTTCAGAAGTAAGCGCTCATGTATGATATACCACCTTGACATTAACAACCTTATAAAGGACATGCAACATGGTTTCAGAAGTAAGCGCTCATGTATGATATACCACCTTGACATTAACAACCTTATAAAGGACATGCAACATGGTTTCAGAAGTAAGAGCTCATGTATGATATACCACCTTGACATTAACAACCTTATAAAGGACATGCAACATGGTTTCAGAAGTAAGCGCTCATGTATGATATACCACCTTGACATTAACAACCTTATAAAGGACATGCAACATGGTTTCAGAAGTAAGCGCTCATGTATGATATACCACCTTGACATTAACAACCTTATAAAGGACATGCAACATGGTTTCAGAAGTAAGCGCTCATGTATGATATACCACCTTGACATTAACAACCTTATAAAGGACATGCAACATGGTTTCAGAAGTAAGCGCTCATGTATGATATACCACCTTGACATTAACAACCTTATAAAGGACATGCAACATGGTTTCAGAAGTAAGCGCTCATGTATGATATACCACCTTGACATTTTCCAAGACATCTTAAAAATGTATATGATGAAGATAAAGCAGTTGACATTGTCAACCTTTATTTTCAAAAAGCATTCGAGAAAGTGCCTCATAACAGACTGATAGTAAAACTTAAAGCTCACGGTATTCACAGGTTTGTTCGTCATTGGATTCAGGATTGGTTAATTAAGCGAGCGAAAAAGAGTAGTAATTAATGGCAAAACCTCATATTGAATAAATGTTACAAGCGGTGTACCACAAGTCTCGGCTCTCAGTCCAATTATATTTCTTATTAATTTAAATTATATTGATGATGGGCTATCAAGCAGAATCTCGAAATTCGCTGATGACACAAAAATTGCAAGCAATGTAAACTCGCCATCGCACATACAAGAGATTCAGATACATAGCAGATGAATTTCAATATCGATAAATGCAAAGTGCTCCACATCAGTAGTAAATATAAAAGCGCAAACTATCCGATTAACGTAATTCAACTAAGGAACATAAAGAATGAAATGAACCTTGAAGTAACTATAACCTGTAATTTAAAACCTGCCCAAAAAGTCGCTGAAGTTGTTAACAAAGCAAATACAATTATTGGCTTCATTGGTAGATCTTTTGAATATAGATCCAAAAACGTTATACGCACTTAACATACTTCATTGGTTCATTCGCATTTGGAATATTGTGTCCAGTTATGGTCGCCATACTATATAAAGGACATTGAAAAACTAGAGAGAGTACAACAGAGAGTAACTATAATGACTCCCCGACTGAGAAACAAACCGTATGAGAAACGACTAAAGGAATTAATCCTATTTACTTTGACAAACTGCAGAACACGAGGGGACCTAATATAAGTTTTTAAAAGGATCAAATGCCATGACAGCATGGATGCAAGTAAGTACTTCACCATAGATTACTCTAATTACACAAGAAATAATAGTTACAAATTTGTTGGAAAGGCGTTTCATTCACACAAATTGAATCCCTTCTTTTGTCAGCAGAATGGTCAACTTATGGCATATATTACCTAGAATTGTTGAAGGGTGCCATACAGTCCAAACATTCAAATATCGTCTTAAACAAATATCTTGCCATGAACCCACAACTAACTGCGTTTGTGCCTGAGTAATGTGACCGTTTTAGTATCGTATATACAGTAGTACTATAATTTAGTTTTCTGACCACAGTCTTTCGTGAGTTGAAGCACTTCAGTTGATGGCTTTGGCAATCTCTTCATTTTATATTTTTTACAAGCAGCCTAGTAAGGACCAGTAGGTCTGTTGTTGCTTGCCTTGCTTAGTATTCCTTTGTATTACGCCCTGTTCCAGTGTTCATCTCTGTATCTTAGTTTTATGAGCAAGTGCTATGTAGTCTACCTCGGGCGACTTATCTAGCTTGTTGATAGTTAATAAAACTAGTATATAACCTTTATATTCTCCTTTTGTTACAAATGATTTAAAGCATTTTTTGTAATGTTCAAACTTTCAGTGACCTTGGTTTCATCTTCACTTGGAACAAAGGTGGGAAGAAACTTTGAATCTTCAAGTTCCATAACATGGACCATACTCACAACATTCACTAATTAATATTTACATAAATAAAGCCTGATTAATGTGGACATAAAACTCTACCAATAGCTGTATAAACCCATCCACCAACAAGTCTAAAAGTTTACCACTTTCCAAACTCTGGCCTCCACCTCATGAGCATTCCCATGCATCAAAAATGTATGTCCCCTGTGGATACATTTTGGGGCTCATTATTATTTGTACCTAGACTGAAGGAAGATTTTATGTCTAGTACACTTTTAAAAATCAATGCTGTCCTTAATCTGTCAAAGCTTTTCTAGACTAAATCCATTTTATTTTATTTTTCATACTGATCGTGAGTTCTTAATGGTCCATATGTGTGTCTTAGAGTGCGCAGTGCATACAATTAAGCCATTAATGTTGGCCAATTATAAGCCCACGATCATTATATATAATGGCTATATAATTTTGAAGCCATCCTAGTGAGCATCATTTACCATATGTTTATGAATTATTTATTTATTACTTCACTTCAGAGGAGAGATTAACCAGTATTAGTTTGCAATTATACAGTTACGCCCTGTAGTCTTTGTCCTGTCATCACAATCTGGACTGTATTTGCCTCTCTCTCTCTCTCTCTCTCTCTCTCTCTCTCTCTCTCTCTCTCTCTCTCTCTCTATCAATCTATCTATCTATCTATCTATCTATCTATCTATCTATCTATCTATCTAGCTATCTATTATCTATTCTATCTATCTATCTATCTCTCTCTCTCTCCTCTCCCCTCCCTTCCTCTCTCTCCTCTCTCTCTCTCTCCCCTCTTCTCTCTCTCTCTCTCTCTCTCCTATCTCTCTCTCTCTTCTCTCTCTCTCCTCTCCTCTCTCTCTCCTCCTCATCTCTGTCTCTTCTCTCTCCCTCTCTCTCTCTCTCTCCCTCTCTCCTCTCTCTCCTCCACTCTCCTCTCTCTCTCTCCCTATTCCCTCTCTCCTGTCTCTCTCTCTTCTCTCTCTCTCTCTCTCTCCTCTCTCTCTCTCTCGCCTCCCTCCCTTATCCTCTCCCTCCTCTTCTCTCTCTCCATCTCCTCCCTCTCCTCCTCTCTCTCTCTCTCTCTCTCTCTCCTCTCTCTCTCTTCTCTCTCTCTCTCTCTCTCTTCTCTCTCTCTCTCTCTCTCTCCCTCTTCTCTCCTCTCTCTCTCTCTCTCTCTCCTCTCTCTCTCCTCTCTCTCTCTCTCTCTCTCTCTCTCTCTCTCTCTCTCCTCTCTCTCTCTTGCTCTCTCTCCTCTCTCTCTCTCTTCCTCTGTCTCTCCTCTCTCTCTCTCTCTTCCTCTTCCTCTCCTCTCTCTCTTTTCCTCTGTCTCCTCTCTCTCTCTCTCTCTCTCTCTCTCTCTCTCTCTCTTCTCTCTCCCTCTCTCTCCTCTCTCTCTCTCTGTCAGAGTCTCTCTCCTCTCTCTCTCTCTCTCTCTCCTCTCTCTCTCTCTCTCTCTCTCTCTCTATATAATATCTATATTATATATATATCTATATATATATATATATATATATATATATATATATATATATATATAGATATATATATATATATATATATATATATATATATATATATATATATATATATATATGTATATATATTTGTTCTATGTGTATGAAGGAGAAAAAAGGCAGGTTGTCAGTAAAGAGATTCTCCCCCAAAGCCAAAAGAGTGACAGGGCCGAATTCAAGGGACGTTGGGGTCAAAATAACTGGACGCATGAAATTTAAAGCAGTTTAAATAATAGGATGACAGAAAGATTGATTGAGGGAGAGAGTTCCACAGTTCACTTGTTGAGTAGAAGAAAGACAGAACATGTGCAATTTTTTGGGTTAGAGAGCTGAACAGCATAGGAGTGTGACTGTGATGAAAGGTGGGTGCCACGAATTCGCCGCAAGAGAGTGGGTATGAAGTGCGAGAGCTCTAAAGAACACTGATTGTTGAAATAGCGATAGTAGAGTGAAAGAGATGCAACATTGCGGCATGTAGAAAGAGGTTGTAAGGAACTATCAAGAGGAAGTGAGTTGGACTCTACTCTTTCGAAAAGTGCGGTATGGGTGGAGCCTCCCCACACATGCGAACAATACTCAATATAGGGGTGCACTGTGCCTATAACCCAATACAGAAGCAAGAAGCTATGCGACGGTGAAGTACTCACAGAGACTGTTGAACACACCAAACTTTTGGGAAGCTTCTTTAGCATGAATGGTAAAAGGAAAAAGGTACACTTAGAATATTGAGAGAAGATGAAGGGTTGATTTGTGTATTGTTGAAGAATAATTGATAGTCATACTGAAGATTGCGGTGGGGAGTTAGAGGGAGAAATTGTGTATTGGAGGCATTGAAAGTGACTACATTATCTCTGCCCCGATCAGACATATTTAATAGATCGGAAGATTGACACTCTACGGCCCTTTTACGTGAGTTATGGAGTGATTGCATGCTTGGTTGATGTGATAAATTGGTTGATTAGTGTAAGGTCGAGTCATTAGCATATGAGAGGATAAGCCACAGGTACAGATGAGGAGATAATTAATACAAAATTATTTGAAAGATAATTGGAGACAGGATAGAACACTGACGAACACCAGAGTTGATAGGTTGAGGAAGTGAGCGATGGCCATTTCAAGTGCAGCTATGGAGCGGTCTGAAAGGAAATTTGAGGCAATGGCACATATAGAGGGATAGAAATCGAAGGAGGGTAGTTTGAAAATTAGAGATTTGTGCCAGACTCTATCAAAAGCTTTCGATATGTCTAGCACAACATAAACAGTGTCACCGAAGTTCCGAAAGGAGGATGACCAAGAGTTAGTAGGATAAGCTAGAAGATCACCAGTAGAACGGCCCTTAACCCACGGAATGCAAAAATAAGGTAGTGAAAAGTGATCAGGATGCTTAATTTCTCTCCTTTGATTCGGACAGAATTTGTTATATTTTCCATATATACCATTATTTCTTCTCCATGTGTGTTTATTTTACTTATATGATGAACATATGCACCTTGAAGAGCAATACATTAAGTGGGAACAGCTTTTTGGGGGTGAAATTATTATATTTTCGCCGCCTGATCGTATTCTGGTTCGGCCGGGCGAGAGACATACATGTTCCCTCTGCAACGTCTCGCAACCAACTGAGCTTCCCGGGAGTGATCTCATACTGCTATAGGGTCTCTCAATGATGCCCTCCTGTCTCTAAGCCCGCCTGAGAATAATTTGTGCAGAAAATAACCAATAAATGAGGGAAATAAGGGGAAATATAGCTGATAATTGAGAAGAGGGAAAGATGGGGTAAAAAAGAATGGAAAGGGGAGGGGGGGGGGGACATATGTGGATGAATGTTAGGAGGTACTAGAGTGGAATTATTCCTTTGTTTGAGAGCCCCTGAGGCATTTTGGAAGTTTTTTTTTATGGTCTTGCTTCCTTGAGGCCTATCGCGTTCATAAGGTTTATCGCGCTTCTCGGGTTAAGAAAACATGCTGGCGATCTGAAATACTGAGTTAAGAATAGTTTTAAAAACTTTAGAGATGCAAGAAATGAGAGAAATTGGAGTAGTTGGAGGGTTGAGAGCGATCATCCTTCTTTGGGACAGGTTGAATAAGAGAAAACTTCCAGCAAGAAGGAAAGACAGAGATGAAAGAGTTTGCCTAGGCAGGGAGTCAGTACGGAAGAAAAGTTTTATAGTACATCAGGAACACCATCCGATCCGTATTCCCTCTTAATATTAAGCCCAGAGAGGGAAGAATATACGTCCTTAGAAGAGATTATGATATTAGGCATAAGCAAGTGAGAGGGGGTGAAGAGGGAGGAATAGCAGCGGAATCATCCAAGGTGGAGTTTTTAGTGAAAGTTTAAGCGAAGAGTTCAGCTTTGTCAGAGGAAGAAGTGACAGTAGTGCCTTCAGAGTGGAAAAGAGGAGGGAAAGATGAGGAAGTAAAATTATTGTAGAGGTTCTTGGCTAGATGACAGAAAGCTTGGGAAGAGCTAGAGTTGGAAAGTTCCGAACTTATTATATTGATGAAAGAGTTTTTGGCTAGTCGAAGAACAGATTTGACTTGATTCCTGGCAGAAACATAATTATAAAGCACAAGATTCTTGAGTTTGCAGGCAACGGTACCGTTTAAATACTTCCTCCTTATTGCATACCGCAGTAGAACAAGAATGAGTTAACCAAAATTGTTTTGCATTAGACCGAGAGAAAGAAAATGGAATGTATGCCTTCAAGCCCGAGAGCATTACCTAGTTTATGCGTTCGGCACACTCCGAGGGTCCCCGGCCATGGAGGCAAAAATCATTACATGAGTAATCAAAGAAGTACTGCAGAAGAGCCTCCTATTCGGCTGCCCCAAAGTGCCACAAGTGGCGCCGGCTGGAAGGATCGGCTGGCCGTACTGGAGATATAGGACAGGTAACAGAGATAAGGTTGTGATCGGAGGAGCCCAATGGAGAAAAGAGGTTTACAGCTTAAGTAGAAGGATTAGAAGTTAGAAATAAGTCACGAATGTTGAACCGATCTCTAAGGCGATCAGGAATTCTAGTAGGGTGCTGGACTAACATCATTAAGTAATTTAGAATAGACAAGATGTAGACTTGTTCACCAGGTTGGTCAGTGAAATGGGAGGTGAGCCATTGGTGGTGGTGAACATTTGAATCTCTTAAGATGGAGATTTATGCGAAAGGAGAGATGGATAGAACGCGTTCCACTTTAGAAGTTAATTTTGGATAGTCAGTATAATTAGTGGAGAGATAAACAGCACAGCAATATTTAGTTTGAGAGTGACAACAAAACTTAAGCCAGAGAGTTGAGAATTCAGAAGAATCATAGATGGGATTTTATTTTTTATTTTTTTATTATTATTATTATTTTGTTTTTTAAATGTAGTGTATTATATGATTTGTTTGTGGTATTGTGTATTGATAGAGAGATAAAGTGTTTTGGAGGGCGTGCTGGGGTTGCCCTCAATATTGGTGAGGTACGGAAAGGATCAGCAAGGGAGGCCAGGTGGTGAAATAGGAGTTCCAGCTGTTATTATCAGCCACCTAGCACTCCCCGGAAGTACCGCCCTGTTCGGCTGGTGCCTACAGCCTCCTCCTAACGTAATCTTCAACACAATAAATCTTCTGTGTGTGTGTTACTAAATTTTGTTATGGTTTATATCATAGTTGAAATTTTGGCGTTAGAACGTTACTTGCGACTGTGACTGTAGTCTCAAGGACACAAAATATTGCCCCTTCTTTTCGAACTCTTTCCATGTTTTGCTGTTCTGTATATACTAGAGAAATTTTTAAAATGATTTAATATATTTCCTGAGAGCTTTGAACATCTATTATAGTATTGGTGACTTAAGGTGCGCTAACAGCATGGCGGCTACTCTATAAAGTTTGTGGTTAATCTACTCCTGAGTTTAATGATCCCTCCGATCAAAATGCTTAACTAGCCCTCTACCCACCAAGTTCCACCAGAAATAATATCAGAGGTTTTTCATCGAAGAGAGGAACTTAAGTATACCAGGGTATTCTCTGTGTATGTGTTGTATATTATCGGGGACTGGGACAGAAATAGTGAAATGAAGCGACAGTTGTTTTACCGAGTTGTGAAGCAATTTTTACATCTGTGTTCACTTAACGTTGCTGCGAGGGAGAGAAGTAAAGTTCCATATTTTGTGTTCGCTTCCGTATCATTTCGTCGAGGAAAGGGAGTAAAGCGGCGGTTGATGGTCTCAGTATCTGTTTCATATTGGGACTGGCTGGGAGGGAAGAGTCAAGGAAAAGAGTGGCTGGCGTTTTATGAAGTTGTCTCGTGTTTATCTGTGAATAGGAGTGAATTGGTGGTGTTTGATAACTGTCACTACCATTTCATCAGGTAAATTGTGTCTCAGTATTCTAGTAATCTCTTTCTCTCCTGATCTCATTTGGAAAGACCATATTACAAACCTTGCTAAAACTGCTTCCCAGAAGCTGGGTGTGATCAACTGCCTCTGGGGGTTCTTTACCCTGCACTGCTTCTTGCTTTGTACAGGGGCACAGTACGTCCATGTATTGTTCGTATGTGTGGGGAGGATCCTCTCACACAGCACTTCTTAACAAAGTAGAAAGGAAAGCCTTTTGTCTCATTAACTCACGTCCACTCACTGACTCATTTGCAATCTATCTCTCTTCACTGCAGTGTTGCATCTCTCTCGCTATTCTACCGCTATTACAATAATCAATGTTCCTCAGAGCTCTCTCAGTGTATACCACCTCCTCTACGTAGAGTACGTAGCACCCGTTGTGCAACACAATCCCATCCCTACTCGGTGCAACTCTCCAATCCAAGAGTGAAACGATATTCTCAAACCTTCTTCTATTCAACAGCTGAGCTCTGGAACTCTCTCCCTGAATCCATATTCCCTTCATCCTATGACTTATATTGTTTCAAACTCTGTGTGTCCAGGCATTTTGGCTCGAACGTTCCTTGATTTTGGCCCTGTCACTATTTCAACTGGGGAGACACTCGTTACAGGCAGTTCTGCCTTTTGTCTCCCTCATCCATATGGACAAAATAATATATATACTGCGTCTCTATTTCCATTTCATTAGTGGTCGGTAGTCAGAGCGTTAGTGAATATAGTTTGAGCCTCATGATATAATTTGTTTCCAAAGTTTAATAAAACTGAGTGTTAGCAGCGTAATACGAAAATGACGCCATCGTGTAAAAGTGTTAAAGTAGTTCTTGTGACAGATGTTTAATAATAATGCAACTTATAGCAGGTCTGACATATCATGCACTCACTCTTAACATTTGTGGACATTATATTATTCTTAGCATATGTAAGAGCATCGTGATTAACCTTTACTGTACCAGCGACGTTATACAGCCGTCCATAATAAAGTCACTCGTCAGTACCAGCGACGGAAGATTGCCGTCAGTACTATGCGGTCCTTATAACTGCCCGTATCGAGAGGTACCAGGTACTGTGACTTATACGCACTGCTCTGAGACCTTGGCAACACTTCTCAGCCTGTATCCAAGCCTGTTGGAGCTAGCTGGGACAGCATTCCTCCAACTTTCAGGGTGTGAGGGTATTCTCTCTTGACTCTGAAGCCATTTTTGCCACAATGCCTGATAATGGAAGGTACATTTATAGTAATACCCTCTGGTACAGTAGTGGTTTATATATGTAAATAATTTTCTTCAGTTGGAATTGAATAATGACACGAATGGGAGGTCACAATTCTTTCGAGTGACTGTATTTTAAGCAATGGCAATTAATATTATTTTCAACCGCGCATAACTTAACTTAACCTATACTCTGTTTCTTCTCAGCTGACGATAAATTTAATCCCTTAGCGGCTAATTTCACGATACTTAAAGGAAAAATATGAAACTCATATGTCTCTGCATCATTATAAGACCAAATTTCTATAATTTGCAGCATATTTCACTAAAACATCTTCAAAATAACTGAAATTTTTTGATGGGATTTTGCAATTTACCTTCAGATGAAAACAACAAAACAGCCTATAGTTCATATAATTATAAGTGTATTGGACAGACGGAGAATGAGTTATGAGAAAGAGCCTATAGACATAGAGCTTGAGTAGAGAACGGCATTGACACCAAAGAGTCTTTTATACAAGCATTTTAACACTGATTGTACCAAATTAGACTATAAATACAAAATTATTGAAATTTGTTAAAGAAGAAAAAGATCTTTTAGATAGAGAAAATTATTGGATTGGAAAATTAATGACTATCTATCCATTTGAACTTAATAATCAAATTAAAGGTGTAGGCAACATATTGTATAAAGACTTTTTAAAATATGATTTTAATAACCCGTACTTTAACTTCCCCGTTAGAAACAGAAGACCATGTAGACATGGTAATAGAAGACTAAATTCATTAAATAAAAAGAAAAACAGGTCAGATATTAACCTGATTGTCAATAATTTGTATTCATTATATATAAATTTCGGAATTAAAATATTAAAAGATTCATTGAAAGGCCTACAAAAGAAAAGTTTTGCTCCTTAGATAGAACATATTCTAAATAATAAAAATAATTTCACCAATAAATTTAAAAAATAGTCTTTGCTTTTATGGGATGTATTAGAGCCAATTCTAAGAAATCCATAGATAACCCTATTAAGGATAAAGTTATATCCACTTTGAATTATTCCTCTAAAATTTTAGACAAAATTAATGTTAACAGTCTAATAAATTCAAAGAAAGTTTAGTCCAAGTTAACGGATGGATATAAAGATTTCAAACCAATAATAGTTTATTCATATGAGCGACCAGTTGGGTCTATTATTTGTAATTGTAATAAAGTTTTAGATAATCTTTCATAAAATGATATTTTCAATAATAATAAATGCATACGTAAAAGAATCGTGGATATGCCAGCTAACAGACGTAATGCATTAATAAAGTTCATTTATAGTCCGATAGGTCATATATTAACAGGTGATGTAGAAATAGTTAAACAATTTGAAAACGACAAATTAGCGGAGCTATGTCAAAAAGGTTATAAATATAGAATAGGGAATGATAAAGTAACATTTGACAAAATGTTAAAAGATATTGTTTTTTCAGTTAATAGATTAAAAGAGCAATTGTTACAAACTAAGAGATGTGATGTGAGGGAGCTAGAAGCATGGTCAACACTATTGATTAAATTAATAAGAAATAAAGTGTTCTCCTTAACCCTTTGGCTGCGGCCTTGTTTGGGCTATTTAGGGCATATTCAGGCACTTCTGAATGATAAATCAAGCATCTGCATTAAATTAAGTGTATTCTGCCGAAAACTAGGCAAAAATAGCTTCAAAATTACACCAGAACGGACCGTATATGTGGTCTGGTTCACCCGCAGTGATCCCAGTGAAATGCGGGAACCCCGCTATTATGTAACACTCGCTCGCTTGGCTGCACTTATAAGAGAGACAGAGAGAGACCCGCGCGAGACACAGCCTAGCTCAGTGAGCCGCTCGGTGCTCTGAGGGTCGGAGGTGGGCCCCTCACGCTCCCGCCCACTGTCACTCGATTTTTAAGTTTTTTACAGGCTTTTAAAGGCTGGAAATTGCTGTAACTTGCCAAAACATTCCAGAACGTCACCCGCAGCGAAAGGGTTAAAAATTGAATTTAATCTTTCTGATTTTGTAAACTATATTATTATAATAAGCCTAACATTGATTTAACAAATTTGCATACACATTTTGTAATCACTACAGTAGATAAAGTCAGTAATAATTATAGCTTCTAGTTTATCTAGAAAACATGAAAAAAGAACTAGGCATTAAAGGTAATAAACTTCATAATAATATTTGCGGTAATTCTGTTTATGAAATGCAGGGAAATGTAATTGTTGATAACATAATTAATGAACATACTAATAAAAATATAACCTTTGATATTAAACTTTCCGATAAGAATAAATGCATTGCTAAATTATACACGTTACCCAAATTTCATAAAAGACCTTATAAATATCGTTATATTGCCGGAGCAAAATTTTCTACCACAAAAACTTTGTTAAAACAAGTCTTACATTGCTTAAAATACATTAAAAGTACTCATAAACGATATTGTGATACCATCAAGAATAGAACTGGCATTAACTATTATTGGAGTGTTGACAATTCAGTAGAAGTTATTGATAAACTCAATACCATGCGGAAAGTTACCTCAGTACATAGTGTTACGTCCTGGGATATATAAACACTGGGCTCTTTCTATTGGACTAGGTATGCGGCAACAAGCAACAACGGAAAACGCTAGATCCAACCCTTATCTATAAACCCAGGCAACAAACCACCCTAAACCGTCAAGAGTCCTGCCTGGACAACAAGGTATCCTATGACTCGGTTACAGGGTGCACACACTATAGACTGCTGATAGTCAAGCAGGCTATATAAAATATCACACAATTAAGTTGACTTAAAGCTTCAAAGAAAAGATAGATAACGGAATTAAATTGCAGAAACAATTAAATAACAAACTAGAAGAAAGTACATTTAACGTTACGTTAATTAATACAACTAATCACCCCTGCGTGAAAGAAGGTGAAAGCAAACAGTCCTCAAAACATCGTACAGGTAGACAAGATGCAGGGTTTCTAAACTGCATGCGGCTACTGTAGGATCTGATGCTTAGCAAAGAAAGTAAGTTACGGATTTAGAGAACTCTTAACTCATAAGCAGGAATAAATACTAGTGATAGGCCATACAGTGTATAATGGCATAGGTATAATTAAATAAAGGCAGCAACTCGCAACATAACCACATACAGGTGTGCTTCTCACTCTTAGTCAGGCAAGCCTGCTCGGACAGAGTCTCTAAGCCACACCCTGACTCACAATGCTCACAAAAACGGTAAACTGTGGCACAATAACAAGCATACAGAGATAATAAACCCCTAGCTGTTAACCTGCCAGGCGGCAGAGGTCTAGCCGGAAGGATATAGGCTTCGGATACCCGGGCTGAGCCACCTGCTCTAGCCTAGGGACGTTCCCAAGTCTGTGCGCCAAATTACTCTAATTGAAAGGGTGCTCTCTTGAGAGACTCAGATCGCAAGTATCTGACTCTCTCCTGGCGACCCTAAAACAAAAGCAAGACGTGCTAGCGCAGTGCTGAGTGGACTAGGCAAGGGCCCTCACACAACACAACGCCAGACACACAGGGACACAGACAAGAAAATGCCCCCAGACTCCCACGGGTATCCTAGTAAAGTCGTGCGAGTCCACAGGACTCGCACCAGCAGACTTTACTTAAAGGATCGCAAAAAGCCTCCCCTCCGGTCTAGCCCCTGCTAACCTGACACAAGAACACACTAGCAAGCATGAAACCACCAAATATGAGACAACAAAAAAGCTTCCTAGGTCTCATTAACAATTACATCTCAGCATAAGGAACTAAATCCTATCTAGTTATCTGAGAGCTCGTCGTTAATACAATAATAGATGTAAGGTCTATCAAGGGGATGGGATAATTAAATAGATTGGTGAAGTAGTGGAAGGAAGGTATACAAAGTAAGAGAGAAAGTTTCTAAGTGGGGTTGAGAGGGATAGATATCAAGGGGGTCCGAAGGGTACGACAGTGAGGTGAGCTCTGAGTCTTGAATCTGTCTGGACCCCACCCTAGGCATGCGAAATACATCCCATGCTTGGCAACACTCAACACAGTTGCCGGGTCAAAATCCTCTACCCCTTGCTTGAGTCGAAACTAAGCCTAACGTTGCGATCAAATTTGCAACATCAGGCTCGTCCCAAGCTAGACTCTCCACGCGAAGCAACGTCCCCCAGCCGGTCTCTCTCTCCCGCTCGTCTCCTCCCACTCTCACTAGACTTACATCTTATATATTATAATGAAACGATCAACTATCGAGAATAAAATATACTAAGATGCGTTGGTTAAGAATAAGGGCAGCTTCAAGCTGTGAAACAACATAAGAATATCCCAGACATTAGTTACATTGTCGTAGGATATATACTAAGGAAAAGCCTGCGGCAGGCTGCCGCCAGCCGGTTTCTAAACGGCTGGGCAGCCGACGCGCGCGCATGCCCGCACGTGGCTACTATGCAGAAGCGTCACACCTCCCCCAAGATATAAGACCCTTGACTAAGTTCTTCATATCTAACAGAAAGCTTCTCATAGTACCACACACTGTTGCGACACGGGGCACTATATATAAACAAAATAAAGACTGTTGCGCTCCACCGAGCAAGTTCAACTAACTTAGCGACAATAAGCGAAAACATTCAACTTAGATACTGCTACAGCATCTTATACAAAATTCTACACGTTATAAAAATAAAGAGTTTTTAAAAGGTTTTTGCTTTTTTAATTTTATTTTTCGGCTGAACTACAGTGACAGCCTATTTTCCTCCACACTCAACCCTCAATCCTGTGGCAGTCTAACCAACATCATCCACCCTTGATAGACAATCCGCTATCACGTTATCAGAACCGGCAATATGGCGTATGTCCAGATTATACTCCTGGAGCATGAGTGACCACCTGGTGAGCCTCATATTCCGGTTATGAAACTGATTCAAGAATTTCAGAGGGTGATGATCGGTATAAACCACTACGACTGATCCGAAAGCAGGAACATATACCTCGAAGTGCCTGAGCGCCAGCACTATCGCCAGGAGTTCTTTTTCAATTACAGAGTAATTCCTTTGTGCACTATTGAATTTTTTACTGTAAAAACTCACTGGATGTTCGATACCTTCATCATCTGTCTGTAACAAGACAGCACCAGCCCCTACGCCACTGGCATCAGTCGCCAGCTGAAAAGGTCTGCTGAAGTCCGGGGCCCTGAGTATGGGGTGGGTACATAAAAGGTGTTTCACCAAGGAAAACTCCTCTGCACACTCAGGAGACCACCGGAACTTCTTCTCCTTAGCTAATAAGTCAGTTAAAGGTGCAAGTACAGTCGAATAGCCTTTGATGAAGCGACGATAATAGCCTATCATACCTAGAAACCGCATGATTTGTTTCTTAGTCGTAGGCTGGGGAAACTGATCAATGGCTTTGATCTTTGTCTGTGGAGGGCACACCTGACCCATCCCCACCTCGAACCCCAGGTACAAAACTGTGGCTTTGACAAAATCGCACTTACCCAGGTTTACCACCAAACCTGCTTCATTCAGTTTATTAAAAAGCTGTCCGATGTGAGCACAGTGACTGATAAAATCATCGTCGTATATTATGACATCATCTAGGTACACCGTACAGTTGGGAATGTCGGCTACAATGTCGTTCATTAATTTCTGAAACGTTGCAGGGGCATTTTTCAGCCCGTATGGCATAACATGGCAACGGTATGTGGCACCGTCCACCACAAACCCACACACCTCTCGCGCTCGCTCAGACAAGGGCACTTGCCAATAACCCTTAACAAGGTCTATCTTAGTGAGGAACTTGGCTTTTCCTATCTTATCCACACTGTCGTCCACGCGAGGGAGAGGGTAGGCATTTGTGGGGGTTAAACCATTCAACCTGCGGAAATCTATACAAAACCGCACCTTGCCATCTGGTTTGGGCTGCAGTGTGACGGGGGAAGTCCACCTTACTGCACCCTCAGAAATCAGCCCACGTTCCAGCATATAATCCAGCTCTTCCCTAAGTGCTGGTAATTTAATAGGGGGAACACGGTATGGCACTGATTTAAAGGGCAGGTGGTCCCCAACATCGACATCGTGCACCGCTTGAGTAGTGAGGCCAGTATGCTCCGCGAAAACAGCTGGGTTTGAATCAAACAAGTGCTGCACAGCTACACGCTGTTGCTCAGGCAGGTGCAATATCAACTCGTGAGCCACTTGTCTAGAATTCCCCGCCCACTGATCCGCGGTGTGACGCCTCCCGGCGTTAGCAGAATGGTTGCGTGGAGCATTGCAGCTAGCTAGCGCTCGCCAGGATGGGGGGATAGGCTACAGTTGTCCTAGAATGATCTGCTTTATTTCATTAGTGTTGTGTTGCCACAGACAGTCTAGAAATGGTCTTTGTTTTGGTCTCTGACCGCGCCTTATATTTTATATTCGCTATAATATAAATGTTGCTTGTGTGGGAGGCGAGCGAGAGAGGGTGAGGGGGTACACCCGGCAGCGAGGTGAGCTATGACGCGGCTCGCTTGGGCGCTGACGGCGTTGGCGGCCGGGTGGTCAACTAGTCCCTTCCCGTCGCTGCCTCGTGTTCTTTACCAGCTCAGAGCTTGCCTGACACGCGTATCGCCTACATCCATTGCAATTCTGTCCCCCATACTCGCTACTTTGCATACTGTTTCTCTCTCTCGACTTCTCCTTTCTCATTCTCTAATCTTTATTAAACTCAACATCCCTTCTGGTTTCAGCATAGACGTTCACCGTCGACCAATCGTATTGTACGCGAGGCTCTCGGATATTTCCATGTATTAGGTTAAGGAGGTATTATGCTTTATTGAGGGTTAGAGAGACAGACTTTTCCGTATGTGTCCTCTCTCGGGAAGGTTGTAGACCGGTATATGTCTCCCTTGCAGGGTGTTGAGTGATTCTTCTTGGTTATCTAAAGCTAGACTAGGGGTAGGGTTACTGTGTCGTCTCCGATGGGTGCAGTGTTAGCTAAGCTCTGCACGACATCGACAGGTACTGTGGGAGCCTAAGTTGTCTTCGGGTTGGTTTACATTGCGAGCACAGCGCTGTAGTGTGAGAGGGCCATAGCCTATCCCTCACAACATAGTGCTGCCTCTTTGTGTTGACTTCTGAGGGATCGCCAGGATAGAGCTAGGTACTAGAGACCTAGATTTATCAAGAGAGCATCCCCGTCATATAACGTAATCTTCATTATACCACCCTCGGACAACGTTAGGCTACGAGCCGCATGCTCGCCCATTGTTGCCCTGCCTTGATACCCCAGCTAGACTTTATTAACTGAGCAGACACTGGTTAGAGATAAGCCCCATTATTATATGTATGCAACATTATTATTCACTGCACTTTTGAGCCGAGGTTGTTGTTGAGTTGCACAACCCGAGTAGGCTGTTGCGTTGTGTCACAAAGCATTTCTTTAGTTGTCGAGCATTACTACCTTTGCGCAGTCTTTATTATTCGCCTGCCTATTATTACTATATGTCCTAGCATTTATTGTGACCCGTATTCTGCATTATAATTGTTCAAGATTCTTTACGAACATCTTCCCAGCATCAGACTTATTTCAGAAGTTTCCAGTTGATGTTGCAGGACTAGCATTGCACTTTCTTTAATACAGGAGTGCCAGTTATTTGAGTATCTACCGTAACGTTAATTAATCACGTTAACTATCTTTTTTTGTGTAACATAATCGAGTAATCTTTTACTGTTTGAGAATAGGCTGTT
The DNA here is from genome assembly GCA_032716605.1 of Paralithodes platypus. Taxonomy (NCBI): domain Eukaryota; kingdom Metazoa; phylum Arthropoda; class Malacostraca; order Decapoda; family Lithodidae; genus Paralithodes; species Paralithodes platypus. The sequence continues at coordinate 35,880,894 of CM064512.1, forward strand.
TCATTGAGCGTCAGCCTAGTGTGTGTGCACCAGTTACCGAGTCATAGGATACCTCGTTGTCCAGGCACGACTCAGGGCGGTAATAGTGTTTTGTTTTCCAGTGTTTAAGGCAGGGGTTAGATCTAGTGTTACCGTTGTTGCTTTTTGCCATTATCTAGTCCAACGTTGAAGAGCCCTGTGTCTTTGAGAACCTGGATCGTAACAAATGGCGACCTAGCTCAGGATCTTGTGAACTAAGAGATAATTGCAGGATTGTTGTGGTCATTTGTTTTATTGAGGAATATAGTGGGCACGTTAGATTTTGTTTTGGCAAAGTAGTATAGCACTTGAGAGTCTTCAGACATTTTTGGCAAGTGAATAGTGCTACATAGGAGCTTGGGTACTTCTTCTTTTTTTTTATAAACGTGAGAATTTTTGGTGGACACCATGGGAGACGAATCAGATCATACTGAGGGTTCAGGGAATGATGCAGGCTCTAATGGGCAGATGTCAGGGGGGTTAGTAACTAGTGAGGAGGCCGGAAAGAAGTTTTTGGAGGTGCCTATAACAGCTGATCGACTAGAGGGAATTAGCAAGTATGGTCTACAGTGTTTGGCTCCCCTCATGGGGCTTAAGGTGGCTCATGGCATCAAGAAAAACGATTTGAGGGCTTGCGTACTGGGGGCGGCTAGTGAGGTCCAGGGTGGAGAGGGTGCTCGGGGACTTCTGCTCGAGCCCCCCCTCCACTCTACTCCCATCGGGACCTCTAGGATGCCGGAGTTTAGTACGTTCCCGCAGGCCGATAGCCGCTGGCAGCGTGGTTTAGGATCGCTGGGTGGGCCTCCAATAGTTGCACCTCCTCCTCAAAGTTTCACTACAGAAATGCTCTTCCAGCTTGAGATGGCTAAGATGCAGGCTGAGCGTGAGGAACGTCTCGCTAAGGCTAAACAACAGACTGATCTCGAACTCGCGAGAATAAAATCCGAGTCGGAGGCTGAGTCTACCAGGTACCGGGCAGATATCGATCTTGAGAAGACTCGGGTGGAAATGACAGGGCAACGTCTCGGTGGTGGGAATTGTGGGCATGATCAGTCTTTGTCGCACCTGTTGAAGCTAGTCCCTGTATTTGATGAGTCGGGTGTCACCGAATTTTTCATGAGATTCGAGAAGAAGTGCCAGGAACACCAGTGGCCTGGGGAGAAGTGGGCAGCCCTTGTTTCCTCTAGACTTGTGGGCAAGGGACTCAAGGCTTATGATGCATTGCCTATAGAGTCGTGTATTATCTATGAGGAACTCAAGGAGGCTGTCCTGAGAGCATACGAACTACAACCAGAGACGTACAGGTTGAAGTTCCGGGGTGTTACCAAGGGTCGGGAGAGCACCCTTTTGGAACATGCCCGGGAGCTGTCCGATGCTTTTGGGAATTGGCTGAGGTCGGAGAAAGCTACTACGTTTGACGACATTAAACAGTTGGTGCTTTTAGAGCAGTTTTTCAAATGCACGGGCGGCGACCTGACGTTAAACCTGAAAGAAAAGCAACCAAAAACTCTACAGGAGGCAGCTGAGATGGCTGACCTCCGGCTATCACTAATTCGTGGGTGCGGGTCTGCCCAGCGTACTGAGGCAGGTAACAAAGGGCGTGACGCCCCACCCCCCCGAGTTAGTGATACACCTTATGCAAACAAGTACAAGAGCCATGATACCAAGACTGACCACAAGACTAGCACCGTCCCGTTTAAGAAGGGGCCGGGCCCTTCCCAGTACCAAGGGAAGCCCAAAGGGGAGTTGGAGTGTTATCATTGTCATAAAAAGGGGCACTTTGCAAGAGTCTGTCCTAGCAAACCACCTACAGCAGCTTTGTCTTTGGCCTGCAACATTGGTGTGTCTCCGAAGTCGTCTGAGTTTGCCCGGGGCAGTTCATCAGAGGCTGAGGCACAGCCAATGCAGAAGCACCTGGGAGGCTCGAACCCTGCTCGGGATGTTTTTTGCGACCATAGAGGGCGGGGTTGCGTGATGTGGGCGGGGCGCAATCATGGAGTAGAGGTCTTGCGTGATACAGGTGCTTCCCAGACTCTGATGAAAAACTTGACTGGCTACCCTATAAACGTGGCTCGGGTGGTAGTGGTGCAGGGTATTAATGCAACTCGGTCATACCCGCTGGTGCGGTTGGAGTTGGAGGTGGATGGTGTGGCACGTGAATTAGATGTCGGGATTGTGGAGAAACTGCCAGTGGAGGGCGTCGACCTTATTCTCGGCAACGACTTTGCAATGCCCTCTTCGGAGGTTCTACCCTTAGTCGTTGCCAAGAGGCCGGCCGATGTGAGTAGGGAAGAGCAAGAGTGGGTCGAGCGGTGCCAAACACAACCCATGGCGTGTGTTGTCACCCGAGCTCGGGCAGCTAAAGTGTCACAGCCTAGTCCTCCGTCTTCAGACCAGCGGAGGAACGATCAACAGGAGGAGGCTAAAGCTGGAGTTGGTTTTAAGAGTTTTGACTCGGCGGCTCTCCTGGGTGATTCAGTATTAGCACCATTACTTAATTCCGGAGTAGCCCCTGGGCCTGTCATCGAGAGTGACGAGGCTGGGCATGACGAGTCTCCACGACAGCAACGTTATGTACATCGAGAGAGACAGAGGGAGCAGCCCAGTATCGGGGAAGGTCATGCATTGCTCCGGGAGCAGTTAGATCGCTTGGCACCCTCAGATATACGTCGGTTGCAACTAGAGGACCCTGAGCTCCAAACGTGTGCTAATGGAGCTGTAGAGCTCGACGAGGACGGCGATGCACAGCCAGGAGATTTTTTTATTTAGAAGGCATCCTCTATAGGCGTTTTCAAGACCCTAAACGTAGTTGGCAAGAGGGGTCCGGAGTAGTGGACCAGTTGGTGGTGCCACGGGAGTGCAGGGATAGCCTACTGAGGTTGGCGCATGATATACCACTGGCAGGACATCTAGGGGTGAGAAAAACGGTGGCGGCTTTAGAAAAATTGTTTTGGTGGCCGGGGTTGAAGGGGCAGGTGGTAACCTGGATAGCAAGGTGTCATACGTGCCAGAGGGTTGGAAAACCTAACCAAACAATTCCGAGAGCCCCGTTGCACCCCATTCCTGTCAGTGGACCGCCCTTCAGTAAGGTCATCATTGATATGGTCGGACCCCTACCCCCTACTAGTGCCGGTAATAAATTTCTATTAACAATCATGGATGTGGCCACTCGTTATCCTGATGCATATCCAATGAGAAATGGCACGGCGAAAACTGTTGTCCGGAACCTGCTCTTGTATTGCTCGCGGTATGGTTACCCGCAAGAGGTGCAATCGGACCAAGGTTCTAGTGTTACATCTAATCTGTTCAAACAAACTATGATTCAGCATGGCATCAGCACTGTCGTCTCTTCTGCGTATCACCCGGAGAGTCAAGGGGTGTTGGAGAGGTGGCACGCCACGCTGAAAAGCATGCTTCGATGTTACTGCGCAGAGAATGGAAAGGATTGGGACCTTGGTCTGCCGTATGTTTTGTTCGCGGCAAGAGAATTACCTGGAGAGAGTCTCGGTTTCAGTCTGAATGAGCTTGTTTTCGGGCATCAGGTGAGGGCTCCTCTCCAAATGGTGAAGGAGATGTGGGAGGGCACTCGGCATATGGTTCTGCGAGATAAGTTGCAACCTCTTGTTCCTTAGCGACAAGAGGAGTTGTTTACTAGGCTGTGGCAGTCCGTCCGCATGTTTGTTGCTTCTCCAGGCCTGATGTACGGGGTAGAATCCGACATGGAGGCTGAAGACAGTGCAAGGCTCGAGTTGGTTCCCTACCGTGTGAATCCTGCTCGACAGCCTGTTGTGAAGGCGGAGCTGGACGGCGTGTGGAGAGAGGGTCTGAGGGATGAGGAATATCGTGAGTGGTCGTTGCCAGTGGCTTTGCAACCTGAGTTTGGTGGCAGAGTCCGTGTGTATGTTGATTGCAAGAGTGTGGAAGCATTATCCCTGACAGCCGCCTATCCATTACCCAGAGTTGACGACACCATAGACCGCTTCGGGGCTGCCTCGCTCATCACGAAGGTAGAACTAGTGAAGGGTTATTGGCAGGCCCCGTTGCCGGAAAGAGCGAAGAGAAATGCCAGTCTTGCGATGAACTGGGCAGTTTATCAGTGTCAGGTGTTGTGCTGCCGGAACACAAGTTGGATGTGTGGCATGCTAAGGGCACTGATAATGTTTTGGCTTTATTTGCAGGAGAACCCTCGCTGTTCAGTCAGTGTCTGTCGTGGGTGGAGGATCCGGGGTAGGCTACCACAGTATGTTGGTATAGCCTCCTGTCTTGGCTCGCGGTGTATTTTTGCGCTGGTGCTTGTTGGCTCGCGTGTGTAGCATCAGCGTAGGGTCGCAGGGCAGGAGTTGTTGGCTTTGATTAGAAGAAAATTAGGCTACATCTATAGTAGCCGCCAAAAACAACATTAAAATAAATTATGAAAAATTAAATAAAAACTTTCTTTTAATAATTAATTTTAAGATAATATTGTAGCTGAGTACTGAGTGCAGATGATTTTCCCTCAGTAGGCTGTGCTTCTTAAAGCTCGCTCTGGGAGCACAATGTTATGAATTAATGTATTATATTTGGGAAGGGTGATAAGATTGTTTTATATAAAAATGTTGTATTTTTTTGTTTTGAGGAACTGAGCTTGCATTCCATGAGAGGCAGAGTGGTTAGGAGTGGCAGATTTTAGCGACATTCTGCCTGTTCAGATATGGGCTCATGGTTGAGTGTCCCATACCTTGGGGGGGGTGTGACGCCTCCCGGCGTTAGCAGAATGGTTGCGTGGATCATTGCAGCTCGCTAGCGCTCGCCAGGATGGGGGGATAGGCTACAGTTGTCCTAGAATGATCTGCTTTATTTCATTAGTGTCGTGTTGCCACAGACAGTCTAGAAATGGTCTTTGTTTTGGTCTCTGACCGCGCCTTATATTTTATATTCGCTATAATATAAATGTTGCTTGTGTGGGAGGCGAGCGAGAGAGGGTGAGGGGGTACACCCGGCAGCGAGGTGAGCTATGACGCGGCTCGCTTGGGCGCTGACGGCGTTGGCGGCCGGGTGGTCAACTAGTCCCTTCCCGTCGCTGCCTCGTGTTCTTTACCAGCTCAGAGCTTGCCTGACACGCGTATCGCCTACATCCATTGCAATTCTGTCCCCCCATACTCGCTACTTTGCATACTGTTTCTCTCTCTCGACTTCTCCTTTCTCATTCTCTAATCTTTATTAAACTCAACATCCCTTCTGGTTTCAGCATAGACGTTTACCGTCGACCAGTCGTATTGTACGCGAGGCTCTCGGATATTTCCATGTATTAGGTTAAGGAGGTATTATGCTTTATTGAGGGTTAGAGAGACGGACTTTTCCGTATGTGTCCTCTCTCGGGAAGGTTGTAGACCGGTATATGTCTCCCTTGCAGGGTGTTGAGTGATTCTTCTTGGTTATCTAAAGCTAGACTAGGGGTAGGGTTACTGTGTCGTTGTCTCCGGTGGGTGCAGTGTTAGCTAAGCTCTGCACGACATCGACAGGTACTGTGGGAGCCTAAGTTGTCTTCGGGTTGGTTTACTTTGCGAGCACAGCGCTGTGGTGTGAGAGGGCCATAGCCTATCCCTCACAACATAGTGCTGCCTCTTTGTGTTGACTTCTGAGGGATCGCCAGGATAGAGCTAGGTACTAGAGACCTAGATTTATCAAGAGAGCATCCCCGTCATATAACGTAATCTTCATTATACCACCCTCGGACAACGTTAGGCTACGAGCCGCATGCTCGCCCATTGTTGCCCTGCCTTGATACCCCAGCTAGACTTTATTAACTGAGCAGACACTGGTTAGAGATAAGCCCCATTATTATATGTATGCAACATTATTATTCACTGCACTTTTGAGCCGAGGTTGTTGTTGAGTTGCACAACCCGAGTAGGCTGTTGCGTTGTGTCACAAAGCATTTCTTTAGTTGTCAAGCATTACTACCTTTGCGCAGTCTTTATTATTCGCCTGCCTATTATTACTATATGTCCTAGCATTTATTGTGACCGGTATTCTGCATTATAATTGTTCAAGATTCTTTACGAACATCTTCCCAGCATCAGACTTATTTCAGAAGTTTCCAGTTGATGTTGCAGGACTAGCATTGCACTTTCTTTAACACCTTACGAGCGGCCTATGCGGTTTATTTATGTGTACCGCACAGCGGGGTGTTTTTAGCCAAAATAGGGCTGTTTACGTGATCATTTTCATGCCTAAATAAGACCCAGAACGTAAAACAAATACCTATCCCTGAAAGGGCATAAACAGAGCTTTCGAATGACACCATAACGATCCTTGTATGATGGATAGTTTTCTTGCAATAACCGTGCAACGCGAGTGCAAAAAGCAGGTAATTCGGTACTTTCAGTACATAATTGAGTATGTAGCGAGTGAGAGAGGGAGGAGGGAGCTGAGATTTGTGTCAGTAGGTTCGCCGCGGTGGTCTGGAGCAGTCATACGCTCGCTAGTCTCCTGCCACCACTTGTCTCTCTCTCTCAGCCACATTACGTGCTGAAATTGCCACTCGAGTTATGTCGAGCGCCGCCACATAGTCCAGCTTTTTTTAACTCGACTTATGTTGCTCGCCGCTAAATAAGGGTTAATACAGGAGTGCCAGTTATTTGAGTATCTACCGTAACGTTAATTAATCACGTTAACTATCTTTTTTTGTGTAACATAATCGAGTAATCTTTTACTGTTTGAGAATAGGCTGTTTTTTTTGTTTTTTTCTATGTGATTGAGGGAGGCAAAAGGCATAACTGCCTATAGCGAGTGCCTCCCCCATAGTTGAAAGAGTGACAGGGCCAAAATCAAGGGACGTTCGAGCCAAAATGCCTGGACACACGGAGTTTGAAGCAATTTAAGTCATAGGAAGAGGGAAAGACTGATTCTGGGAGAGTTCCAGAGCTCAGATGTTGAGTAGAAGAAAGTTTGAGAGTAACGTTTCACTCTTGGGTTAGAGAGTTGCACAGAGTAGGGGTGGGATTGAGTTGCAAGACGGGTACCACGTGCCCTACGTAAAGGAGGTGGTATGCACTGCGATAGCTCTGAGGAACACTGATTATTATAGTAGCGATAGAATAGCGAGAGAGATGCAACATTGCGGCGGAGAGAGAGAGATTGCAGAGAGTTGGTGAGTGGACGGGAGTTAATGATACGAAAGGCCTTCCTTTCAACTTTGTCTAGGAGAGCGGTGTGAGAGGAACCTCCCCACACATGTGAACAATACTCAATACAAGGGTGCACTATGCCCCTGTACAGAGCAAGAAGCTGTGCAGGGGAAAAGAACCCCCTAAGGCGGTTGAGCACACCCAGCTTCTGGGAGGCTGCCTTAGCAAGACTGGTAATATGGTCCTTCCAAATGAGAGCAGAAGAAAAAGAGACACCAAGAATATTGAGAGAAGATGAAGGGTTTTTTGTATTGTTGAAGAATAAGGGATAGTCCGCTGGGAGATCCTGACGGGTAGATAGATGGAGAAATTGGGTTTTGGAAGCATTAAAGTTAACAAGGTTTTCTCTGCCCCAATTGGAAATAGTATTTAGATCAGAATTTAAGAGTTCTATGGCTTCATTACGTTTGTCGTTGAGGGATTGCTGGCTGGGGCGTTCTGAAAAACTAATGGAGTAGTGTAAGGTTGAGTCGTCTGCGTATGAATGGATGGGAATTAAGGTACAGCTAAGGAGATCATTTATAAAAATTAGAAAGAGAATAGGAGATAGGACAGAGCCCTGAGGAACACCGGAGTTTATAGGGTGAGGAAGTGAACAATGGCCGTCCACAACCGCAGCTATGGAACGGCCGGAAAGGAAATTAGAGACAAAGGCACAGATGGAGGGATAGAAACCGAAGGAGGGTAGTTTAGAAATTAAAGATTTATGCCAGACTCTATCGAAGGCTTTCGATATCTCTAGTGCAATAGAAAAAGTCTCACCGAAGTCCCGAAAGGAGGATGACCAAGAGTTAGTATGATAAGAATGAGCTCCAGTAGCGCGACCCTTAAGGAAGCCATACTGGCGATCTGAGAGCAGATTATGAGAAGAGAAATGCTTAAGAAATTTGGAAGCAAGAATAGTTTCAAAAACTTTAGAAAGACAAGAGATGAGAGCAATTGGACGATAGTTGGAGGGTTGAGAGCGTCACCCTTCTTTGGGACAGGTTGAATGTGAGCAAACTTCCAGCATGAAGGGAAGACGTTAGAGGATAGACAGAGACGAAAGAGTTTGCCTAGGCAGGGAGTCAGCACAGAAGCACAGTTTTTGAGAACAACAGGAGGAACACCGTCCGGACCGTACGCCTTATTAGTGTTAAGCCCAGAGAGGGTAGAAAGTACATCTTTAGAAGAGATTAGGATATTAGGCATAAGTAAGAGAGAGGAGGGCGGAGAGGGAGGAATAGCACCGGAATCATCCAAGGTGGAGTTTCTAGCAAAAGTTTGAGCGAAGAGTTTAGCTTTGTCAGAGGAAGAAGTGATGGTTGTGCCATCAGAGTGGGAAAGGGGAGGGAAAGACGAGGAAGAGAAATTGTTGGAGAGGTTTTTGGCTAGATGCCAGAAAGCTTGGGAAGAGCTAGAGTTGGATAGTTCAGTGCATTTATTATTGATGAAAGAGTATTTGGCAAGTCGAAGAACAGATTTGGCTTGATTCCGGGCAGAAACATATGAAGAATGAGAGTCTTGAGTTTTAAGGCGTCGGTACCATTTGAATGCTTCCTCCTTATTGCGGACAGCAGTAGAACAGGCGTGAGTAAACCAAGATTTTTTAGCATTAGTCTGAGAGAAAGAGAATGGAATGTATGCTTCCATGCCCGATAGGATTACCTCGGTAATGCGTTCAGCACTCTCCTCGGGCCCTCGGCCATGGAAGCAGAAATCATTCCATGGGAAATCAAAGAAGTACTGCCGAAGAGCCTCCCAGTCGGCAACGCCAAAGTGCCACAAGCGCCGCCGGCTAGGAGGATCGGGTGGCTGTACTGGAGAGATAGGACAGGTGACAGAGATAAGTTTATGGTCGGAGGAGCCCAAAGGAGAGAAAAGATCGACAGTATAAGAAGAAGGGTTAGAAGTTAGAAACAGGTCAAGAATGTTGGGACGATCTCCGATGCGATCCGGGATACGGGTGGGTTGCTGAACTAACTGCTCTAGGTCATTTAGGATAGAAAAGACGTAGGCTTGTTCACCAGGTGGATCAGTAGTGTGAGAGGAGAGCCATTGGCGGTGGTGAACGTTGAAATCTCCTAAGATGGAGATTTCTGAGAAAGGAGTAATGGATAGAATGTGTTCCACTGTAGAGTTTAGATAGTCAAAGAATTTAGGAAAGTTGGTAGAGTTAGGGGAAAGATAGACAGCACAGAAATATTTAGTAAGAGAATGACAGGAAAGTTTGAGCCATAAAGTTGAGAATTCAGAGGAGTCGAAATCGGGAACACGAGAGCAAGTGAGTTTGTTGTGCACATATGCACAACATCCGCCTTTGGCTTTGAAACTAGGATAGAGAAAGTAGGAGGATACAGAGAAGGGGTTGCTGGATGTTGCTACAGACACCTGGGTTTCGGTGAGGAAGAGAAGATCAGGTTTGTAGGAGGAGAGATGGTGCTCAACAGAGTGAAAGTTAGAGGAAAGTCCGCGAATGTTGCAGAAATTAATAGAAAGAGTAACAGGCCGAGGTCCAGGTAATTGTGTGGGGTCGTCAGGGGATGGTCGGTCGGGTGAGGGGGCATTTATGGTCCCCCCCCCTGGGGACTCCGAGGCTGGGCTAAAATTCATCATTTTGTGTTTTTTTTAATTTTGGTGTGGAGGAATGAAGTGTGGTGTGCATGTTTAGTGTAGTGAAGTGGATAGGAGGAGGAGGTGTTTGTGAGAGCTAGCTGGATTGCTCTCAGTGTAAATGAGGCACAAAGAAAATCAGTAAGAGAGGCCAAGCAAATGAAACAGGAGTTCCAGCGACTCTTTATCACATGCCTATAACCTCACCTGGGTCTAGCCCTGATCGATTGGTGCCTACAATCTCCCCACCATAATCCAGTAATCTTTTACTGTTTGAGAATAGGCTGTTTCATTGAGCGTCAGCCTAGTGTGTGTGCACCAGTTACCGAGTCATAGGATACCTCGTTGTCCAGGCACGACTCAGGGCGGTAATGGTGTTTTGTTTTCCAGTGTTTAAGGCAGGGGTTGGATCTAGTGTTACCGTTGTTGATTTTTGCCATTATCTAGTCCAATGTTGAAGAGCCCTGTGTCTTTGAGAACCTGGATCGTAACAGCGGAAACATGACAATCCCAATTATCCTCCCCCGCAGCTTGACTGTCCCTTCCTCCTTCTCCACCACGATCGCTGCAGATCAACACCTGGACAGTGAGAGGCTCGGAGGGGCGCCTCACATACTCTTTCATCAGATTTACATTGCAAAGTTGGTTATTTTTCTTACGATCAGGAGTAGCTACTAAATAGTCGAGATCAGAAACCTTCCTTACAACCCGATACGGACCAGAATACTTGGCAGACAAGGGGTGTCCCACCAGAGGCAGTAGTATCAGTACCTCCTGACCTACTTCAAACTCCCTCAGCTTCACCTTCTGGTCGTATCTGTCCTTCATCTGAGCTTGTGAACTCTTAAGGTTCCGACCTGCTACCTCCAAGCTCTTTAGCATTCTCTCACGGCTTTCAACTACATACTTTAGAAGCGAGCATGGCTTTGTGACTCCCTCCCAGATCTCCTTGACTATGTGGAGGGGCCCCCTGACCCTGTGTCCAAAAACCAACTCGTTCGGGCTAAATCCCAAGCTCTCCCCAGGTACTTCTCTCGCAGCAAATAAAACGTATGGGAGACCTAGATTCCAGTCCTTCCCATTTTCCATGCAATAACACCGCAACATACTCTTGAGAGTCGAGTGCCACCTTTCCAAAACTCCCTGACTCTCGGGATGGTAGGCAGATGACACCACAGACACTATCCCATGTTGCTGCATGGTCTGCTTAAACAGAGCAGAAGTAAAATTGGATCCCTGATCAGACTGGATCTCCTGAGGGTAGCCATAACGAGAGAAATAGACAAGTAGGTTTTTGACAATAGTCTTAGCCATCCCGTTGCGCATGGGGTAAGCATCTGGATACCGTGTTGCTACATCCATTACAGTTAGTAAAAATTTATTGCCGGCACTAGTGGGGGGCAATGGGCCAACCATATCGATAACTACTTTGCTGAAGGGCGGCCCAATGACAGGGATGGGTTGTAACAGGGCTCTCGGGATGACCTGATTGGGTTTCCCAACAACTTGACAAGTGTGACACTGTGACACCCATGACACGATACTCGCCTTTAACCCAGGCCACCAGAAAAGCTTGCTCAGAGCTGCCTCCGTCTTACGTGCACCCCAGGTGCCCTGCCAAAGGCACATCATGAGCTAATCTCAATAAGCTCTCACGGCACACCCTCGGTACTACTAACTGGTCCACTAATCCTGACCCGCCATCCCACTTTTTCTTGGGATCCTGATGTCTCCGATACAAGATCCCCTCGGACAAGAAAAAATCACCAGGCTGCGCATCCCCATCGCTCTCCAGTTCGATAGCACCATTACCACACGCCCTGACTTCAGGATCTTCCAGCTGCATGGAACATATATCAGCAGGTGACAGATTATCCAAGTTCATCTTAAATAATTTATTTCCACCTCCAATGTCCCGCTGAGCCATCCTTTCCTCACGCTGCGCATAACGATGCTGTCGCAGAGTCTCTTCCTGCCCTGCACCTGCACTAGTGGTGACAGGCCCCGGGGCCTCTCCAGACTCTAACATAGGTGCCAATAATGAGTCGCCAAGAAACACTGCCGGCTCAAAACTCTCCAATTGACCAACACTTCCCGTTTTCTTGTGACCTTTCCTCCGCGGTTTGATAGACTGAGGTGGTGGCTGCAAGGCTCCGGATGTCTGAGAACGCGTCACAACACACGCCATGGTTTGTACGCTACACTTCTCAACCCACTCCTGTTCCTCCCTACTAACGTCGGCCGCCTTCTCGGCAACGACCAAGGGTGAAACCTTAGAAGCAGGCACAGCAAAGTCGTTGCCGAGGAGGAGGTCGACGCCCCCAACAGGCAAGTTCTCTACAATTCCTACATCCAGCTCCTTCGCCACACTACCCACCTCCAGCTCCATCCGCACCAGCGGGTAGGACTTCGTAGCATTGATCCCCTGAACTACCACCACCCGAGCAGCGTTAATCGGCCTACCAGTAAAGTTCTTTAACAAGGTCTGAGAAGCCCCCGTATCACGCAATAGCTTAACTCTTCGCCTTTCGCCAGCCCACCTCACAAAACCATGCCCTCTATGACCCCCAAAGACGTCGCGGACAGGGTTCGAGCCTTCCGGACTCTTGAACACAGGCTGTGTCCCAACCTCTGACGAACTACCCTTGGCAAACTCAGAAGATATAGGCGACACCCCTATGCTGCGGACCAATGACACAACCTTGTTTGGTGGCTTGTTCGGACAAGCATTTGCAAAGTGACCCTCCTTGTGACATGCAAAGCACTCTTTACTCTTTGGTTTCCCTTGGGAGTGGGAGGTACCATTAGACTTCTTATACGAGACGGTATTTGGTTTATGTTCAGTTTTATTGTCAGTGCTAGATGGTGTTGTGTATTTATGTGTATCAAAATTCTTGGGAGGGGGAGGGGTACGATCCTTTGCACCCGACTCACTCCTAGCTGCTGCTCCGCACCCTCGAATTAATGACAGTCGGAGGTCAGCCATTTCTACTGCCTCGTGGAGAGTTCTAGGATTTTTTTCCTTTATATTTAATGTTAAGTCCCCGCTTGTGCACTTAAAGAACTGCTCCAAGAGAACCAGCTCACTCAACTCCTCAAAAGTAGCTGCCCTCTCAGAACGCAGCCAATGTCGTAGTGCATCAGACAAGTCCCAGGCGTGTTCTAGGAAGGTACTATCCTTGGCCTTAGTTACACCCCGAAACTTCAAGCGGTAAGTTTCTGGTTGTAACTCATAGGCCCGTAGCACAGCCTTCTTTAGCTCATCATAAACTACACAGGACTCTAAAGGTAGTGCATCATACACTTTTAGCCCCTTACCTAGGAGTCTTGATGAAACTAATGCTGCCCACTTTTCCTGAGGCCACTGGTGTTCCTGACACTTCTTCTCAAATCGCATAAAAAACTCAGTCACACATGATTCATCGAACACAGGAACTAGTTTAAGTAGGTGCGACAATGATTGGTCCCGATGTCTGTTACCTCCCCCAATATTTCGCCCTGTTACCTCCACTCGAGATCTCTCCAGCTCCCTGTCAGCCCGATACCTAGTAGACTCTGCCTGCAGTTCAGCCTCTCGTATAGCTGTTCTCTCTGTGGCCTCAGCCTGAGCTCTAGCAACCTCAGCCTGCACACTAGCCTGTCTCTCGGCAGCCTCAACCTGAGCTCTAGCCTGTCTTTCGGTAGCCTCAACCTGAGCTCTAGCAACCTCAACCTTGGCCATCTCAAGCCGAAACAACAAATCTGGAGTCAACCCTTGAGGAGGGGAAGGTGCATTTAATGGAGAGGATCCCTGTGATTGAATTCCACGCTGCCATTGACCATCAACTTGGGGGTATGTACTAAATTCAGGCACCCTGACGTTTGATATGGGGGTAGAGTGGAGGGGGGGCTGGGGACCGGGGCCCCCAGTCGCTTCTCCACCCAGGTCTCTCCCTTCTAAACCCAATATCAAAGTCCTCAGCTGATCTTTCCTCATGCCACTTAAACCCTGGTGACCCTGAAGACCTGCCACACACTTTAAGCCATACTTATTCAGCTTCAACACCCTGGCAGCGGTAAGGGGCACCTCCAAAAATCTTCTAGCACCCTCCTCGCTATCGACTAGCCACTCCACAGGTCTTTCTCCCTCCGAGCCCGTATCGTGACCTGACCCATCACTGTGTTCCGATGTATTAGACATGTTTGTGTACTGCAGTAATTATCACGGTTATAGAATGTGCCTTATCTCCTATGCAAGTATGTATATACTAATGTTATTTAAAGTCTTTAATGTGTTATATTGGTTGCTCCAAAAAAAAACTCTATGTCCACTGTATTCCTTTAATCATAAGGAATCTCAAAACAAATGACCTCTATATTCCTCTGTTCAGTAAATCCTATGCAAGGTCGCCATTTGTTACGTCCTGGGATATATAAACACTGGGCTCTTTCTATTGGACTAGGTATGCGGCAACAACGGAAAACGCTAGATCCAACCCTTATCTATAAACCCAGGCAACAAACCACCCTAAACCGTCAAGAGTCCTGCCTGGACAACAAGGTATCCTATGACTCGGTTACAGGGTGCACGCACTATAGACTGCTGATAGTCAAGCAGGCTATATAAAAGATCACACAATTAAGTTCACTTAAAGCTTCAAAGAAAAGATAGATAACGGAATTAAATTGCAGAAACAATTTAATAACAAACTAGAAGAAAGTACATTTAACGTTACGTTAATTAATACAACTAATCACCCCTGCGTGAAAGAAGGTGAAAGCAAACAGTCCTCAAAACATCGTACAGGTAGACAAGATGCAGGTTTCTAAACTGCATGCGGCTACTGTAGGATCTGATGCTTAGCAAAGAAAGTAAGATACGGATTTAGAGAACTCTTAACTCATAAGCAGGAATAAATACTAGTGATAGGCCATACAGTGTATAATGGCACAGGTATAATTAAATAAAGGCAGCAACTCGCAACATAACCACATACAGGTGTGCTTCTCACTCTTAGTCAGGCAAGCCTGCTCGGACAGAGTCTCTAAGCCACACCCTGACTCACAATGCTCACAAAAACGGTAAACTGTTGCACAATAACAAGCATACAGAGATAATAAACTCCTAGCTGTTAATCTGCCAGGCGGCAGAGGTCTAGCCGGAAGGATATAGGCTTCGGATACCCGGGCTGAGCCACCTGCTCTAGCCTAGGGACGTTCCCAAGTCTGTGCGCCAAATTACTCTAATTGAAAGGGTGCTCTCTTGAGAGACTCAGATCGCAAGTATCTGACTCTCTCCTGGCGACCCTAAAACAAAAGCAAGACGTGCTAGCGCAGTGCTGAGTGGACTAGGCAAGGGCCCTCACACAACACAACGCCAGACACACAGGGACACAGACAAGAAAATGCCCCCAGACTCCCACGGGTATCCTAGTAAAGTCGTGCAGGTCCACAGGACTCGCACCAGCAGACTTTACTTAAAGGATCGCAAAAAGCCTCCCCTCCGGTCTAGCCCCTGCTAACCTGACACAAGAACACACTAGCAAGCATGAAACCACCAAATATGAGACAACAAAAAAGCTTCCTAGGTCTCATTAACAATTACATCTCCGCATAAGGAACTAAATCCTATCTAGTTATCTGAGAGCTCGTCGTTAATACAATAATAGATATAAGGTCTATCAAGGGGATGGGATAATTAAATAGATTGGTGAAGTAGTGGAAGGAAGGTATACAAAGTAAGAGAAAGTTTCTAAGTGGGGTTGAGAGGGATAGATATCAAGGGGGTCCGAAGGGTACGACAGTGAGGTGAGCTCTGAGTCTTGAATCTGTCTGGACCCCACCCTAGGCATTCGAAATACATCCCATGCTTGGCAACACTCAACACAGTTGCCGGGTCAAAATCCTCTACCCCTTGCGTGAGTCGAAACTAAGCCTAACGTTGCGATCATATTGGCAACATCAGGCTCGTCCCAAGCTAGACTCTCCGCGCGAAGCAACGTCCCCCAGCCGGTCTCTCTCTCCCGCTCGTCTCCTCCCACTCTCACTAGACTTACATCTTATATATTATAATGAAACAATCAACTATCGAGAATAAAATATACTAAGATGCGTTGGTTAAGAATAAGGGCAGCTTCAAGCTGTGAAACAACATAAGAATATCCCTGACATTAGTTACATTGTCGTAGGATATATACTAAGGAAAAGCCTGCCGGCCGGCTGCCGCCAGCCGGTTTCTAAACGGCTGGGCAGCCGACGCGCGCGCATGCCCGCAGGTGGCTACTGTGCAGAAGCGTCACAATAGCTTCGACTTTTCAACTTTGTATACCAATTTGCCTTTGTATTTAGTATTTTCAGAACTTTGCTTTATTATAGATTTGCATTTTGACAGATTTGAAAGTAGTCGTAATCGTTACATAAATGTTAATTCATATTTTAATAATGCGTCACTTAGCTTTGATCCCACTAGTTCAGTATATTTTGATAGAACTAAACTTAAAGATGCCCGTATATACTGTATATGCCCTTTATGCCCTTTATATATATATATTAAATTCCTCCTTTTCAATACTTATGTTAGATTCGGGCCCTACATTTTCAAACAAATATTAGGAATTCCTATGGGTGGAAATGCTAGCCCTTTAATTGCAGACTTATTCTTGCTTGCTTTAGAATTTAAATTCATGAAAAACTTAGTTGACAGTAGCAAGAAAAATGACATCCCAGAGAAATTAGCACTTGCTAAATTGTTAAATAATAATAGTAGATATATTGATGATATTCTTGTTTGTAATATGTTAAACATTAATCAAGTCGCTAAACAAATTTATCCAAATTTCACCCCCCTCACACAAGGTAACGTAAATGATGAAGTTGACAATTTTCTTGATATAAATATACAGATTGTTAATGAACAGTGCACACTTAAAATATACCACAAAGTTGACGATTTTGATTTTAAAGTAATAAACTTTCCTTTCCCTAATAGTAATATCGATAGTAAAATAACTTATAATTGTTTTTATTCCCAGCTAATAAGATTTTATAAAATCTGTACCAGAGTAGAAGACTTTTGGGATAGAGCTAGGTTACTGTGGTAAACTATCAATGGAAGTTAAATATTACTAAGCTATAATGAATCAAATAAATCAATCTAAATGAAAACTACTCCATATCTAAATTGAATTCAATCTGAAACAAGCTAATTTATATCCAAAGGTCTCGCATAATCAATTTATATATAGGGTAAGTTTATAAGAGTTAATATTAGCCGGGAATTAACTCACCAATAGTTCCACGTGGCAATGAGGCAAGGGAGAACGTTTTACCCAATATGGCGGTGGACAATGGGGAACGAGACTTCGGTCCCGAGACACGAGTCAAGTTAAAGAAAGAATAAATGATTACATGGGAATGGACATGATTATTATGCTTATCTGTCAGTCAGTCATGGCGTCGATGAGAGCGTCGTGATGGTGTAGCTGTGTGTATTGCTGACAGTGTTTTGTGATTAGAGGCTCAAAAGCGCGATCAACTGAGGGCGGAAAATAGATGTTAACTGGTTGGTGTTCGTGAAGGCTCTGCTCTTCCTCAAAGGCACACCTTGCTGCCTTTGCAAACGCCAGGAGCCCAAATTATCGTACCGCATCTAGGTTGCTCTATACGATAAATTATATTAATATATACGATAAATTCATATATACTACATAAGACCATGGCAATATTGCTTAATAACATATTAGGCCTTTTATAACTTAACTCTTTTACAATCTTATAATATATGATCTACTCATCCTACGCCGTGCTGCAGGAGCGACCGTGACGTCACAGAGACATACGGGATCACAAAGAGTCATAGCCTATCGTATTTACGATACACTCCCCCAACAAAAAAAGACCTGAACCCCACCTTAAACTTAAAGTTGCCCAGAGGCTATCTTCTGACGCCACAAGTCGACGGCGCTATCAGCAACGCGTCTGGGACGCGTCCCGGTCCGAGAATGACCACCATCAGTAAGAGGTGAGTCGTTCCTTTGAGAATCCTCGGACCCAGCAATAACAGGTGGAGCATCAGATTGCAATGCGGAATCGAGCTACAAACCGTACAAACGTGCCATAGGACGAACAGTAGTTCCAGTGGCTGTCTTCAATAGCGCCACCCGCTCTACAGAGTCTGCCCCCTTGTATACCTCCAACACGCGGCCCAATTTCCAGTATAAACGAGGACTATCTTCTTTAATTAAAACAACTTCACCAACTGTAGGTGCCGTTGGTCTACCAGAGGGAGGAACACTCCTTTCCCTCAATGCTAGCAGATATTCACTAATCCACCGTTTCCTAAAATCCTCGAATATCCTGGATATATACTGGTATCTCTTAGACCCCGCTACCACAGACTACAACGAGGGATCCTCTAACTCTACTATGGATTGGAAATCAGATGGAAACGCAGTCAATGGTTTCCCATATAGCAAGTGAGCTGGCATTAATGGTAGTAGTTCTTGCAGGTCGGTGTACACATATGTAAGCGGGCGATCATTTACGACTGCCTCTATCTCTGTGAGAACTGTCGTCAACTCACTCTTCTTTAATAGAGCACGTCCTACTACCGCTCTAAGTCCTGACTTCACTATGCCGACACACCGTTCCCACATTCCACCAAATCAAGGTGCCTTAACTGGAATGAACCTCCATTCGCACTTCTTCTCTCCTAAAAAAGTGATGATAGTAGGATCACTACTCATATCCTTTAGATATTTTGATGCTTGGACATAAGTGGGAGCATTGTCGCTAAGAATGAGTGGAGGGAATGAACGACGGGCACAAAAACGTATAAACGCCAGCATAAATTCTTCGCTAGACATATTATCACATAGTTCTAGGTGTACCGCTCGAGACGTTGCACAGGTAAACAATAATATATAAACCTTCTCATGCTCTCTCGTCTTCAATGCCCCTGTGTAATCTAACCCTACAGCTTGGAAAGGTTCTATGTGCTTCACACGGCATTCAGGTAAAGGTGGAGCTGGTCCAGTTGCATATGGTTTACCTTTTAGTCTCTGGCATATTACACACTTTCTTACTACGCGTCGAGCTACTTGTCGAACTCTGGGTATCCACCATGTGAGACATAAATTTGATATAATATGACATACCCCGTAGTGTTTTACTTCCCTATGTGCACGTATGATCAATAGATCAGTAACGTGATGTCATGTTTGCATAAGTATAGGGCGGTTTGTGCCGTCTGGTACACCCGACCACTTCAGGTGACCTTCACATCTGATAAGGCCATTGTCTAGGTACAACCTTAGTTGACGCACTATATTATGCATTAATGTCTTATTCGAGCTTTGCATGGATTCTAATTCATTGGAAAAGGTTTCTACTTGAACCCATTTGATCAAAGTTACTTCAGCTGCTTTAAATTCACGAGCATCAATGTTGTGACCCCTGTTGCAGAGTTGGCCCGTTACTTTCAGCTTGAGATTGGATACATATCGCAATACCCAAGCTACATCTCTGACTAGTTTATTATAGTCACCGAATCTTGCCCACTCTATGATTGGACCCGGTGGCTCATTTGGTTGGGCTGTAACTGCCACTGTTTCCAGTGGCAGAAGTCCCTCACCAACAGCATGCCAAATCGTCCATTCACTTGCATGGAGCAGCCACTTTGGACCATGCCACCACAATTCGGACTTCACTAACTGGCTAGCCGTTATACTCCTAGTTATGAGATCACTAGGGTTTTCTTTTGTATTTACATAATGATAAGCAACGTCTGGCAAAACGGCTCTAATTTCATCTACCCTATTCCGCACATAAACGGGCAGAGACTTCTTGCTATGTATCCAGTTGAGTGCGACCTGACTATCGCACCAAACGTGAACGATTTCAATATTCAATTCGCTCTCGTATGCTGCGCGTACATGTTGCACCAGACGTGCTAATAGCAGCATGGCATTCAATTCCATTTTAGGGATAGTTACCTTTTTAACCGGGGCTACCTTGGCCCGGGCTGTAACTAAATGTGCCCCAAATGAAGTAATGACATATATGGCTACCCCGTATGCCGTGGCGCTAGCATCGCAAAACGTGTGTAACGTAACGTCACCATACGCCGCCACTTTACGAGGTATAGGTTTAGTACATAGGATGGCATACTCATTCAACAACAATGTCCCTTGGTCATTCAGGTCCTCGGGCAAACTGTCATCCCATCCTATTTTACGTCTCCAAACTTCCTGCATTAGAATCCTAGCTCTTATGGTAACGGGTAATGCTAGACCCAAAGGATCAAAAAATTGCGCAACTTTGCTCAACAGACTTCTTTTGGTGTGCGCTCCTGTCTGCTGAGCAAAAGACCTTGTTTGATAAGTTAGTATGTCATGTTTAGGTTGCCAGATCATCCCCAAATGTCTGAACTTTTCCTGGTTAAGAGATGCCGTACCGTCCACCTGTATCAAACTCTGAAGATCTTCACTATTAGTAACCCACTCGCGGAGAAATAGATGTGCCTCTGCAAACAATCTGCGTGCTTGCCAGTATGAATATAACAAATCATCCTGACTAACGCTAAAACCCTGCAAATTGTCTATATATAATCCACGAGATAGTTTACTTGTGTCCTCATGAGTATCAGCTAGATGTTTTTTGATTTTGGCATTTAACAAAAATTGTGAACACGTGGCCCCAAAGAGTACAACCCGAAAACGGTATATTATGACCGGACTTTCAGAGTCGCTAATGTTGCTGAACCAAAGAAAGCGGGTAACATCTCTATCTTCCTCCTTTAGCTTGACCATCAAGAATGCTTTCTCGATGTCACTGGTATAGGCGTACTTCCCCAGCCTAAACCGCAATAGATGTTGGGACAGGTCCGACACCATGGACGGACCTGTCAACAGGCAGTCATTTAGACTGGGTTGTTGACCTTGATGGGCAGAGCAGTCATACACCACCCGTATTGGTGTGGTGACGCTGTCTTTTCTTACCCCATGATGGGCCAGATAGTGAACCCTACCTTTCTTAATCGGTTCCTTGACATCGACTCTCTCAATAAAGCCCCTATCTTCATAACTCCGAAATACATCGTCATACGCCTGGCGCGTGCTCGGTTCGTTAGACAATTTCCGCTGCAATGCGCGCAAGCGACCTAATGACAAACCATAGTTGGTAGGCAGGCTTATCTCACTGTTCTTCCAGGGTAAACTAACTTTATATTGCTTGTCTGAGGCACAGTAGCTCACAGACTCGTCAAACCTTTGTAGCGCAACTTCTGAGTCATAATCACTCTCCATAGGATTAATGCCTATGTGATCCAATATCCACAGTCGTTCCAGGTCGAACTCGGCAGCCATCTTAGGGTCACTAGGTTGCGAATCCTCCCTTCCCAACTCCTCTGCCGCAGTTACATCGACTCTCTATATCGAGACCGTGTCGACCAGGACCTATGACTGTGTAGTATGCACCTTTCCGCTCATGCAATATCCAAATTTAGTGGGGATTAAAATTACACCGCACATCTTTTTAAATCCAGGGTATACTACATCATAATAATGATCCACACCAAGTAGAACATGCACCTCACTCTGATTTCCCATGGGATCTGACAAGTTAACCCCCTTGCTACGTAATGCGTGTTCCACCTGCTTCACACCTACAGATACATATTCTGGTAGGGTGTCTACTACGATACAAGTCATAAAGTACCGGTTTTTATGGTAGAAATATGAAATCTCCGCTATCTCGTAGTCTTGCTTATCAGTAACCCCTGTGAAGCCCTGTAATCGAAGAGTCTCAGCCCCTACGATTCGGTGCTTCAGTCCCACTAGTACGGTCCTCTTTATAAAGGAACGTTGAGACCCTTGATCTAGAAGTACCCGACAAACTTTGTTACTGTCATTACCTTCCATGGGAATCTGTATTGTGGGCAATATAGTGGTGTCTTGCGTGCTACCTAGTGCCACAGTTGTAGTACCCTCTGTTTTGACGTCTTTGACTTTATCTGCTGTAGGACACAACTTATCAAAGTGATGTCCTTTGCAGTGGCGACAAGGCCTTAAGTATGTAGCAGTACATTGTCCCTGCTTACCATGTTCCTTACTTAGACAACCTACACGTAGCTTCAATCTTTTCGCCTGTGCTAGTTTTGTCTCATTTGTTGGGTACTTTACGCAGAAACTCCATTTATGTTTGTTATTACATAGCTTACATAGAATCTGAGCAGGTTTCTTATACGTACCCTCTTTCTTTTCTTTAGTCCCCACTGTCATGCTTACTGTTCCCCTCTTCTCCACATTCTCACTCCCTCCCGACACATACATTCTCCCTTTGTTCAACTGTAGATTATTGATTTCCTTACTGAACTGAGTTTTGAACTCCCCCAGGTCAAACGATCTAACCTTGTCAAGTATTGCCATAGGAAGCTTTTGATGCAAGATAATGACTATCATTTCCTGTTTGGTGAGCCCTAGGGTGTCTAGCGATCAAGTGTGGCACCCCATATTTGCCCTGAAATTTGTTAACTCCACAACCTTATACTGTGGTTCTGCGAGCCTTAATAAGGCAACGACATGGGCCATCTTCAACTGCTCTTGATCCCCGTATGTGGACTTTAATAATTGTACTGCCTCAAGATAACTACCACCCACTACCGCAAAACCCTCTATCAAATGTAAGGCCTCTCCTTCCATTTGTCCCTTCAGATAGTGAAACTTGCGGACATTATCCAAAGAGGATTCATGAACTGTAGACCAAAATAAGTACCCAAAAGCTAACCACTCAGTCAATTTGCCCCCTAATGTAGGAAGATTGAGCTTTGGGAGGTGTACAGTGTATTTTGGGTCAGCCCTTCTATGGGCCTCATTATCGCCTCCCTTCTTACTTGCGACAGCACGCTGTAATATGTGCTTCGCTCTAAAGACAGGTTCATCATAGAGGGCACGATTATCACACTCTGTAACTATCTCTTCCTCCTCTATCATGTCTGCCACAATCACCTCACTCAGAGCCATAATACGACCGTGGGTAGCCTGGACGTTTTCTAATCTAGCTTCCAATTCCTCTAGTTCAGCATTAGTGATGACAGTGTTGACATCCACAATTAGCCTATTTAATACTCCCCGAAGCCCCGCCCTTTGATTTTTAGGGGCCTTGATCAGCACCCCACTAGACGGTGTCTCTTTATTGTCTTTATTCATTCTGCATGTAAGCCTATAGGCTATGTATTTAAATGTCACAAAAACAACGGCAAAATAGTAGTCTAGTTAAGAGATGCCGACCGGCGGACTTCTATGTTATGGAGAAAAAATAGTACACGAAATAGCAATACCTACTAAAGGATCATATTGAACAAGAAAAAATGTTAGGTCAGGTCATATGTCACAGGAAGTCTGAAATGTAAAAGAAAATTATTGGGGGAAGATGATGGGTGGGATGCAGGACTTAGGCAGGTGCAACGATGTGACCCTGCATTCCGGCTCTAACCATCGCTTGGCTAGCCTTGCCAGTTTATCATAGAGTTGTTCCTGCATCCTGTTATATGTCCCCTTGTTCATTGCCTTAAAATCCCTTACTGGTAGCTAATTCCCGAGGTCTGGGCACCAATGTGGTAAACTATCAATGGAAGTTAAATATTACTACGCTATAATGAATCAAATAAATAAATCTAAATGAAAACTACTCCATATCTAAACTGAATTCAATCTGAAACAAGCTAATTTATATCCAAAGGTCTCACATAATAAATTTATATATAGGGTAAGGTTATAAGGGTTAATATTAGCCAGGAATTAACTCACCAATAGTTCCACGTGGCAATGAGGCAAGGGAGAACGTTTTACCCAATATGGCGGTGGACAATGGGGAACGAGACTTAGGTCCCGAGACACGAGTCCAGTTAAAGAAAGAATAAATGATTACATGGGAATGGACATGATTATTATGCTTATCTGTCAGTCAGTCATGGCGTCGATGAGAGCGTCGTGATGGTGTAGCAGTTTGTATTGCTGACAGTGTATTGTGATTAGAGGCTCAAAAGCGCGATCAACTGAGGGCGGAAAATAGATGTTAACTGGTTGTTGTTCGTGAAGGCTCTGCTCTTCCTCAAAGGCACACCTTGCTGCCTTGGCAAACGCCAGGAGCCCAAATTATCGTACCGCATCTAGGTTGCTCTATACGATAAATTATATTGATATATACGATAAATTCATATATACTACATAAGATCATGGCAATATTGCTTAATAGCATATTAGGCCTTTTATAACTTAACTTATTTACAATCTTATAATATACGATCTGCTCGTCCTACGTCGTGCTGCAGGAGCGACCGTTACGTCACAGAGACATACGGGATCACAAAGAGTCATAGCCTATCGTATTTACGATAGTTACTATGCAGACTCTTAGTAGACAGAAGTTTTGTTGCAAGTAAATTGTTGCATAAATTTTATCTTTTTAAGGTAAATTATTGTGACTGTATTTTAAAATTTGATATAAATAATTTTAATCAAGCATTATTAACTTGAAGGTTCTATTATAACCTCTGCTTATTTTTTGTCGGTATTTATTAATATATATTTTTTCTATTGTTATTATTATTATTTGTATAATTAATTGTTCTTGTTAATTAAAAGAGAACTCTTTTGTTTAAATAAATCTATTGTGCCTTCTTCATATTTTCAAATATTTGTATTTATTATACTGTATCTATTCATTGTCGATAGTAAAAATTGCTTGCTTTTGCGATTTCCTTAGTTTATTTGTACAATAAATGTCGGTTATTAGTAGGGTAGTAATTGTTAGGGGTCACTTGAAGCATGCTATGCTTACAGGTACCTACCCGATAGCACTATCGTACTGACTAGTGATGTATGTTTTTGTACTTTTGTTGGTATCTTATCAAATTGCAAATTTAGCTTAATAATAAATTTGATATAAATTGTAGTTTCTTTATTCAAACAGATTTTAGTTAAATTTACCAGAACGTCCCGAACTTCCCAAATTGACTAATTCCTTGAACATGACGAGGTGCATTGTTAAACACAGTGTTGATATCTGATCTGATCAGAGTTTCATGTCATTCACAGGAGAATTAGTTACGACATTATGAATGTCGTGATAGATTGCTTCATCGTCTGAGTATGGTCTATCATATATTATAAACTTACCCAGACTAAGACTATGCTATGTAGTTATAATTCCAAGTTAAATGTTTTGCTCAGTAATGGTTCAAGAGTAGCGAGATCAATGTCAAAACTCGACGGCCATAGCTGAGATGCGACGTAGTATGTGATTTCAGTGTCTGGGCGGCGACTTTTTGTATGTAAACATTGTCTATTATATACTGTATATCCTATATCCATAAACATGTAACACATACATTTTATTAGGCACATTCTGCATGTTATTGCAAGTATTATCTGTAAATTCGACCTGTCGAAATTTGGTGTTGTCATATGGTGAAATACAACCATTTTCTTCTGGTACCTAAAAATTTGAACTCACTTGAGTGTACGGTGAGTGATTATTGTAGATGGGACACGGTGATTATATCTCCTGGGCTCTTATACAGTATCTGTTGCAGTGCTGCTGAAATGGTTAAATGAAGAGAGAGGAGTACAAATGAGTACAAAGGAAATCAAGCAACAACAGATCTAGTGACCCTTCTAGGCTGCTTGTCCTCCAAAACACTGAGGATCAAGTGTCCAAACAGTGGTTTAGAGTGGGTAAGGGAACTACTGCCCTGGAACTAATGTCCGTGGCAGGATTAGGAAGTTAGTAGGACAGATGGGTTAGTAACATAACACAGTTATAAGTGATCTTTCGTATATCTGGGAAAAAGAGACTACGTCTTAGTAATATACAATATATACGCAATAATCCTTGATGAATTTGAGGGGGGAATAAAATAAAGTTATTCATTTACAAACGCAGTCAGTGGCGGGTTTGATGCAAGATATTTGTCTAGGCGAAGTTTAAGGGATTCAACGGTGCTATAGTCTATAGCATCTCGTGGAAGCCCATTCCACAAGCTAACAACTTGATTGAAGAAGAAATTCTTAGATTCGTGTGAGTTAAAAGATTTACCAATAATTTTGCAACCGTTTCCCCGCGTGTATTTAGATTGGTTGATAATAAAGTACTTATTACAGTTCATGTTGTCGATGCCTTTGATCATTTTTAACACTTGAATTAAGTCGTCTCTTAATCTGCGCTGGGTTAAAGGAAACTGATTTAATTATCTACGACGCTCCTCGTATGGTTTGTTCTTTAGACTAGGTATCATTTTGGTAACTCTACGTTGAACTCGTTCTAGCTTGTAATTTATTTCTATTTGGTAATAAGGGCACCAGGATTGAACGCAGTATTCCAGAAGAGGGCGGACTAAGGAATTGTAAAGAGTTACGATAAATTCTTTGGATTTATGCTGAAATGACCTGCCTATAAAGCTAATTATTTTGTTTGCCTTCTTTAACAACTTCTTAACATTGTTGACTCGGTTTTAGGTTACTCGATATTGTTACTCCCTGATCGGTTTCTCTGTCTACAGTCTTAAGCTGAGTGCCATTCATCGAATAGTTTGCTTCATCATTTCGGTATCCGATATGTAGTACTTTACATTTATCCGCATTTAAACTCATTTGCCAAATTTGGGCCCAACATGACAACTTATCTAGATTGTGTTGCATATCATCAACCTGTTCTTTTAAGAGTACGCTATTTCCAATGTTTTTATCGTCAGCAAACTTTGAGATTGTACAGGTGAGACCCTCATCTATGTCGTAGATGTAAATTAGAAAGATAATTGGTCCTAGTATCGATCCCTGGGGTACCCCGCTAGTTACATTGGTCCATTTAGATGCCTTACCATAAATGACTACTCCTTGCTTTCTGTCGCTGAGCCAATTTTCTATCCATTTCATCCCACTGTCTTGTATTCCATGCGCTTGTAGTTTTAGCAGTAAACGTTTGTGGGGAACTTTGTCAAAGGCCTTTTGAAAATCAAGGAATATAATATCTACAGCTTTACTCTCATCATAGAGGTTGAGGATATCGTGGAAGAAGTCTATATAAGAGGTTTGTTAAGCAGGAACGTTTGTTACAAAAGCCGTGTTGATTATCTTTAAGTATGTTATTTTCTTTTAAGTGATTTACGAGTCTGTCTCTTATGAGTGTTTCTAGCATTTTACATACAACTGAGGTTAAGCTAATTGGACGATAGTTACTGGGTAGGGATTTGCTGCCTTTTATTTAATATCGGTGTTACAGTGGCTAGCTTCCACTGATCAGGCATAGTTCCAGACTGCAAGGATTTATTGAATAGCAATGTCAGTGGTGTGGGGAGCTCATCCTTAGCTTCCTTTCGAACTCTAGGTGAGATTGTATCAAGTCCAGGCGTTTTATTTACTTTGAGTTTATCTAAACATTTCAATACTTCTCTCTCTGTAATGGTGATATTGCTTAGAACATTAGAATTATCAATTTGAATTTGCAATGCTGTAGGGATGTCACTGAGGTTTTCTGTTGTAATAAACTGATGCAAAAAAGGTATTGAGGGCATTACTCATTTGTACTTCGTCTTTGGTGTATTCTCCATTTTCATATATCAACGGTCCAACAGTTGAAGTAACTACTTTTTTCTTTCTGATATAACTATAGAATTATTTCGGGTTTGTTTTACTTTGATTCGCAACATGTAATTCCAGGGTCTTTAGGAGAGAGAGAGAGAGAGAGTATGAAAACAAATGTAGACTTATTAGTTTATGATATTTTGCCATAAAATTAAGAATACCATTGGCCTGAGGCTGGTGATTGAGTTACCTTTGGCAACAAAAAACGGGAGCCGGAATTCGAGGGTGATTGGTGGGTTAAAATACTGAATCTTCATCGGTTCCTCTCAAATGAAACAGAAAGAAAAAGTGAGATTTATCAAGCATGTATATAGATTTCTTCCGTTGTCTTACAAATATAATTTCAGGCTGACATATTTGATTAGATAATTCATTATCACCACCATCAACATCCTCATTCGTACATTTTGTTGACACAATCAGAGCTGGTAGTAATACCATAAACGGTAAACGGTAAGGCATCTAAATGGACCAATGTAAGTAGCAGGGTACCCAAGGGATCGGTACTAGGACCAATTATCTTTCTAAGTTACATCAACGACATAGATGATGGTCTCGCCTGCACAATCTCAAAATTTGCTCACGATACAAAAATTGCAAATAGCATACTCTCAAAGGAACAAGTTGACGATATGCAACACAATCTAGATAAGTTGTCATGTTGGGCCAAAACTAGGAAAATAAGTTTTAATGCAGATAAATGTAAAGTACTACATATCGGATACCGAAATGAGAAAGCAAACTATTCGATGAATGGCACTTAGTTTAACCCCTGTCAAACGGGGACGTTTGTAACTTCTACCTGCCTGGCGGGCATATTTACCCTTAACGAGCTTCATTCCATGCTCTTTTTCATGCATAAACAAGAGCCAGAGCGTAATACAATTATGAATCCGTGAAAAGGCGATAATAAAGCTTTCCAATGCCACCTGAATCATCCTTGTATGACCACGGATTCTCTTGCAACAATTGCGCAACACGAGGGCAAAAACCCTAAAATACGGTAAATTCCTGATTTTTTTCCTTGCCTCACGAGGCGAGGGGTGTGGAATGTTGTGCTGGGGAGCTCAGTCACCTCACTTGGTCCATGCCGAGCGTCAGAGCCCGCCTACTGTCCTCCCAACGCGTGGACTCTCTCTCAGAGCCGATAATGTGCTCAACATCCCACCCAGATATTGTTGGGTCCTGCAGGGGTGGCCATGGTTCTCTCGCCCGACATATGTGGGGCCCCGCGGCTGGGGTCTTATGACTATAGACAGAGAAACCGATCTGGGAGTAACAATATCGAGTAACCTAAAACAGAGTCAATAATGTTCAAACAATGTTCAGAAGTTGTTAAGAAGGAAAACAAAATAATTGACTTTATAGGCAGGCCATTTCAGCATAAATCCAAAGAAGGTATCCTAACTCTTTACAATTCCTTAGTCCGTCCTCTTCTGGAATACTGCGTTCAATCCTGGTGCCCTTATTACCAAAAAGATATGGACAAGCTAGAACGAGTTCAACATAGAGTTACCAAAATTATACCTAGCCTAAAGAACAATCCATACGAAAAGCGTCTTAAAGAATTAAATCTATTTCCTTTAACTAAGCGCAGATTAAGAGGCGACTTAATTTAAGTGTTCAAAATCATCAAAGGCATCGTCAATATGAACTGTAGTAAGTACTTCACTATCGACCAATCTAATTACACACGGGAAACGGTTGCTAAATTATTGTTAAAACTTTTAACACACACAAATCTAAGAATGTCTTTTTCAATCGAGTTGTCAACTTTTGGAATGGGCTTCCCCGAGACATTATAGACTGCAGCACCGTTGATTCCCTTAAACTTCGCCTAGACAGATATCTTGCATCAACCTCGCGACTGACTGCGTTTGTAAATGAATAACTTTATTTTATTCCACCCTCAGATTCATCAAGGATTATTGCGTATATATATTACTAAGACGTTACCCTCTTTTTCCCAGATATACGAAAGATGACTTATAACTGTGTTATATTACTAACCCATCTGTCCCCTACTAACTTCCTAATCGCGCCACAGACATAGTTCCAGGGCAGTAATTCCCTTCCCAATTGTCCTTTACCCACTCTAAACCACTGTTCGGACACTTGATCCTCAATGTTTTGGAGGACAAGCAGCTTAAAGGGGTCACTAGACCTGTTGCTGCTTGATTTCCTTTGTACCCTTTGGTCTGAAGGCTAACTAGGCTTTGACACAATTAATTATTTAACCCGTACAGTACAGTGGTGAATTATATATTCTGCTTTGGGTAACCAATAACGAAATATAATAAGATTTCGAAGAACCTTTGGAGCTTAATATGTTGTCTACTGTTATCTATAAAAACATGAAAATGTCGTTGCCGAATAATTCTGAACAATACTAAAATATCTTTAAACATGTGGTAAGGAAGCGATTAAAAAAAACATGTTGAATATCTTTTCTCTTTCAATATCTGAGGCAGTATTAGAGATGGTAATAATAATGACAAGAGTGGAAGTGGAGGGTTGGCCGATATTCAACCAGAAGACCGGACAATTGAAGGCAATGAAACTAGGAGAGGATATGGGTCACGGAGGCTGGGAAAAAAAACGAAAAAACCCAGAAAAAACAATCTGATGCAGAGCTAGCATTTTATAGGCATCTAATTATTATGTTCCTTCCAACAACCAACCATACTCCTAAAATCGATTAATGAAATTTACAAACACATGTGGCAGTCCGTGGATTCGAACCCAGGATGTTCACACCGAAAATCAACACCTTATACATCACACCACGAAGACAGTTAATTGAGAAGAGCAATAGGTATAATGTTGGCACATTTTGGAACCTAGCAAAATATTTAAATGTAATTGCCTGTCAGATAATATATAGAAACTTCAGAAAATATCACACGCACACACAGCTCTTCCTTCTCTCGATATAAAATGTGTACCCCCCCCCCCCCCACCCCACACACACACGCACACCTCCACACACAGATACAAACACCGAATAAACATGCACCCCTCCCAGTGTAAAGGCCAACGTCTTTAGATAACCCCCCCCCCCCTATCAATATGAAAGTGCACTCCCCTCCACCTTCACCCCCCCCCCACCCCCACCCCACGTGCCTCAGCCCAGCTCTCCTCTATTTAATTTCGAGATGTTTTGTGGACTGATTGTTTCCCGTAAAAGGTACTGAACAATAATTGGAATAGTTCAGTCCATTGGCCTGAGTGGAATTTTTTAATCAAACTATGTGTGTGAGCTTGCGTGTTTGTGTGTGTGTCAGCCCTCTCGGCCTAAATCCTGGTTTGAACTACTAAGTGCCCTGGACCACTTGCCGCTACTGTATGTATCAATTGCTGTAACATTTGTGGCCTTCCTTCTAACTTCCTATCTGTGGAACACCATCTCTCTTCTACCAAACCAGACTTACTTTTCTTCACTGAAACCCAGTTCTCTAAGGCAACAGAAGTAGGGGGAAAACGTGCCAGAACAGGAGATGCCAGAACAGCAGATGCCAGAACATCAGATGCCAGAACAGCAGATGCCAAAACGGCCGATGCCAAAACAGCCGATGCAAAAACGGCCGATGCCAAAACAGCCGATGCCAAAACGGCCGATGCCAAAACAGCCGATGCCAAAACGGCCGATGCCAAAACAGCCGATGCCAAAACAGCCGATGCCAGAACGGCCGATGCCAGAACAGCCGATGCCAAAATGGCGGGCGGGCGGGCGCGGCGGTCGGAAGCGGGCGGGCGCGGCGGTCGGAAGCGGGCGGCCGCAGGGGCGGCAGCGGGAAAAACCAAAACGACCAAACCCAAAACGGCCAAACCCAAAACGGCCAAACCCAAAACGGCCAAACCCAAAACGGCCAAGTTATATATGTGCTCAAACCTCGTAAAGGTCTTAGTTAAATAGAAGCCAACATGATGGAAGCATTCACCTCCGATGCTCTCGACATATTCAAACACCCCGCTCGCGTAATAGTAGCGGGGTACAGCAATTCGGGCAAATCTGAACTGGTCAATAAACTTATAACCAAGTACCATAATAAATTTAAAAAGATTGTTATATGCGGCCTTGCCACGCATCCTCTACAGCATGATAAAGAAATAGGGTCTAAGGTAACCGTGCATCCAGAAATAGTGAATCCTATAAGCGATGAGGATACTTACGATCAAAGAGGAACCTTATTTGTCCTTGACGATCTATTTATGGAGGCTGTAAAAAATAAATTTGTCGTTGACGCTTTTACCCACGGCCGACATAATAACATTTCATGTATCTTCATAACCCAAAACCTATACATGGGTGGTAAACATGCGAGGAAAATTAGTCTCAACTGTTCGCACTTCCTTTTACTGAGACAACGTGACTTATCGCAAATACAGCTACTCGGAAGGCAAATATTCGGCAAAGACCGAGCCAGTGATTTTGTTGAAATATACAAATCCGCCGTTTTCTCTCAGCCCTTTGGCTATCTCCTAGTCAACTTGGGTATAAATACTCCCGAAGCCCTGCAATTCCGTACAAATATAGCGGGTGAACCACCCTGCGAACGTGTTTTCCAATGGTGAGCTCTAAGCATCGAGAGCTATTACATGTTCTCTACAGCCGTCACGATCAGCCGTACGGGCTGTCTTCTCAAAAGAAACTATGGGATAAGGCCCGAGGCATTGATCCTTCCATAACCCCGCGAGATGTGGCGGGATTTCTCAGGAACAGCAAAACCTACACGCTACATAAGCTACAGCCGAAGAAATTCCCCAGGCAGAAAGTTCTCTCCCCCAAGCCCAAGATCATCATGGCTGCCGACTTAGCCAATATGCGTCATTTAAAGAAAGACAACGACAATATATCATACCTGCTAGTCTGCGTGGATGTCTTTTCTCGTTTTATGCATGTCGTGCCTTGCCTCCGGAAAGATGCGACTTCCATGCTAACGGCTGTTAAGAGGATTATGGAAAGCGATGAATCCAGGGGTGTGAGAAGATTGAACACCGATCTAGGCACCGAATTTTATAATAAAAACGTGAAGGAATATCTAACATCTCGCAAGATTAAGTTATATGGCGTTCACTCTAGCGAGATTAAAGCTTCCATCGCCGAACGAGCCATTCGCACATTGAAATCCCGGCTATATCGCTTTATTACACAGCGGAATTCCCCTCGATATATTAACCATCTCCAGGACATGGTCGAGGCCTACAATAATTCCCCTCACTCTGGATTAAAAAATGGACAAACCCCCATCCTCGTGCATAAATAAACTCAACCATCCGACATTGTACGTCAATTCCATCTAATTTATAATAACACCCAGAAACCCTTCAGACCCATTAGTCCTGAGCTAGCCGTTGGAGAGATTGTGCGTCTTGTGGGTAGCACTCGTTCATCCGTTTTCCATAAGGGATACACTCAGCAGATCACCCCTGAGCTATTCCGAATTCGAAAAATAAAACACCAGTATCAACCCAAAACCTATCTCCTGGAAGACCTAGCCGACGAGCCCGGAGAGGGCATCTTCTACAGATCAGAACTGGTGGCCAGTTCCCTGCCCGAGTCATTCGATATTAATATCCTGAGAACCTGCAAAAGCAAAGGAGGAACGCAATATTTCGTACATTGGGTCGGATATCCTACCTCCTTTGACAGCTGGATTAAGGCCTCCGACCTCATGCCAAGATGAGCAGTAAGCCTCCCCTACTCGCTGTACATAAAAAGTGTTTACTGCTACTTAAAAAACTTAACCCCAAGGAAAGGAAGAACCTCATTAAACAACTAGGACACAAGCATTTAAACTGTATTTCTGAGATATTCTCAAACTTTCTAAAGAAACATCTCACCCTGAGTAGTAGAATTATAAGAAAGCTACAACATCATCGCGAGGATATACGAGCCGTCGCCCGGAAGAAAACATCTTTAACCAAAAAGAGATTAATTCTAGGTAGTAAGGCGGGGGGTAGTATATTAGCCGCTCTTCTCCCCGCAGTTGCCGGTCTACTTTCAAAACTATTCGCATAATGCGTAGCTATTATCTCCTCCCCGAATCCACAGCCAAACGTGTTTTAACAAGCATCGAGGGTCCCCCCTCCGGGCAACACGTTCCAACAAGTTCGCCTCCTCCACACGTCCCGGCAAGCTCGGCCCCCCAACATGTTCCGGCAAGCTCAGCCTCCCGCCTCCCCCCGCAACTCGCTCCTAAGACCCCATCGAGGAAAAAGAGAAAGAAATCAACACCTCATTCGCGTCATAACGAGAAATCGGCGAGGGCTATGCACAAAACCAAACTCCCACCGCCCGTACTAATGAAAGCCACTTCAGTAATGACGAATGCTTCCAAAAATCCCAGTCTAGATCATCTCCTACCTGCCCACGTAAAATATACCGAAATACCGTATGCTTTAGGGCTTCTGGAGCGAGTTAAAAACAACCCCTTAATTAGATGGGACAAGGATGGATGGCTACTGGACTCGCCTAGCAACAACAATATTCTAGACATCGTGAGGTTACTTGCGGGTAAAGGAGGTACGCCGTCCAAAGCCCAACGTGATGACGTGGATCTAATTATTAGGACCACGGGTCTTCATCCCTCTCATATTGTCAACACGCAAGTCAAAAAGCAATATGGTGCTGGTATAATTAGTCTACTCCCGTCTAAAACACCCGCGTTGGCAACCCGCGGCTGGGTCCCCTATTGAACCATCGTGAGTCCTCCTCCGGAGGGGTTGCCCATTAAACCAATAACCGGCAACCCACCTCTCGAGGGGTATTAAAGCCCGTCGGGGCAGAGCGGACCCGTTATACTCTCTTACCCCATCGACGAGCCAACTACGACAGTTCCAGACCGTAATACCATCATCCAACGCGGTAGCTTCCTAGACGGGACAATCAACATCTCGAGGAATGGACATAGTGGACACCCCAGCACGTTGGGGGAGGGCGGTATTGGGGAGCAACGTTACCCCATCCAAATGTGAGAAGGATGAGCATCCTCCCTTCTACTCTCTCCTGGAAGAAGACGAGGACCTTGGATTAAGCGATGCATACTCGCTCAGCTACGAGGAAGGGGTCCCCGGTGACTCCCACTACCGTAACGATAAAACCATCATTGTCGGTGTTCACAACTGTACGGCTTGCCGGGAGACAACCGGCTTCACCGCGCTTCTACATCGAACGTATCCATATAGTAACCTCTACGCTGAAAGAACGTCTATATATCAACTAAACCGATGTCGCTGGCAAGACAGGGGTGTGCCCGGGAGCGTTATAATATGTGAGTCCCCGGATCCTAGTCTCCCCTACATCGCTTGCCTTCTAGCGCAATACGCTCCCGGTAAGATCTTGGAGCTCAATGAGATTAACCAGAAGTACCTACTCAGTTCTGACGACAGCCAATTTATACAGGGGTTAAAGCGAGACCATCATCAGGACCGAGTTAAAATGTTTACTAGCTGCATTACTAAACTCGTTGATTGGGCTATTGAACATGAGATAACCCGCATTGTAATACCCTTCAAATGCGGCACCGCGGGTCTCCCCTCTCACGTATGGACGCAGGATTACCTGCCTATCCTAACCCACGCAGCCGGGAATCTTAGGACCCGCAATATATCCTGCATCATCTTGGACAAGTGGTGGATGGGGTTAACCGATGAGAAAGACAGCGTGGGATTCACCTGCGAGCAAAAACGCCCGCGTTCGAAGGAGGAGGAGGAGGAGGGCGGCCCGAGCGAGAAGAAGAAGGATGAAAACTACGGTACGGCGATGTCAGACCTCTCTCAATTCCTAATAATGCACGCGTGATCTCCTTCAATGACTCTCTCTCTCTCTCTCTTTGTGCTAATAAATACCTAAGCATTACCTATCGTGTATTACTCTCCGTGTTAATAAAACCTAAGCATTACCTATCGTGTATTATTCTCCTCATCCTTCTTGTAGGTAGCTATAAATATAAGAAACGAGCCAACTTCACGATAGTCTCTCTCAGTTCCAAGATGGAGTCACATCATGTCTACGTTACCAGCGCCGCTGACAGCGACATATACCGGTAGTTTTACCAACAACTTACAAACCTTAACGCTGAACAAGGACATGGAATACGAAGTTGGCCTGTTAAATGTGTTACTCCCTCAACGTTACTATACCGTTAAGAACCACGAGGCGGGCTGTGGCGTGCATATATATTACGCGCAGCTTAGTCCCAAAGGCGCTATTGAAAAGCGTAAGATGGTTACGACTAATTGGGGGAATATCTTGAGTCAGGACACTGAATACCTTATCGATCTGGTAAATACTGAATTAGGGTCAATATTAAGCGGGCTCCTTACCCGCGACCGGGCCTACGATACAAGCGCCTATGACTGTCTGGTTCGCCCATATCCGATACTCTCCCTCGGTCAAATGAGTCTGGACCATCATCTTACGGTGCGCTGCTACCGCGATTCCCATCCGAGCATCTCATCCGTGAAGATACGGTTCGAAGAGCGAGTAGCCCGACTTCTCGGCTTAAGTCCCTTAGAATCCTACGACGTGTTTACCTCCGCCGTAGACGTTCTCACCGAAGGGGGTAACGCGTTTCTATATCATACTAGCCCGTTTCCCGCCTTAACGAACGGTGATGCTCAGTGCGTGCTCATATACAGTGACCTGGTCAACCCTTCGAGATTCGCCGGGTCAATGTAAATATTCTCGATGCCTTTTCCCTCTCCGACGGGGTATCGAAAGGCGTGCATCCTATCATCTATAAACCACTCATACCTAAAATTATAGATAGCATTTCCATTAAAATCACAGACCAGAAAGGCCAGCCCATGTATTTCGAGGAGGGTCAACACGTAACGTGCTTACTTCACATTCGCCCCGTCAGGCTATATTAATAGCTCGTCGAGCCAAGCGTCGTCAGTCTTTTCCCTAACAGCATGCGAGTTACATTCATCCCTCCCTCCGCGGGGGGAGTATCGCTCTCTTTTCGCACCCGGCGGGCGGAGAGTATCTCACGGGAGCGGTGTCAACGATATTGCCACCCTCGTCTACGAGCCCAGCTACCGTCGCGGAGGGGGTCTGTTCTCTACCTTAGCAGGTCTCGCTAAAAGAGCCTTCCCGTTTCTATTACGAAATGTAATAGCTCCTTCCGCGCGTGAGTTTGGAAGCAATGTCATGGAGGATATCTCTCAGGGTAATAACCTAAGGGGGTCCCTAAAAAGACACGGGTTGAACGCTCTGAAGAACGCGGCCGTAAAGATGACTAGGGGGGATGGTAGAAATAGGAGGAGGGTATAGGTTAAAAGGAAAATTAAAAAGAAGACGATGGGGAGGTGCTATAAGAAGGATGTATTTTCCTCGCTGTAAATCAGTATCGTATTAGCGTCGAGATGGCGAACATGGCAACCGCGGAGGGGGCTGTGGGTCACCAGACCCCCGTGGGTCAATACGCCGCCGGTGTCAGTGAATTATTCCCCCGTCCCAACAAGACACGTCTCTTGGAAGCTACCATAGCCTACCGGCAAGATGCCGACGTGTTGCCTAGCAATCTAGGTTTCAACATGAAGTTAACCGACCGATATGTTGATTTCCTCATTCCCAGGACTCCGGGGAGCTTTATTGACTTGAATCAATTGGTCATACACACCGCTCTACGGCTAACCCAAGAGGATAATGCAACCGCCCTCGGGGATGCCTCGAACATTGAGTTCTCGAATAACACAGCCCACAGTCTTTTCAAATCCGTGCAGTGTTTTCTCGGTGATGTACCCGTTGAAACTAATGTTCTCTACGGTTACAGTTCCTACGTTAAAGCCCTCACCACCTTGACCCCGGGCAAAATGAACACGGTGGGATCCTTGGCTAATTTCTCATGCCCACCCGAGGGTTTCACCCTGAAGATAGAGGACAGTTACTTTACTCCCACTCGAAAGGATCTCTCTAAGCGGTTCAAGACCCACGGTCTGGAGCTATGCGCTCCTTTATTCCTCGACATTAGTACGCTAGACAGTTATCTACCCAACGGTATTCCCGTGCGACTCCGTCTCGAACTGGCGAGTAACGCTTGGCTAATGAACGTACCCATCGAGGGAGATAAGACGCAACTCCACGTCGATTCCATCAAATTGCTTTATACCCGGTTATTCCCCTACCCCGACGCTTTACACGCTCTAAACTCCTCGTTAAGCGGCGGATCCGTTATAAAATCCACATTCGCCAAAACTCTCTTTAAAACATACGTGCTGGCTCAAGGCCAGACCTCCGCCACTTACGACCAACCGTGGGGCAGCGTCATCCCCGAAAAGCTAACGATGGTCATGATGAGTATGACCGCCCAAGCGGGTGATTATACGCTTAACCCTCTGTATCTGACACACGGGAACTTAAGTAGAGTGAACGTGACGGCTAACGGTCGAGTCGTCTATAATGTGTCCTGCGGTTTCCCCCACGCCTGTTCCAAGCTGTATTACCGCACGTTGGATGCTCTGGGTCTCCATCGAGAGCATTGAATTACTAAAGAGGCTTTCGCCAATGGAGCCACGATTTGCTGCTTTGATTTGAGGGCTGGAAACCTGAATGATAATATGCCCGTGGAAATAAATGGAGGGCTGCGGGTCAACCTAAATATGACCGGAGGCTTGGAGGGTAATACCCTAGTTTTATTATTCGGTGAGACGGTCGGTATATTAACTATAAACGGTGACCGACGACTACAGTGCGACGTGGGAGCCTGAGGAGGATATGGATGAACAATTTGGAAATTGAAAGAGGGGTACGGGGGGCTCTGGGAAAGGAGGCGGTGTTTCTGGGGGTGCTATTAGCGGATGAGGTCGAGACATTACTCCGAGGACACGCGGGGAAACCCGTCGTGTGTATAATCAACACTCTACCGAGTTGGTCTAAAAAAAAAATGGGGCATGGGCTCTGTATCTACCGCGATGCTCGTAGAATAGTAGGTCTGGATAGCTACGGCCTAGACCCTCGAGTCTATTTCGACTATTTTAAAGGACTCGAGAGACCCCGGCTCCCCATATTTAAAAATGCGTTTAGACTCCAAGGAACCCGTAGCGACGTATGCCATGTATTTTACTCACCTCATCACTCACACGGGGGCCGGAGAAACGCTGGGGAAGATACGTAACAAGTTCTCCCGGACTGACTACCCCGGGAATGATGAACGTGTCTTACGTTTCGCGTATAACAAGTTTAGCATGCCCGCCTGTCAACGGATCTTCAACGTGTGCCCGTAAGTACGTAGAAGACTCTAGTCTCTCTCTCTCTCTCTCTCTCATATGGTATATGAATTGAGATGTTAACCTACCCTTAGTCATCCTCGCCGTCTCTCACCCCGTTTTTCTCTAGATTGTGAGCTGTCTCCCGCCGTCGTCGTAGCCACCGCGCCCGCCCGCCGCGCACCGCCCCGCCCCGCCGCCCGCTGCGGGAGTATCGGTGCTTAGAGAATTTTTACGCCGATTGCGCTCTTGACCCAATAAAAAAAAAAAAATGGACAGACTAAGCTTTTATTATCCCTCAACGTATCTTACCGCTTAATAACTAGAGAATAGAGGTCATCATGCGGGAAAATTAACAATTCATCATCAGCATTTATGGGAGAGGAGAAATTTAAAATTCATAATTTTACAGTTCATCAGCTTTATTGACAATTCATCATTTATGGTTTACGAGTCATCATGTTTGGAAATTTACCTCGCATCCGCTTTATTGAAAATACATCATTTATGGTTTACTGGTAATCAGCTCGTCGGCTAGTAGCATATCCTCCTCATTCACCGCCTCGGGAAAGTACATTCCCGCCTTCGCATCCCGAGCGTACCAAAGCCCGCGTGCGGGACCCGCATCCCGTCGTAGTCCCACATCCTCCCGTCGTTCCTCATCCTCCCGTCTTCGTCTCCGTCGTCGTTGTTCTCTCACCTCCCCCTCCCGCTGCCGCTGTTGTTCCCTCTCAGGCTGACCCTCCCGATTATCAGGATGCCCGTAGGATCGTGACTCGAAGATGTTGAGGTAGTACATCTTATCCTCCACCGTGGATATGCCTCTTTTCGGGTAGGAGACCGTGCACATGTCACCCCGGCGGTTGGTAAAACCCCGATAGACGAATGAGAAGGAGCGTTGTAGTTGTAGGGCATCCAGATATCTCTGGTGGGTGATAGTTGCCTTGATCCGCTGAGGCACTCCCTTGGCCGACCTCAGCCTGTCATTGCCGGTCATCAGAATGGAATAACACTTGGGGCGTACACCCACAAACTCCGAGAATACCCTTTCACCGACTTCAGACTTGAGGCATCCCAGCCGACCCTTGTTGGTCTCGCTGTACACAGGATGCGAGGGGGCGAAGTTGCTTAGGTCGAGGTACTGCTTGAGGGGTTCCCGGGCATACTCCTCCATCAGACCGTCCGTTTCTATAGAAGTGATGAGCGAATCGGTGTCGCAGTAGACTAGCTTCACTCGTTCACCGTAGTGGGGTTTGAGAACCCCGTAATAGAAGTGGTAGAGTTTTAACTTGGATAGCTCGAGGATGTAGAACCCCACATAGTTGGGATGGTTGACTTGGACGCTACGGCAGTGTCGGATCATCATGACCCGATCCTTACCGAGTGAGTCGACACGTTTAAAGTACGGGCTTCGTACTATCGTGAGGAACTTTTCTCGTTTGGTCACCACATCCACGCTCTGGTTGTACTTTGTGGGGTTCATCAAAGTCCGCCCGAAGATGGAGTTAGATATGCACTTGATCGCATTCTTCTTGATGGGGCACGTTGCATTTCTCCGAGCCTCGATGTTTCCAGCTATGAACCCAGCCAAAAAACTTGCCTGGCGGAAAGTATAGACTCGGGTAACCCTCTCTACCACCAACCCGAGGCTAATCAGTTGCTGCAGCACAGGAAGGGCAAAGAGCATATTCTTCTGAGCGGCGTGGGTTCCGATGAGTTTCACGTTCTGCTTTGGCGGCTTGCGGTCTTCAGCCTCGTACCACCCCCGCGTGGCCTCAGACATGACGTCCGGGGTTATGTTCTGCTGGGTGATGATGAGGGGGAGGTCGTCGGTCTTTTCGGCCACTTCACGGGTAGCCGCAGCGGTGTCGCAGTAGACTAGATACCCGTATTCACCGTCGGTCTTCACCTCCGCTAGTGGGGACCTCAGGAATCCCTTGAGTTCTTGATTGAGTAGCTCCCTCATCTCCCCACAGGGTAACTTCTCCTGCATTACCATCGGATACAAGCTACAAAAATCCAGATACCTCAGGAAGGTACTAGTGTCCGTCCGAGGGTTGAAGCTTGGGTTGGTGAACTTATTGTTGGTTTTGACGTGGCGCCGCACGACACTACAGAAGCCACCTCAAACGTTGGCTTGTATCCGGTGAAATATCTCGGGATCGCTGAGAACGTCCAACTCCACACCCGTGGACATGAGGAAGGAGTCGAAGGCGAATCCGGGGAGAGACGTGTAGTTTATAGGATCCAGCCGCCACTGGTTCCTGAGGATGGTGCGCCATTCGAGGAAACAGTCGCAGAGGAGTCCAACGTCGACTCTCATATACAGGGTCATGTAACCCCCAAGGGTCTTGCATCTCGCGATGACCCATACTCTCTGAGCATGCTCATAGTCGGCTTGGGAGAGCTCTTGCTGCAGGAGAGAGTTGTAAAAGGCCTCACGCGGTGGGAGACGCGGTTCGGAGAGACGAGCGGGAGAGTCGAGGTAGTCGTAGCAGAGTACTTATTTTCCAGATGTTAGTAGAGACAGGGCCTCCGAGGGAACACCGACATCCTTCAGCATGGCTTCGGTGTACAGCGGTTTGTTACCCCCGGCGATAAACTGCTTGGCCAATTGAGCCAGAGATCCCGGCATAAAGGCGTAACTATCGATGAATCGTAGTTTCTTGTTTATCATGACCTCGTGAAACTTGTAGGGGGTTTGTTTGGGATGTAGATCGATTTTAAGAGCGGTGTAAGTAAGCTCACGCAGCAGCATACTTAAGTCGTAGTTGGCGTTGTGCGCGATGAGGGTCAGCTGATCCTTGTGGTTAGTTATTTGAAGGTTACATCTAGGACAGGCAGCGCCTAGGTAATTGTTGACCGGTACTTCGTGGTCATGATGTCTGTGGCCCGAGCCTTCCCCTTTGAGGAATGCCGATTCACATATCGTGCAATGCGTTTGCGCTTCATGCCAGCCCTGCTGTTCAGGGGTGATGTGTATTGGGTAATACACGCTGTTTTTTTTCACATCAGCCCAGGTCCGCAGCATGGTCGTAACAAAATGATCCGCAGAGTCCACGCCGGTGTACGATCCACTCCTCGTTACCTCGCCCGCCCGGCTGACGATGATGTAACTGTAGGCGATAGGCTTGTGACGCTTCTCGACGCAGGGAGACGATCCGGGAGGTGCGGGTATGAGCAACGACTCAAAGTCGTAGAAGCAGACGTAAGAGGGCTCATACGCTTTTGCATGATGGGCAAACTTAACCTTAGAACCCGAGGGGGGAAACTTAAGTCGGGTTAGCCCGGTGGGGCATGTTGATCCGTGCTCGACTAGCTCCTCCTGACGCATAAACCCGAAGAGACATCGCCAGCAGTAGAACCTCCCCGAGCGAGTGAGACTCCGTAGGTACGCGTTAAAGTCGCTAATGAGGACTATGTGGCGGTTATTCAGAAGTAAAAGATGAACGGGGTCCCCGGTGCTAGCCTCCTTCCGGAGTAAGATGAGGTGGAGTGGGCCGTTGCGTGGTTGTTCGAGGCCATAGACTCGGATGCTAAAACCGTTTAGCATCTCGAGTTTCTTGAGGTCATCCCACGCCGCCGGGCTGGGTACATCGCCCATCTCCACGAGACCGGCTGGAATATGACGTCTAGTTCCCCATCGACGTCGGGCTGGAAGGGGTAGACCTCGCTTCAGCTGGGCGTGGCCATTGAGAGCCGTCATCACACAGTCATCGTTCGGGCTTGTAGGATTATAGATGTGGGCCTTTCCTTGGACTTTATGAGGATAGCACTCATGCCGACCTAAAGACATATTGAGTTTAATGAAGCCGAAGAAGATCCCAAATTTTAGGATAATATCCATCGAATACCCGCTACCCTCTTCTTCCGATATACTGTCCTCGTATCTTTTGAGAAGGTATTCAATTAGCTCATCGATGAAGTCTTCTACTTCATCGTGCGATAGGATGCGAGCGGAGGTGCACATATAGTGCTCTCTATATGTGGGGGTGTCGCTTTCGGGGTCTTGTCGAACCAGTCTGCTTAAAAAATTAGCGTACACCTTAACACCTTACGAGCGGCCTATGCGGTTTATTATATGTACCGCACAGCGGGGTGTTTTTAGCCAAAATAGGGCTGTTTACGTGATCATTTTCATGCCTAAATAAGACCCAGAACGTAAAACAAGTACCTATCCCTGAAAGGGCATAAACAGAGCTTTCGAATGACACCATAACGATCCTTGTATGATGGATAGTTTTCTTGCAATAACCGTGCAACGCGAGTGCAAAAAGCAGGTAATTCGGTAGTTTCGGTACATAATTGAGTATGTAGCGAGTGAGAGAGGGAGGAGGGAGCTGAGATTTGTGTCAGTAGGTTCGCCGCGGTGGTCTGGAGCAGTCATACGCTCGCTAGTCTCCTGCCACCACTTGTCTCTCTCTCTCAGCCACATTACGTGCTGAAATTGCCACTCGACCTATGTCGAGCGCCGCCACATAGTCCAGCTTTTTTTAACTCGACTTATGTTGCTCGCCGCTAATTAAGGGTTAAGAGCCGGGAAGTGACCTAGACCATCGTTGGATTCCTCGAAAAGCTCTTGGATTTGAAGGATGAGTATGGGTCGCATGCGGCTCAGGAATCCTATCCCATCGTTGGTAACGTCTCTAGGGATGCGAAAGTTTATATATTGCATCCCCCCCTCGAAGTTGGCGGGTATTTCATCGGGGAGGGGTGTCATCGGAGGTGGGGTTGATGGGGGTGATGAGGATGGCGATGACGAGGACGGGGGCGGGGGGCGGGATCTGAAATAGAATAAAACAATGATTAAAAATTAAAATTGTATACACTTGAAAACGAGGTAAAAGGCTACTGTTCAACTTAATATAACGAAATTATCAGAATAAAAAAATGTCAAAATGGTAAATACTAAACAAAATCTATATGTGGAAAAATACATTAGATTTATCGGAAATAAAACTTAGAAGCGTGTGTGTGTGTGTGTGTATGTGTGTATGTGGGTGTGTGTGTGTGTGTGTGTGTATAATAATAATAATAATAATAAACGGTTTATTAAAGAATGGCAGCCTCATGAGCTGAAAATACACATTTTACAATTTAGTGGATGAACATGAGATGTACAGATATGAGGATGGTAAGCTTAGTTTACAAACAAAATAAATAAATACAATAATGATGCATGTGCAGAATACAAATTATCATAAAATAACCATGAGAGTAAGTGATATACAGTACATATACACATTTATTTACTTACTCATATACAGAACATACGTATATACACGTACGTGCGCACATACATATACATATATAGGAACATAAGAACATGCAGTAAGTGTGCACATGTCCGTATACACAAACGCTCACGTATGCACACAAACATACATACATACAGAAACTGTTTTGGTATGGTCAGGGTAAAGAGGGTGCAGGTACTACAATGGGAGGTTAATCCTCGGTAGTGTAGGTGTGTGTGTGTGTGTGTGTGTGTGTGTGTGACAGAAGGCGAAATATGGAAGAGCTGGGTGTTCTATTGTTAAGGGTGGAAATACATGGATGAAGATTCGCGAACACTTAATAATAGATAATGCTTATGCATAGATTTATAATCAGAAGTTGCGCTAGTGAGCAATATGTTCTCGCTCATATGTACGTATATTTACATACATATGTGCATATGACCATATAAATACACGTACAGTACATATATATTATATACCTTATATTCTCAACCGGGCTCGAACCATTGACAGCACATACACACAGACATACATATACATAAATATATGCACATTACATGCATATATGCTCTTCTCT
Source organism: Paralithodes platypus (assembly GCA_032716605.1). Classification (NCBI taxonomy): domain Eukaryota; kingdom Metazoa; phylum Arthropoda; class Malacostraca; order Decapoda; family Lithodidae; genus Paralithodes; species Paralithodes platypus. The sequence continues at coordinate 35,925,322 of CM064512.1, forward strand.
TATCCTACCTGATACTCTCAGCCGGGCTCGAACCACAAACAGTATACACTATAGACACATATATATATACATAAATAACGCATACATACATACACATATACGCACACATACATACACATATACTGCACATACATAGATACATATATACACATATACATAAACAAACTCAAGCAAATACATACATAATTATATTCTAATACACACACGCACACACACTTATGCATATATTATTAAAGGTGGGCGCGTATATATGGTGTGACAGGCCGTTATTACACATTATTAATAATATTAACAATGGTTGGGATAGGGCTATTTTTATATCTGTCAGTTCTTGCTCTTATTGGTTGGAGTGTGTTGAAATGACGAGCTGCACGTGTAGGTCTAGGGGCGTCTGGTGGAAGTAAGTTTCTGTGTCGTGGGTGAACAAGCAGCTTAGATGCAAACTGTTTGAGTGTGTTGTAGTGGTGGGTTGAGAGTGCAGGTATGCTAAGGGTGGTGAGAGCTTCCTCGTACCCTGGATATGTGCCACCCAGGATGATCCTGCATGCCCTCCTCTGAACTCTCTCCAGTTGACGTTGTTGTGTTAGGGTTAGAGAGGAGGACCAGGCGGGAGAGGCGTAGGTGAGCTTAGGGAGTATGAAGGTGTTATATATACTCTTCAGCTCATTCTCCGGTGCCCCCAGGGATCTCAACCGCCTTAGCATAAACAACTTGTAAGTGGCGGTCCTGACTGTGGTAGTTACATGTTTCTTCCAGTTCAGTTTGTTGTCCACAGTGATTCCGAGGAGTTTGGTGGACTCAACAAGCTGAAGGGGATGAGGACCAATTGTGACAGTGGGTGGAGGAAGGTCGGTAACGGAAGTGTTGATGTGCATGACCACTGTCTTGTCATGATTGATAGTCACATGATTGTCTGTGGTCCAGGCTTGAAGACGGTCGAGGATGTCTTGTAGGGGGTCATAGTTAGGGGAGGTGTTATCGACAGTAATGCCGACTGTCGAGTCGTCCACGTACTTCCAGTGGAATGGAGTGTCCTTTAGGGCATCATTAATCAAGATGAGGAACAATAGAGGCCCCATCTTTGTGCGTGTATGTGCGTGTGTATGTATGTGTGTGTGTGTGTGTGTGTGTGTGTGTGTATGTATGTGCGTGTGTGGGAAGTGCATGCGTGTATGTATACGTAGAATTTCATTTACCTGGCTTGATACCCGCTGGGGCCGGGTTGGGGGGATGGAGGAGGGAAATCGTTATGACCATCACAACCCCCGAGGTGTTTTTTTGACGTCTTCGACTGAGCACAGGGGGCGGGGACGGGGCTGTCACTCATACAGTCTACAATGGGGGGAAAGTATACGTTAATTATACGCAATATTTTTGACATCAGCTGTATTTCACCCCACACGCCCACACACGCATGCACACAAACACCCCGCGCGTGCACAATCGCACACACACACACACACACACACACAGACGTACGCATTACCGTAGACTTATTACAATCATACACTCAAAGGGTTTTAATAGCATAAATAGTAATGAAAATTAAGTATACAAGCTAAACATATAATTCATAGCAACAAATATCAGTAATGAAAATTAAGTATACAAACTAAACAAATAACAAATGTGATGAAAGTTAAGTATACAAGCTAAACATATAATTTATAGCAATAAATATATATTTTACTCACGAGATTTGGGCGTTAATTACAAGTTATATTTTTTACATCGGCTTTATTTCACACACACACACACACACACACACACACACACACACACACACGCACACACATGCACATGCGCACACATACACATACACACATAAATATTTTACTTACCCGATTTGGGTGTGGAAGTCCTGATAGGTTGAGGGTCGGGGGTATGGGAGATACACTCGATAATCCCCGCAGCGGGTGAAGGAAGCACGCTGTCATTGTCAATCGCATCCTGAGATCCTTCTCTCTAGAGTGTTATATTGCTGTAGGAATCAGTGTCGTGATTAGCGGGAGGGGTTTGAGACATTCGAATGTCCTTACGACCAGCCCCTATGCCCCTCGGGAGGCTGGCGGAGGGAGGGCTTTCAGGAGGTAGTTGGGGCTTCATCCTGAATGTCTATGATTGTTAATGTAGAGACGTGACTGCTTATATACACTGCTAATGATACACGCACGCACGCACGCACCCATACATGGACCCCCCTACATCGAGTGATATTGGAGTAGCCTGTGATCGTACGAGAGCCCCACACCCCACAATGACCCCGTCCTTACCTAACATGACGCAACCTAATTAAGTCTACGCGCTTTAACCTGCCCAACCTAACTTAGAACTTCCACCCTGTTGTTGCTTGATTTCCTTTGTACTCCTTTTGTTGCTTGATTTCCTTTGTACTCCCTTGCCTTATAAATCACGCCTTACCCCCCCCCATAAGTTGTCTGATGATATCGGAGTAGCCTAGCTGGGTACAGGACTCTCTCTCTCTCTCTCTCTTACTCCATAAAAAACACGCCATACCCTATAAAAACAAGTCTACCTGGGTGCAGGACTCTCTCTCTCTCTCTCTCTCTCTCTCTCCCTCCCTTGTCTTATAAAAACACGCCTTACCCACATAAGTTGTCTGTGGTGATATCGGAGTAGCCTAGTGGGGTGTGGGGCTCTCTCTCTTACCCCATAAAAACACTCGATGCACCGGATGCTCACACGAAGGGGGAGGGGGAGAAGGAGGAGGAGGAGGTGGAGGAGGAGGAGGAGGAGGTGGAGGGGGATGTTGTAAGCCAGGCGGAAACATTGAATGCCCTCATCGATCTGGCTCGCATTAACGCCCTCGACGATGATGATGATGATGATGATAATGATGAATGAATGAAGCGGAACAATTGAATGCCCTCATCGATCTGGCTCGCATGAACGCCCTCGACGATGATGAATTTCCAAACATGATTACCCGTAAACCATAAATGATGTATTTTCAATAAAGCGGATGCAAGGTAAATTTCAAAACATGATGACTCGTAAACCAACGGAATTGCAGGGCTTCGGGAGTATTTATACCCAAGTCGACTAGGAGATAGCCAAAGGGCTGAGAGAAAACGGCGGATTTGTATATTTCAACAAAATCACTGGCTCGGTCTTTGCCGAATATTTGCCTTCCGAGTAGCTGTATTTGCGATAAGTCACGTTGTCTCAGTAAAAGGAAGTGCGAACAGTTGAGACTAATTTTCCTCGCATGTTTACCACCCATCTATAGGTTTTGGGTTATGAAGATACATGAAATGTTATTATGTCGGCCGTGGGTAAAAGCGTCAACGACAAATTTATTTTTTACAGCCTCCATAAATAGATCGTCAAGGACAAATAAGGTTCCTCTTTGATCGTAAGTATCCTCATCGCTTATAGGATTCACTATTTCTGGATGCACGGTTACCTTAGACCCTATTTCTTTATCATGCTGTAGAGGATGCGTGGCAAGGCCGCATATAACAATCTTTTTAAATTTATTATGGTACTTGGTTATAAGTTTATTGACCAGTTCAGATTTGCCCGAATTGCTGTACCCCGCTACTATTACGCGAGCGGGGTGTTTGAATATGTCGAGAGCACCGGAGGTGAATGCTTCCATCATGTTGGCTTCTATTTAACTAAGACCTTTACGAGGTTTGAGCACATATATAACTTGGCCGTTTTGGGTTTGGCCGTTTTGGGTTTGGTCGTTTTGGTTTTGCCCGCGGCCGCCCCCGCGCCCGCCCGCTTCCGACCGCCGTGCCCGCCCGCTTCAGACCGCCGCGCCCGCTTCCGACCGCCGCGCCCGCCGTTTTGGTTTTGGCCGTTTCGGTTTTGGCAGTTGGGCTTGGCAGTTTTGTGCTGTTTTGGCATTGCTCGTTTTGGCATCGGCCATTTTGGCATCGGCTGTTCTGGCATCGGCCGTTCTGGCATCGGCTGTTTTGGCATCGGCTGTTTTGGCATCGGCCGTTTTGGCATCGGCTGTTTTGGCATCGGCCGTTTTGGCATCAGCTGTTTTGGCATCGGCCATTTTGGCATCGGCTGTTTTGGCATCGGCTGTTTTGGCATCTGCTGTTCTGGCATCTGCTGTTCTGGCATCTGCTGTTCTGGCACGTTTTCCCCCTACTAACAGACAGCAAACCCTTCTCTGTATCCTCATAATATCTCTATCCTCAATTCAAAGCCAAAGGTGGATGTTGTGTGTGCGCACGCAACACTATTTCTTAGTCTTGAGTTCCCAACTTTGACTTCTCTGACTTCTCAACTCTCTTGCTTAAGCTATCTTGTCACTCTCTCACTAAATATATCTGTGCTGTTTATCACTCCCCTGATTCTAGTGACTAACCCAAATTGTTTGACTATCTTCTAAAGTGGAACACATTCTATTAATCTCATCATTCTCTGAAATATCCATCTAGGGCGATTTCAATATTTACCACCACCAATGGCTCTCCTCTCATTTTACTGATCAACCTGGTGAACAAGCCTACATCTGTTCTAGGCTAAATGACCTAGAGCAGTTAGTTCAGCATTCTACCCTTATCCCACACTGCCTTCGAGATTGGCCCAACTTCCTTGGCTTATTTCTAACCTCTAATAATACACTGTATATTTCCTTCCTCCGTTGGGCTCCACCGATCATAGCCGCTGTTACCTGTCCTGTCTCTCTAGTACAGTCTTTTGAATACCCCAGCCGGCTTCGTTTGTGACATCTTATCCCTGTCGACTAGGATGCTGTTCGCCAGTACAACTTCAATTTTTCATGGAATGATGTTTGCTTCCATGGGCTCAGAGAATTCCGAATGCATTATTGAGGTAATCCTATCGGGCATGGAATCTATACCCCATTTTCTTTCTCTCAAACTAACTCACAAACACCTTTGTTTACTCACGCTTGTTCTACTGCTGTCGGCAATAAGAAGTAAGCATTCAAAAGGTACTTTCCACTTAGAACTCAAGAATGTTGTTCTTTTTAAGTTTCTGCCTGGAATCAAGCCAAATCTGGAGAGTATTACTGTTGGAAAAAGAGGAGTACAGAGACATATTCGACAACGAAATGATGGAAATTGAAAGAAGAATGGGTGATTGGCCAGCTCATGTTGATAGCAAAATAATCACCCCTTTCCCTTCCCCCCTTTCAATTATCACCTATTTGTCCTCTTATTTCCATATTTATTGGTGTATTTATCATGCCAATATCTTCAAACCGGTTCTAAGCCATGGTCATGTGACTAGCGAGAGTGTGGTGTATCAAAGAGTGGGAGGGAACGAGTTAGTCTGGCTTCAGGCCTTGCAAAGGGATGGTGTGGCTCGCCTCAGCTCCACACTTCATGAATGACTGGTCGGCAATAATTCGCGATTTTGACCATCCAAACACTATTCCCACTTGTTTTATTTTTTTTTCATGTTATTATCTTCATATTAAACAATAGGTGCATATGAAAAAGTAATAACGATATTAATGGTAAAATGACGATTTTAGTCAAGAATGAACCAAATTACCTTCGCCTGGCGGGACGTTTCAAATACCATACCTACGCACTTCTTAGGTTGCAGGGGAGGTGTATACCTGGTGAGATGCCTCGGAGACGTGGTCGGTTAAAGAATGGAATGAAATGAGAAGAGAATGGTGAGATGGATATGTGGGGTTGGCCTCAGGGACGTGGTATCGCTGCGAGGAATTTAGAAGGCGTCTGGGCATTAGGAGTGTCAGTGAAGTGATGTGCACGAGCCGACTTAGTTGGTTTGGACATGTTGAGAAAATGGACGATCAGAACTGGGTGAAGAAATGCCGGACTGTGAACGTGGTGTGACCTGCGCATAGGGGTAGACCTAGAATGACGTGGGATCTGGTACTCCGGTCCAATCTCAAATTAAGAACTTGAAAACAAAGGCAGCCCTTGACTGGGCCGCCTGGAAAGCCGCCATTTAGGATGTGGGACTGTAACCACATTCTCTGTGGACAAAACAGTCTTTAACCCTTAAAAAGCGGCTCACCACATAAGTCGTTTTTAATAAAGCTGGACTATGTGGCGGCGCTCGACATAGGTCGAGTGGCAATTTCAGCACGTAATGTTGCTGAGAGAGAGAGACAAGTGGTGGCAGGAGACTAGCGAGCGTATGACTGCTCCAGACCACCGCGGCGAACCTACTGACACGAATCTCAGCTCCCTCCTCCCTCTCTCACTCGCTACATACTGAATTATATGGGGAAAGTACCGAATTACATGCTTTTTGCACTCGCGTTGCACGGTTATTGCAAGAAAACTATCATCATACAAGGATCGTTATGGTGTCATTCGAAAGCTCTGTTTATGCCCTTTCAGGGATAGATACTTGTTTTACGTTCTGGGTCTTATTTAGGTATGAAAATGATCACGTAAACAGCCCTATTTTGGCTAAAAACACCCCGCTGGGCGGTACATATAAATAAACCGCATAGGCCGCTAAAGAAGGGTTAAACTTGTATGTATGTATGTTGTATGTATGTAGAAGTGAATGGCATGTTCCAATCTATGTCTCCCGATGGCTTTATCAATTGAAAGTATTACCTTTTTATCTTTCCAGCTAAAGTTCCTCTTGATTGTACCAAGTAGCTGGTTTGCTTTTGAGGCAACTTTAGCAACATGTGAATGAAATGGTAATGAGGTCACCGTAATACCTAGATCCTTTGCTTGCTCTTTTGTCGAGAGTGTCACATCCTCCAACTTATAACTGGCTTCTATGTTATTATTTCGCAGGTGTAGCATATGGCATTTATCAATATTCAGTGTAAACTTCCACATGCCACATCCTGCAAAACTTGGGCCTCTGCTAGGTGTGTACCAGCCATGTACCAGCCAACTTGGTGTCATCAGCGGAGGTTATACTCAGAGAACCAATTCCCTCAGAAATATCATTAATATAGAGGATGAATAACTAGGTCCCCAAGAACGAACCCTTTGGAACACCACTGTACACGTCCCTCCATGATGAAGCATGGCCCCTGACCACTACTCTCCAAGTTCTGACCTCCAGATAGTTTCCAACCCAAGTGCTCAATTTACCTCCATTAATGACTAAGTAGTTTGATGGGAACAGAGTCAAACGCCTTGGCCAGATCCATGAAACAGACATCAACACAGTTCCCCTGATCAGTCTCTTTTGTCACTTTATCATAGAGTTCAAGTAAATTTGTAAGTGTCGAACATTTATGTCTGAAGCCATGTTGGTGCTTGCTCGCTAGCCCGTATGTGTCCACATATTCAACTATCCTGCGCTGGATCAACTTTTCTAACACTTTCAGTGGCACGCTAGTGAGAGAGGTAGACCTGTAACTTAGTGGATCAATCTTGCTACCCTTTTATATATGGGTACAATATCTGCTTATTTCCAATGCCTAGGAGACATTCCAGTGTCGAGAGACCCATTGAAAATCTCTGTTAGTGGAGTCGCTAGAAAATCCACACATCACCTTAAAACTATAGGTGATATCTCATCTGGGCCCTCGTGGAGTTTGGGCCCGTTTGCCCTCGTGGAGTTGGCTTAGTGCTGCTTCAACTTCCTGTGCACTAATTTCTGGCATAGTTATTTGGGGAATATTCGGCTCTTCTATGTCTGGATAGATATCTAAGACTTTTTGGAAGGTTTCATTTAACACTTCCGCTGTCTCCTGTTCATCCTTGATCAGTGTTCCGTCTTCCTTCTTAATTTTGGTGATCCCTGACTTGATGGTAGCATTACTAGGGACATAGGAGTACAAAAGAGTACAAAGGAAATCAACAGGCCTAGTGACCCCTCTAGGCTGCTTGTCCTGCAAAACACTGAGGATCAAGTGTCCAAACAATGGTTTAGAGTGAATAAGGGAAAATTGGAAAGGAAACCACTGCCCTGGAACTAATGTCCGTTGGCAAGACCAGGAAGTTATTAGGGGACAGATGAGTTAGTAACATAACACATTTATAAGGATGTTTCATATATCTGGGAAAAAGATAATCACGTCTTAGCAATATATAAACGCAATAATGGTCTTCGAAAGGGGTGAAGTCACAGAGTGTGAGGTGAAGCTGAACGGTCAGGCTATGGAGATCGTCAACTCTTTTAAGTATCTGGGCAGTGTGTTGAGTAAAGATGGGACTATGGATGAAGAAGTGTGGGAGAGGGTACAACAGGGGAAGAGGGTTGTAGGAACGCTAAAAGCAGTAAGAAGAAATAGGGTGGTCAGTATGGAAGTGAAGAAGCCCTTGCATGACAGTGTGGTAATCCCGACACTGACTTACGGAAGCGAAGCATGGACGTTGGTTGAGAGACTCAGACCAAGAGTGAGAGCAGCGGAAATGAATTACTTAAGGAGTGCGTGCGGAGTTACATGGAGGGATAGACAGACTAATGAGGAAATAAGAAGGAGGTGTGGTGTGGAGGTAGATGTGCTGGAAAGTGTGAAAAGAACAACTTGAGATGGTTCGGCCATATGGAACGTATGGAAAGCGAGAGAATGACTAAGAGGGTGTATGAGAGCGAGGTGGAGGGACAGAGAGGGAGATGTAGACCGAATGAGAGGTGGAAGGATGGAGTGAGGAAGTACATGAACGAAGGCGGTGCTGGTTGGGGGGAGGGGCGTCGACTGACTGGGGACAGAGGTGCATGGGGGCGGTTCGTTCGTGGCCACCCTTTCGGGGATCACGGCGTCAGGCAATAGATAGATAGATAGATAGAATAATCCTTTGATGAATCTGAGGGGGGAATAGAATAAAGTTATTAATTTACAAACGCAGTCAGTCGTGGGTTTGATGCAAGATTTTTGTCTAGGCGAACTTTAAAAGAATCATTAGTGCTGCAGTCTATAACGTATCGGGGAAGCTCATTCCACAAGTTGACAACTCGATTGAAAAAGACATTCTTAGAATCGTGCGAGTTAAAAGATTTACCAATAATTTTGCAACAATATCCCTGTGTGTAATTAGATTAGTCGATAGTGAAGTACTTACTACAGTTCATATTGTCGATGTCTTTGATGATTTTGAACACTTGAATTAAGTCGCTTCTTAATCTTCGCTGGGTTAAAGGAAATAGATTTAATTCTGTATAACGCTCCTTGTATGGTTTGTTCTTTAGGCTAGGTATTATTTTGGTAACTCTATGTTGAACTCGTTCTAGCTTGTCTATATATTTTTGGTAATAGGGGCACCAGGATTGAACACAGTATTCCAGAAGAGGGCGGACTAAGGAATTGTAAATAGTTAAGATAACTTCTTTGGATATATGCTGAAATGACCTGCCTATAAAGCCAATTATTTTGCTTGCCTTCTTAACAACTTCTGAACATTGTTGACTCGGCTTTAGGTTACTCGATATTGTTACTCCCAGATCGGTGTCTCTGTGTATACCCTTAAGCTGAGTGCCAATCATCAAATAGTTTACTTTCTCATTTCGGTATCCGATATGTAGTACTTTACATTTATCCGCATTGAAACTCATTTGCCAAATTTGGGCCCAACATGACAACTTATCTAGATTGTATTGCATATTGTCAACTTGTTCTTTTGAGAATACGCTAATTGTAATTTTTGTATCGTCAGCAAACTTTGAGATTGTACAGGTGAGACCCTCATCTATGTCGTTGATATAAATTTAAAAAGAAAATTAGTCCTAGTACCGATCCATGGGGTACCCCGCTACTTACATTGGTCAATTTAGATGCCTTACCGTTTATGATTATTATTTGCTTTCTGTCGCTGAGCCATTTTTCTATCCATTTCAACACGCCGTCTTGTATTCCATGCGTTTATAGTTTTAGCATTAAACGTTTGTGGAGAAATTTGTCAAGGGGCTTTTGCAAATCAATGTATATAATATCTACAACTTTACTCTCATTATAGAGGTTGAGGATATCGTGGAAGAAGTCAAAGAAGTTTGTTAAGCAGGAACGTTTGTTAGGAAAGCCATGTTGAATGTCTTTAAGTATGTTATTTTCCTTTAAGTGATTTATGAGTCTGTCTCTTATGAGTGATTCTAGCATTTTACATACAACAGTGGTTAAGCTAATTGGACGATAGTTACTGGGTAGGGATTTGCTGCCTTTTTTTAATATCAGTGTTACGTTGGCTAGCTTCCACTGATCAGGCATAGTTCCAGGCTGCAAGGATTTATTGAATAGCAATGTCAGTGGTTTGGAGAGCTCATCCTTAGCTTACTTTAGAACTCTAGGTGAGATTGTATCAGGTCCGGGCGATTTATTTACCTTGAGTTTATCTAAACATTTCAATAATTCTCTCTCTGTAATTGTGACATTGTTTAGAACATCAGAATTATCTATTTGAACCGGCGATGCTGTAGGGATATCACTGAGGTCTTCTGTAGTAAAAACTGATGCAAAGAAAGTATTGAGGGCATTACTCATCTTTACTTCGTCTTTGGTGTATTCTCCATTTTCATCGACTAACTGTCCAACAGTTGAAGTAACTACTTTCTTCTTTCTGATATAACTATAGAATTATTTCGGGTTTGTTATACTTTGATTCGCAACATGTAACTGAAGGGTCTTTTTACTTTGATTAATTAACTTTTTGACTTTGCGTTGTAGTTCTACAAATTTCACCCGTTCTTCGTAATTTTGTGAGTATTTTAATCTATCATTAGCAAACTTTTTTGCAAACAAACAGTCTGAAATCTCTTTATTCTACCTTTTAGGCTTATCATTATGGCCTGTACGCAGTATTTTAGATGGTATGCAGGCCTGCACTTATTTTAGGTAAGTGTTTGCGAATAATTCCCAAGATGTATTTATGTCGTTATTGTTAATTAGAAAGCTCCAGTCAGTTTCTTTAAAAATTGCTCTAAGTTTACGAAAGTTCTTGAGTAAAACCCTGTTGGCTCGTTTTCTTAATCAAAAGCTAACTGCTTCTTATTGGTAGCTTGGGTGGCTTCCTTATTAAATAATTTGGGTATGAACATGTTAGAATGAGATATACAGTACATCTTGGTACTGTTAGCTTCACTATGTGTATAGTAGTGCAGAATGAATCATACCATTGATCTGGATAACCTGGACTGCCAATCTACTTCCTCCAATAGGTTCCTCATTAAATGAAAGTAGGCCTTATGATAGTTTAGCTTTGTATCCATTTCTGAGTTTTGCAAGGTTGCTTCAACAGCGACCAGAATATATATGACACTGTGATCCGAGTAGCCAAAACCTGGTTGCTAATTAATTTGTGAGGCATACCTTTTAAGAGGAGTTCATTAATATTTTCACTAGCGTTCGGGGGTCTATAAATTATTCAAATTATTAATTTAGTTTTGTTACTGGGTCTTGCCCAGCACCAACACTCGTTTTCAATTTGCTGGTTTAGTCCACGTCCTGTGCTGCCTGTGTGTTCTGCCGCTGCTCGACTATTTTACCCTTGCGAATGATCCAGGTTTTCTTATCATTTCGCCTGCGACTCGTATCTCTTTGTTTCTTGAGCTCGGGAATTAGTTCTTGTTCTTTTGCTCTCTCGGCAGGGGTTAGATCTTTTTTAATTAATATATTATGTACATCTGTACAGAGACTGTTACTGAGTGTATTGGCCTCACGGAGAATCCTCCAAGCTTAACCTTCCTACTGAAAAACCAGTATTAATGGTCTAGGTATACTATTCTTATTAAAGTTTCCCAAACATGTGGCTTCTTTAGGAACTACTTTAATTTAATTTAAGTTACTAATCATTAAGTGTTGAACTTTCTTTAGGTCTTCTCCCCTCCTTTGGTCACTTCTTATGTCATGTGGTTCTCCAATACTAGACAAGACAAGGTTAGACAAGGCCAGGAAAAAATAGCCCTCAGAGAAAATGTATACAAGTGTTTTGAATACGCGTTTGTAACAAAACTCGCTAGTCAAGGGAATGTTTAACTTTACTATTGTCTAACTCTGTACAAACAAGCAATTTCATTCATCCTCGGAAATTGTCAATGTGTCTATTAATTGTTAGACTAATTGATCCCCGAGGGGATGGCCACGATTCAATTTGTTAAGATTTTCCAACTTGTTTTGGGGAATGGTTGTTAATCCAACTGTCCATTGTTATGCATAGTGTATAGGGGTGCATACAGTGTGTTCGTACTGTTGTCATGATTGTAGATATGAATGTAGTCTACAACAATTGTGATTAGCTCGATCATGCTGATCAGGTGCTAGCATTCACCTTGTAAATACAACATGTGGATTGCTGCACCTGTGATGTCTGCCATTGCAGAGAGGGGTTGGGACGCCATTGGGGGTGAGTGCCCGATACATAGCAATAAACAGTGCAGTTCGAGTATGGCCGAGAACACGCAAACACCGGAAATATTCACTCTCACATAAGGTAAAGTCTTTACATCTAACGCATTTCTTAGCCTCACACATTACCTCACATATTATTACAATTGCACTCCTTGCTTTGACACTACATTCAGTTACACATAAACTAGCTCAAACACCACCAAGCACATACAATGACACAACAACACTAGCCCTCTCTGTAACCCAGTGCTCCAAACCACTCCACAACAATACAAACACACATCATAAACACACCATCCTACTTCTGTTGTTACTGTGTGGAGACACAGGCGCTATGGTCAACCCTGGATTCTACTGTCCCAATTACCCATGCTATATTTGTAGAAAAGCGGTTAAATGAGGACAGAGGGTCATTCAGTGTGAACCCTGCGGTGATAGGTCCGAACATGAAGGCTGGTATCATGTCAGCTGTCTCGGATCTTTCACACAGGTTTATGCTGGATTAGTTGACAATAGCGTCTCATGGATCTACGACAGTTGCGGCATGCCTAATTTCTCTAGTTCTTTCTTCTCATCCTCTCCCATACCATTATACAAATCCTTCGACACACTAAATGAACATAACACGAACAATCCTCCTAATCAACACACCTCTCTCTTGAACCCTAAACACTCAACACCAGTCAAACACACTCCATCTCACAGCTCTCCACCACCACTAACTCTTAGCAAAATACCGAGTCCCCAGATGTTCTCCCAGTGTTCCGGGGACTCATCGACCTCTCGCAACTCATCCTCAATAATAAATACACCCCATTCCAACCAAAATCCTTCACATAATCATTACACCTGCTCTAAACCATTCTCACCAATCACCACCACCCTCAAACCATCCACCTCCTTCCTTATCAATGAGCCCCACACTACCAGTTCCTTCTTCCTTAGAATCCTCACCTTCCACTTATATCCATTCCCATCCATTCACCCCTTCCTCCTCCTCCCTAAACTCTCACCCCATCTCTCCTATCATTACCCCCCCCCCCCCTCCTAGGTCTCATTCCTTCTTATCTTCCACCTCCACCTCCATACCATCTGACTCTACCCTAGACTATTCCTCCATATCTTCTCCCAACTCACTTGACTCCATATCTGATATTCCTCATCATAGTCCAACAACCCTCCGCCTCCTTACTATTAATTTTCGCAGCATCCAATCAAAAATACCCCAACTACAACATACCATCACCACCTATAACCCTGACATCATTTTAGGGACAGAGACATGGTTGACGCCGGACATTGACTCAACAGAAATATTCCCCCCTCCCTTTAACATGACAGTAATACGTAAAGACCGATTGCCGGAGGCCGGGAAAGGTGGTGGTGTACTGATTCCCACCAAACCTGGCCACACAGTTAAACACAGACCGGAATTCGACACAGACTGTGAAATCGTCTGGATCCAACTCCAACTTTCCAACTGTAAATCACTCCTTCTCTCTGCTTTCTATAGACCACCTTCTTCCAACACTGATTACTTACACAACCTTCACACATCCCTAACACGTATTAACGCAGACAAGCACATATGGATCTCAGGCGATTTTAACCTCCCTGACATTGACTGGACTGCCATCTCCCCCCTCGATCCTCCTGATGCTGACACTCCTGATCCTATCATTCCCCACACTAACAGACGCCAACTACACGGCACCTTCATAGACACCATCAATACATTCTCACTTTCACAAACAGTACTCAAGCCAACACGAACACAAACCTCAACTCACCCCAGTGGCGACGGCAGCCCTTCTACCACATCTCACACCTTAGACCTATTTCTCACTAACAACATTCTTCACATAGCAAACACACAAGTTGTTCCAGGACTGAGCGACCATGACATTGTACTTGTTGATGCTGATCTCCGACCAACTAGACAAAAACAGCTACCAAGACCTATCTATATCTACTCCAGAGCTGACTTAGACGCGATCAAACAAGACTTGACTAAATTCAAAAATGACTTTTTTATAACAGACCCACACACAAGACCCCTCTTAACAAACTGGAATAACTTGCAACACACCATCCATACAGCCATGCACAAATACATACCACAAAAAAACCCATCAAGTAGATATACTCTTCCATGGTTCACCAGGGATCTACGCAGACAACATCGCAAAAACCAAAGACTTTATAAACGCGTGCAGACACACAACACACCTGACAACTGGACCGCGTATACATCACACCAATAAACATTTGCCAAAAACATAAAAAACATGGAACGCAAACACATAGCTTCTTATCTCGCAAAAAATGTTAGAAACAACACCAAATATATCTTCAAAGTTTTTCAAGTCGCGCAGGCAGGATACCACCACCATCACATCACTTAAAGACAACAACAACACTCTACAAACCACTCGAGAACACAAAGCACAGATACTCAACACTCATTTCCAATCAGTATTCACACAAGAAAACAACCAAATACCTAACATGCCAGAAAACCCCTAACCACCCATACCCCACCTAGACATAACAGCTAACGGTATACAGAAACTACTAGAGACACTTGACACAAACAAAGCCACTAGTCCTGACAACATCCCTGCCTTCATCCTTAAAAAGTGTGCCTCAATCCTTGACCCCATCCTGCAGAGCATCTTCACCCAGTCACTTCACACAGGCATCCTTCCACCTGACTGGATTTGTGCGAACATCACTCCCCTTTTCAAGACAGGTGACAGGGCTGACCCAAAGAATTATAGACCCATCTCACTCACATCCATCCCATGCAAAATTTTAGAACACATTATACATAAACACATTATGAATCATCTTGACACAAACAACATCCTTACTGATACACAACATGGATTTCGGCCCAAAAGATCATGCGAATCACAACTCCTTGCCACATATCATGACTTAACTAAACAACTGGACCGACGAGACATTAAACAGGTTGACGCTTTTGTCCTCGATTTCGCCAAAGCTTTTTACAAAGTCTCCCACAAAAGTCTTAAGCATAAATTAGCTTTTTACGGTATAACAGGTCCTACTATTCACTGGATCACTAACTTCCTTACAAAACGGACTCAACGAGTACTCCTTCATGGCTCTTCCTCAGACTCTGTCCCTGTTTCTTCTGGTGTCCCACAAGGCACCGTTCTTGGCCCTCTTCTTTTCCTTCTTTATATTAATGACCTTCCTCTGTCAACACCTAACTCTTCTACTAGACTATTTGCCAACGATAGTTTGATGTTTAGGCCCGTACTGACTAGAGACGACTGTGGACTTATCCAGCACGACTTAAATGCCCTCGAACATTGGGAGAATACCTGGCAGATGTCTTTCTGCCCCGACAAATGTAAACTCCGCTTTACCAGCTCCAGATCACCCATCACTTTCAATTACACATTACACAATCAACCACTAGAATCAGTTCCTTCATACACATATCTTGGCGTCCACCTCTCCACCAACCTAAGATTCAACACCCACATTCATCACATACAAAGTCAGGCAAACCGTACACAAAGGTTGTTGAGGAGGAATTTACACAATTGTACACGAGACATCAAACACATAGCATATAACACCCTTGTTCGCCCAACACTGGAGTACTGCGCCGCAGTTTGGGATCCATACACACAATCTAACATTAACACACTTGAAAAAATTAACACAGGCAGCCAGGTTCATCACACACAATTACACGCAAACCCCAGGCATCACAACCTGCATCAAAAATCAAATAAACATGGAAACACTTAACATACGAAGACTCAGGTACAGGCTCACAGTAATGTATAAAATCACACACAGTTATATTGACATTAAAAAACATGAATACGTACACAACTCAAACACCCGCAACACTCGTAACATACACTCTCATAAGTACCAAACATACCACACTAATACTGACTTCTACAAACACTTGTTCTTTCCACGAACCATACGGGATTGGAACAGTCTTCCAGAAGATACAATAAATAGCCCTACACTAGACTCATTCAAACACAGAATAAACGAACATTTCGCCCACATCACACACACACACCATAAACCCTCCACTTAGCTCTCCCCATCCTATATCCTGACCCCCCATCCTCCACCCTAATACCCTTATATGTGTGATATGCGCAAATCAAGCGCCCTACACATTATAAATCAAAATCGAGATCGAGTGGTGACGAAACCACGGAGACGGTTGAGTACACCTAACATTTGGGAAGCTGTTTTAGCAAGAGTGGTAATATGATCTTCCAAAAAAGGTCAGATGATGCTGTCATCACAACAACAGACACCATGCCTTCAAACAATCAACAAGCAAACATTCTCATCAATCATTTATTATGTGTCAGCCACAACAATTCTCCACAGACCCGGACTATGCAGCCTTCATTAACAGTCAGACAAACACATTACAATTAACCTCAAACACTCATATGTCTATGGCCCAGACAATGTAAGTAACTTACATCTTAGACACTTAGGACCACAAGTCATTCAAGCACTCACCGACATATCAAACTACAGTTATTTACACAATTTGTCTGGCTACCCTTACAGTTTCTGTTTGTGCCTCACCTACACAACAGATTGATCCAGTTAGCTCTCACAAACACCTCCTCCTGCTATCTACTTCACTACACTAAACAAGCACACCACTCTTCTCTCTGCAATAAAACAAAACAAAAATCCCTTACCCTGTCACTCTTTTAACTCTGGGGGAGGCAGTTGCCACAGGCAGCTCTGCCTTTTGTCTCCCTCATCCACATAGAAAAATATACATAAAATACATCTGGAGGCCTGGTATCATCATCACAATCCCCAAATCCCATAAAGACCTCACGCTACCCTCTTCACACCGCTTCATCACTATCCTCTGCACCCCCTCAAGAGACACTGAATGCCATATACTTCAACTAACCACACCTCATATTCCTCTAGCTACATCATAACACATCTTTCGGTCACTACACTCCACAAACACCCTTCTTACAGACCTCACACAAAAGGATTGTTGATGACATCAATTCAACACAACACTTCTTGTTACAATTGACAAACAAAATTCTTAACACAAACATGCACAACAATACAAAAAGACAGCTGACCATCTATGTAGCAGGCAGATATGCACATGTAACATTTGCCGGCCAGTTATCGAACACCAGAAATATTACAAACGGAGTCCCTCAAGGATCCGTATTATTACCAACACTCTTTAATATATACATGCACGACCTACACACACCCCAGATACACACAATCTCTTACGCAGATGACATAAGACTCAAATGTACACATCGAGACACAAACACAGCCACACAACTCCCTCAACCGTACCTCAACACACTACATAGCTGGTTCACCACAAACCGACTCAAATTAACCCCAGCCAAATCTAGAACGACTCTTCTCATTTACTGAACAGCAAAACACCACCATATCCCACACCTCACCTTAAGTAACATCCCACAACACACACAGACACACACATGATCCTTGGTGTAACATTCAATACATCAATGTCATTTAAACAACACATTACAAGCATTAAAAACATATTGACACCAAGTCTAAATTCCATCGAGTTACTTGCCCATACAACATTCGGACATAACAAAGAAACTACCACCACAGTATTCAAACAATATATACGTTCGGTGTGGAATATGCGAACTGCGCTTGGACTTCTAACCTCACTGAAACGCATCACAACACCCTACAGACTATACAGCACAAAGCCCTCAAAATAACCATTGACTGTACAGCTACCATACTCACAGACTACCTACACCAGGAAATCAAAGTCCTCAAAATCAAGGTGATATGAGAGGCACACAATTTATCGCCGCAGCCTCCACAAACATATATCACCCACTACACGACTTGACAGAACACCCACACACACCAAATGCATTCGATAACACCTAGCACTCGTTATCATACATAAATATTGTCATCAATCCACCCTCGCCAGCCCCAACCAGCCTTTAGAAGCATATCCATACTCAAATCACCCACCAATCCATCCAGTCACTCAAAGACAACACTCAGTTTGATGCACAGCCCCCTGAAGGCCATTCCGCAAAACCCCTCCTTTCTCGTGAGGACAGAGTCCACCTGGCTAGGCTGCGATTTGGGCACCATCCAGCCTTTCTGAGTAATCAGAAAAGGCTGGCTGTCTCCGTCCAGGATACCTGTCCAGGCTGTAACACAAGACCACTTACTATCAAACACAATATGGAAGACTGCATAGCACACAACCACTTAAATTTCTTTAGAGCCTTTTGGGATAACCCACTCTCGGCCGTGGCCTTCCTTAGGAGCTCGGGGCTGTTCAGCCAGGAAGCTTAGGGAACGAGTACTACTACTAAATTAATACCATTTAAGCAGGTGGGACATTTTAGCAGGTTAGGCATAAAGGGCGATATCAATATTATAGAGAACATCACAAAAACTTTCCGCAAAATGTCCGCTTTATATATTTTGTTCAGGCTATTTTTTTTTTAAATGGAGTAGGAGCGAATGGATAAGAATACATATGTCTACACAGACGAAGTTGCCCTGTAGTTTATAGTAGTGTTCTGCTCCCAGCGATCTCATATGGCCCCTGGAGGTGGTAATGTGGTGCTAGCTAGAGCCAGGGACTTCCACATAATTGCTATATTGGAAGAGGGGATTACCCTCTCTGTTTTCACAGCCACCTTTGGGTGACCAAGTATCACAAATGCATGCACGTCTGTCATGCTTCCATGTATTTTATTAATTTCAAATTTATTATTTATTTTTCTAGTGACTTTTGGGTGTATCATCTGCTAAAATGTGTTGCTCGTCTGGTTAACTTAGGAGGTAACCTTTTGTCTTGGACATTGACCATACGAGGATTGCATTTATAGCTGGGATTGTATCAAGGCTGTCAAAGAGTTGGATTGATGAGTTTAATAAACGATTAGTATGTATGTATATATAAGCTAAGTTGGTTAACAACACTGGCGTCATATACACAGCCGTCAACAGATTCACATGGTACATCGTTAATTATATTGCTAACACATCTCTGTTCCATATGTACATGGCAAACACATAACATTCATCTTTAATATTAGATTGTTTAACTTTGTCAACTACCATCCATTTATATATTGATAAGATAATGTAGATAGGCAATCAAATGTAGTGCTGTTGGAGGTGTTGATTGATTAATTATAGGTAGCGTACCGCCACCTCACTCGGTCTGAGGGAAACTATGTTTATATTTATACTGTATATATATTGTCACAATGACCAGGGTCTTTTAGGAGTAGCTAGACTCTAGTGGCACCTGACTTATTAAAGCAGCTATGCCAAGTCTATTAGAAAGACCTGGTATTGTGAGTTTCACTCCGATACCCTTCCAATTACACATGACTAGTTTTGCCATACCTCTAAGCATTTTTGTCTCAATAAACCTTTGTGTAGAATGAGCCAATAGAGTGCTACTAGTTTTGTATATGAAGTTGTGTTTTAGTGGCAACGCTGTAATTTGCAAGCTAGGTGTGGCTAGCCGAGGGAGGAATGTTGCTCTCTCGCGGGGGGAGGTGGAGGTAGTGTTGCTCAGCAACACGAGTTTAATTAATTATGTGATCATTGCAAGTTCAGTTGTGTTACAATATAAAGATGTACTGTATTTTATCTGCCACACTGTTTTAGTAAATCTGTTAACACAGGAATACTTTAGTATAAGTTATTCTTGTGAAGTGTTTTACTGTTATCATATCGTGTGGTGATATCTTGCAACCTCTTCGTTTGAGGCTGGCCTCTGTGTTGCCCAGCAACATCAGGCCCCCTCATTCTCTCGTTGGCGGCCAGACTAGATAGTTGGTGTCCTCTTTCTCTTGTGACCCATCAGTCTGCCCCTTTTGTTTGTCCTTGCTTGCATAATAGTAACTTAACGTAATTAACAGAGAATCCTAGACATTCATTTCTTCTTTTAATTATTCTTTTCCTCTGATCAGCATTTTAGTATCTGTCCCTTTGTTTTATATATTCTGTTCCTCCGGTGGCTGACTTCGAAATTCGTGATAGGGAAGAGCTGGGAGGCTTGCCGGGGTCCTTACTAATAAGCACTGTTAATCCCAGAGACAGTCCACACACACACACATCCATACCCCTACATATTTTCCCCGTGTTGGTGCTTAGGACCCGGTAACAACCTTGACGGTTCTGCCCCAGCACTTGTGTGTTCCCTATCTCGGGTTTCGAACTGAGGCAACGGAGTGTTTAATATTAATTAGGAATCCAGCTTCAGTCTGGACCCCCCCCCCCCATAGTTAAGTGAGTGTGGTAGGTGGACTCTAAGAGTTCATTGTTCGGGCGGTAACTCACTGGGGGGCCCAGGTTGAAGCAGGATATACTGGTGTGATATTAGAGGTGGTCAGGGCAACCTGCTTCTACTAATATCACCCCGAGGTTAGTAGTCATATTAGGACACTGCCTTGTATTGTTAGTTCATTATATGTATGCAATATTATTATGTGCAACTCTCTTGGGTTGAGAGTGGATTACCGTTGGCTGGTTTGCGCACGGTTTAGTACTGTCGAGGGCGCGCATAGCCTGTTATGCTCGAAGTACACCTGCACTCTTGTTTCGTTGATGTCTGCTGGTAGCCTATATGTATTTAAGTGATTTGATTATCCAACCCAGCATTGCTAATCCCGGTGTTGGTTTCGAGTTCTCGTAGCTAGTAAGTTACATGATTATTTCTGTTCTACTTATTATTCAGAATAGGAGCAGGGCAGTGTGCACCTTAAGCCCTGAGATGAGCCTGGAAGCGTTAATAGTGCTCTTACCTGTTGCGTCGTGGTGTTGTTTGGTAGAGAGACAAGGTGCATTTCCATTAGTAATTATTTTTGTATACCGTCTCTAAGCAACGGAGGTTTAGATTCGTAACAGTGGCGACCTTGCCTAGGATAATCAGAATAGTACCAGCAGTGTTAATAAGATTTATTTTGATCAGAGGATTTTTTTTAAGAATAGGTGTCTAGCATTTTATTTTACTATGTCTGAACAACAAGCAAAAGAGGAGGGGGAGAGTGTCGTGCCGTTGCATATCACCAGTGAGGAGGATGCGAGAGTGTTCCTTCGGAGTTCTCCAGAAGGGGAACAGATGCAGTTGAGAAGGGTGGAGGAATTGAGATTGATATCATCAGTGATGGGAGTAGAGGGGTCTCTTCTTACCACGGGGGAAGCATGTCAGCAGTATATATGGCAGTATTATTATGATGTTTGAGAGGAGGCTGAGCAAACAACTGTGCCGGCAGGAGGCTATATCTCACCTGCACGCTCTCCGCCGCGCACACCCAGTCCTTTAAATGAGAGCATAACATCTTCCCAGTTTACATGTCCTACTGTTGTTCCCCCATTGTTGCCTAACGTGCCCCCTGGTGTGCACCAACTTACTCAATCCCATTTTTGTCCTTTACACTCCACTCCTGCCGCTGGCTGGGCGGCACAGAACCAGGTTACACCTCCCCCCCCCATTTATCCCAGCCGGACTTTCTAAGATTCAGCCACGTTACCGTCCCGCTTATGTTCCTATACCAACCCCTACTTTTGCCCCGGTAGGGCTATCGAGTGATGCTCTAGTACAACTGGAGTTGAAGAAGTTGGAAATGCAGGAGAAAAGAGAAGAGAGAGAGAGGCAGGAGAAAAGAGAAGAGAAAGAGAGAGAAATGCAGGAGAAAAGAGAAGAGAAATGCAGGAGAGGTTAGAGACACAGAGAATGACAATAGAGTTACACAGAACCAAAGTTGAGGTAGACAGGGGAGGTACACAAGGGGACAAGTGGGTACGGTACACAGGGAGGAATCTAGCGAATTAAAGTTGTCTCGTAGCCTGAAGCTCGTTCCCGCTTTTGACGAGGAAAAGTCACTGAATGGTTCCAGCGATTTGAAAAGAAAGCATGGGATTTCGAGTGGCCACGGGAACGCTGGGCGGCATTGGTGGCAAATGTTCTCAAGGGAAAAGCGCTCGAGGCATATGATAGGATGTCAGTGGAGGACTTCGTAAAGTATGATAATTTAAAGCAGGCTATCCTTAACCCTTCTTTGGCGGCACCCGGCTATAGCCGGGCAAGAGAACCAAGGACTATGTGGCGGGGCCCGGCTATAGTCGCATGCAATTTTGAGCACGTAATGTGCTTTGAGAGAGAGCGGAGCGGTGGGAGGAGCGTAGGTTACCTCATGACCGCTCGCCACGGTGGCCGTGGAGCTACTGAGATGTACTCCGCCCTACTCCCCCCTCCCTCACTCGTTTCACACGTAATAATGTAAGGAAATGACCGTATTTTACCGATTTTGCCCTTCGGTTGCACGATCGTTGCAAGACAACCAGCCATCGTAGAAGGATGGTTCGGGTGTCATTGGAATGCTCAATTATCGCCCTTTCACGGATAGATAATTGTATTATGCTCTGGCTCTTGTTTATGCATGAAAACGAGCACAGGAACAAGCTCGTTTATGGTAAAACCCCCGCTGGGTGGCACAGTCAAATATACTCCACCACCCGCTCTTTGAGTGTTAAGGCTAATGAACTCAGACCAGAAGCCTATCGTCTTAAATTTCATAATGCAAGAAAGAAGCCTAATCATACTCATGTTGAGTTTGCTAAGTACCTCCGTGATTGTTTGTCTCGTTGGCTTTTGAGTGAAAATGTAACCAATTTAAATGAGGCAGTTGAGCTTTTCCTGCTAGAACACTTTACCAACAATGTCGACAAAGAGCTTTGCCAAAAGATCCGTGAGAAGCGCCCCGGCAAGCTGTTTGATGCTGCCGTTTGGGCTGATGATCGAGTGTTTGCAACCAAGGGTTTTACTGATCGTGCCAGATATGCCCCCCCCCCCCCCACAACTGCACGTGACGAGAAGTACCGAGCAGGTGGAAGTGGAGGGTACAGTAATAGTGGCCCTGGTCCCACACGTAATAATAATGGTGGAGACAAACAAAAATCACAAACTTCAGCCCGACCTGATTCCAGTGTTGTTAAATGTTATGGGTGTAAACAGACCGGACATATTAAACCAAACTGTTCCCAGGCAAAATCTTCTGCAGCCCTTGCTAAGCCTGTGTCGTTAGTGGTTGGTATCCAGGGAGGAGGGGATGAATCTTTTTTACCGAGGTTGGAGACAGACCGAAGGGTGAAGCAAGGGGTGCCAATGGCCGTGGCACAGCCTGCCCCCGACAAAGTGTCTCAACTAGGTACCATTGCAGGTCCAGAAGCCTTGCTCGCTTGGTGCCAGGGTTTCGTTCATGAGGGTGAAGTAGAGCTGTGTGGGAAGGTGTATCCAGTCAAGGTTCTTAGGGATTCGGGAGCTATGCAGTCCATGTGTTTGAACTTGACGGGGAAGCCGATAAAATCTGACGAGTTTGTGTTATGTCGAGGTGTAAACACTGAGGCCTGTTATAGCCTCATTCCTATTCATCTTAGGTGTCCTGTAGTCACGGCGACGGCGAAGGTAGCGGTCGTGGACACATTACCTGTGGAGGGGATTGATTTTCTGCTTGGAGCAGATATGGCAGGGAGTAGAGTCTTTCCACCTCCGGTAGTGGTGTCGGAGCAGGTACAGCCGGAGGAGAGGAACAAGGAGGCTAAGAAGCTGCCTCCTGATTTGTTTCCGGTGTGTGCGGGCATGAGAACTATGGCCCAGGTTGCACAGCCGGAGGAATTGTTTGGGGAGGAGATAGATCTGATCGAGGGGATGTACATTAATTAATCTGCATCACCCATAGATTCGACTGATCTGCAGGGTGCCGAGGGTGTGCAGGACGAGGAGGAAAGCTCAGCGGAAAGCTCCTCACTCGTTTCACCCGGTGCCAGAGGTGATACTGAAGGGAGCGATCGGGTCCCTACGGGAGGACCGGTTGATCCTGTATCATCGAATCAGACCGACTTGGAGGCTATACCTAATCTTACCACTGTGGCACCGGGAGAGTACAAAGGAGTACAAAGGAAATCAAGCAACAACAGATCTAGTGACCCTTCTAGGTTACTTGTCCTCCAAAACACTGAGGATCAAGTGTCCAAACAGTGGTTTAGAGTGAGTAAGGGAACATTGGAAAGGGAATTACTGCCCTGGAACTAATGTCCGTGGCAGGATTAGGAAGTTAGTAGGGGACAGATGGGTTAGTAACTGAGGGGGGGATAAAATAAAGTTATTCATTTACAAACGCAGTCAGTCGCGGGTTTGATGCGAGATATTTGTCTAGGCGGAGTTTAAATGAATCAACGGTGATGCAGTCTATAACGTCTATAACGGAGATTGGTGAGGCGCCGCAGAGTGATGCTTCATTAACACACTTGTTTTCTAAGGTCGGGGGGAGTACTCCAGACAGACGTAAGACCCATCAGCTCTGTCATATTAACATGTTGAAGAGGTACTTTCGTGTGGCGGGCACACAGGTGATGTCACCTAAAGGAGCTAGCCGAAAGAGTTGCCTGGGAGCCGATCAGTCACCTGTTGGTGTTAACGGGGAGTTGTCTGAGGCAGTTTGTGCTACTGTATCCGCTCAGAACGGGTCAGTAGAGAAAGTTGAGTCAGATACGGTCAATTTCTTGCCTATGTTATTGGCTGGAGAGTTGGAGTCGGAGGTGCAGGGTGAGCCCGGGCCTGGTGGATGGTGGTTGGATAACACGGGTCCCGGGGCTAGCAGTTCATGCACTGTGGGAATGCCAATCAAGGCTCCTGCAGTGCCTCTCAACCCCCCTCTGCGCTCTCCCCAATTCTCCGGTCCCAGGGACCAGGATGCCGTGTCTCATTGCCCTGTCCTGGTTGTAGAAGGCATGAAGGAGGAGCAGGAGGAGGAGAGGGAGTTTTTCCCAGGTGAGGCTGTGCCGGCTGGGACATGGGCAGAGAACGGGTACCTGGCCCTGCGGGAGAAATTGACCCTGCGGGAGAAATTGACCCATTTACCTCCGGAGAGAGTTGAGGAGATGTTTACTACCTTGTGGGCTTATCCACACGTGTTTGGGGATGCACCCGGTTTGACATCTTGGGCGGTGCATAACAACAATGTGGGAGAGAACAAGCCTATAAAATTACCACCTTGCAAAGTAAATTTACTCTCCAAGACAGATACCTACACTTTACCGAGAGTTGATAACTCGGTAGACAAGATTGGGGCAGCCACGTTCATCACAAAAGTGGACTTAGGTAAAGGCTATTGGCAAGTCCCACTACCAGAACGTGCCAAGAAAATCGCTAGTTTTGTGGTGGGTGGAGGAGTGTATCAGTGCCAGGTAATGCCTTACGGCTTGAAGAATGCTCCCGCCACATTTCAGCGGTTAATGGACAGGGTTGTGCATGATGTCCCCAATTGTTTGGTCTACATAGATAATGTTGTTGTTTATGACACAAATTGGACCGACCATTTGGCCAATGTGGGTGAGCTTTTTTGGAAGTTGTCTGAGGCTGGTTTAGTGGTCAACCTGGCAAAGTGCGAGTTCGTGCAGGCTCGAGTGCAATATCTGGGTTATGTTGTTGGCCACGGCCAGGTTTGTCCCCCTCGGGCGAAGGTGGAGGCTATCCAGAGTTTCCGAGCACCTCATAATAAGAAAGCCGTGCAACGTTTCCTTGGCATGATAGGCTATTATCGCCGGTTCATCAAGGGATATTCCACCGTGCTTGCCCCATTGACAAATTTGCTACAAAAGAACATACCATTTAAATGGACAACAGAGTGTGAGCAGGCTTTCAAGGATGTCAAAAGCCTCCTCTGTTGCCATCCTATATTGCGTGCCCCAGATTTCAACAGGCCTTTCGTCTTGGCAGTAGACGCGAGCGATGTGGGTGCCGGCTCTGTGTTGATGCAAGAGTTCGGAGATGATGTTGAGCACCCCATTTCCTACTTTTCAAAAAAGTTTAACCGAGCACAAAAAAATTATTCTGTGATCGAAAGGGAGTTGCTAGGTATTATTATGAGTTTGCACCATTTCCCTGTTTATTTGCCACCATATGGGCCCATGCTCAGAATCTACTCGGACCATCATCCTCTGCAGTTTCTTAACCCTCTCCGACATATGACGCGATTTTGAGCCGATTAGGGATACTTTAAAGCCTTTGTTACCATCAGGGGTATTTAGAAACCTTTAGTTTAGTTACTTCAACCTCTGCAGTTGTCTTTGAGTTAGCTGTGGGCAGAAAACTAATTTTGGAGAGGTAATTATAAGAGTGAGAGAACTCTATTTCTTATTGCTAATCTGGCAACCTCTGCATCATATGAGTCTGAAGGGGTTAATAGGCTCAAGGACAAAAACCAGAGACTTACTCGCTGGAGTTTGATATTGCAAGAATATCATCTCGATGTTAGGCACATCCGTGGTGTTGATAATGTCCTGGCAGACTGTTTGTCCCGTGAGTCCTTTGAGGGGTGATAGGAAAGCACGAGGGTATTTAGTAAGTAAGTCATATTTACTCATGTTAAACAAATCTACAAAATGTAAAAATACAAAAGACTGTCAATGTAAATATTTTTGCAGTTATAACCTAATGATGAAAGTTTTGTTTCAAAAGCTCCAAAACTTCCCCTCCCTCCCCCGTGTGAGGGTGTCACAATGACCAGGGTCTTTTAGGAGTAGCCAGACTCTAGTGGCGCCTGACTTATTAAAGCAGCTGTGCCAAGTCTATTAGAAAGACCTGGTATTGTGAGTTTCACTCCGATACCCTTCCAATTACACATGACTAGTTTTGCCGTACCTCTAAGTATTTTTGTCTCAATAAACATTTGTGTAGAATGAGCCAATAGAGTGTTACTAGTTTTGTATATGAAGTTGTGTTTTAGTGGCAACGCTGTAATTTGCAAGCTAGGTGTGGCTAGCCGAGGGAGGAATGTTGCTCTCTCGCGGGGTGAGGTGGAGGTAGTGTTGCTCAACAACACGAGTTTAATTAATTATGTGATCATTGCAAGTTCAGTTGTGTTACAATATAAAGATGTACTGTATTTTATCTGCCACACTGTTTTAGTAAATCTGTTAACACAGGATTACTTTAGTATAAGTTATTCTTGTGAAGTGTCTTACTGTTATCATATCGTGTGGTGATATCTTGCAACCTCTTCGTTTGAGGCTGGCCTCTGTGTTGCCCAGCAACATCAGGCCCCCTCATTCTCTCGTTGGCGGCCAGACTAGATAGTTGGTGTCCTCTTTCTCTTGTGACCCATCAGTCTGCCCCTTTTGTTTGTCCTTGCTTGCATAATAGTAACTTAACGTAATTAACAGAGAATCCTAGACATTCATTTCTTCTTTTAATTATTCTTTTCCTCTGATCAGCATTTTAGTATCTGTCCCTTTGTTATATATATTCTGTTCCTCCTGTGGCTGACTTCGAAATTCGTGATAGGGAAGAGCTGGGAGGCTTGCCGGGGTCCTTACTAATAAGCACTGTTAATCCCAGAGACAGTCCACACACACACACATCCATACCCCTACATATTTTCCCCGTGTTGGTGCTTAGGACCCGGTAACAACCTTGACGGTTCTGCCCCAGCACTTGTGTGTTCCCTATCTCGGGTTTCGAACTGAGGCAACGGAGTGTTAAATATTAATTAGGAATCCAGCTTCAGTCTGGAACCCCCCCCCCCCCATAGTTAAGTGAGTGTGGTAGGTGGACTCTAAGAGTTTATTGTTCGGGCGGTAACTCACTGGGGGGCCCAGGTTGAAGCAGGATATACTGGTGTGATATTAGAGGTGGTCAGGGCAACCTGCTTCTACTAATATCACCCCGAGGTTAGTAGTCATATTAGGACACTGCCTTGTATTGTTAGTTCATTATATGTATGCAATATTATTATGTGCAACTCTCTTGGGTTGAGAGTGGATTACCGTTGGCTGGTTTGCGCACGGTTTAGTACTGTCGAGGGCGCGCATAGCCTGTTATGCTCGAAGTACACCTGCACTCTTGTTTCTTTGATGTCTGCTGGTAGCCTATATGTATTTAAGTGTTTTGATTATCGAACCCAGCATTGCTAATCCCGGTGTTGGTTTCGAGTTCTCGTAACTAGTAAGTTACATGATTATTTCTGTTCTACTTATTATTCAGAATAGGAGCAGGGCAGTGTGCACCTTAAGCCCTGAGAAGAGCCTGGAAGCGTTAATAGTGCTCTTACCTGTTGCGTCGTGGTGTTGTTTGGTAGAGAGACAAGGTGCATTTCCATTAGTAATTATTTTCGTATACCGTCTCTAAGCAACCGAGGTCCAGATTCGTATCAATATATATATATATATATATATATATACAGTATATATATATATATATATATATATATATATATACATAAATATATGTATATACTGTATATATATTCACTCAGTTGCACCAGCTCTCCTCCTCCAAACCTGATCTTCTTTTCCTCACTGAAACCCAGGTGTCTGAGGTAACTGCCAGCAGCCCCTTCTCTGTATCCTCCTACTTTCTCTATCCTAGTTTCAAAGCCAAAGGCGGATGTTGTGCATATGTGCACAACAAACTCACTTGCTCTCGTGTTCCTGATTTTGACTCCTTTGAATTCTCAACTTTAAGGCTCAAACTATCCTGTCCCTCTCATACTAAATATTTTATGAGCTGTCTATCTTTCCCCTAACTCTACCGACTTTCCCAAATTCTTTGACTATCTAAACTCTAAAGTGGAACACATTCTATCAATCTCTCCCTTTTCGGAAAGATCCATCTTAGGAGATTTCAACGTTCACCACCGCCAATGGCTCTCCTCTCTTACTACTGACCAACCTGGTGAACAAGCCTTCGTCTTTTCTATCCTAAATGACCGAGAGTAGCTAGTCCAGCAACCCACCCGTATCCCGGATCGCTTCGGAAATCGACCCAACATTCTGACTTCTTTCTGACTTCTAACCCTTCTTCTTATACTGTCAATCTTTTCTCTCCTATGGGCTCATCTGACCATAAACTTATCTCCATTACCTGTCCTATCTCTCCAGTACGGC
Organism: Paralithodes platypus; assembly: GCA_032716605.1. NCBI lineage: Eukaryota > Metazoa > Arthropoda > Malacostraca > Decapoda > Lithodidae > Paralithodes > Paralithodes platypus. The sequence goes on from CM064512.1 coordinate 35,954,567, forward strand.
CACCCGATCCTCCCAGCCGGCGGCGCTTGTGGCACTTTGGTGCTGCCGACTTGGAGGCTCTTCGGCAGTACTTCTTTGATTTCCCATGGAATGACTTCTGCTTCCATGGTCGAGGACCCTTGGAGAGTGCTGAACGCATTACCAAGGTAATCCTCTCGGGCATAGAAGCGTACATTCCATTTTCTTTCTCTCAGACTAATGCAAACAAATCTTGGTTTACTCACGCTTGTTCTACTGCTCTCCGCTACAAGGAGGAAGCATTCAAACGGTACCAACGCCTCAAGAATCTCATCCTTCCTATGTTTCTACCTGGAATCAAGCCAAATCTGTTCTTTTACTTGCCAAGCATTTTCATCAATAATAAATGCACTGAATTATCCAACTCTAGCTCTTCCCAAGCTTTATGGCATATAGCCAAAAGCCTCTCCAACAATTTTTCTTCCTCGTCTTTCCCTCCCCTTTTCCACTCTTATGGCAAAACATTACTTCTTCCTCTAACAAAGATGAACTCTTCGCTCAAACATTGGCTAGAAACTCCATCTTGGATGATTCCGGTGCTATTCCTCCCTCTCCACCCCACCAACTTATGCCTATTAATATCGTAATCTCTTCTTAAGATGTACTTTCTACCTTCTCTGGGCTTAATACTAAGAAGGCTTACGGTCCGGACGATGTTCCTCCTGTTGTACTAAAAAACTGTGCCTGTAAATCAAGGTAAAATGATTGACTCATCCCCTACTCCTCAAAACTTTCTTTTAAATGTAGTTCATGGTCAGACAACAAAGCCATTCACTGGTTTGGAAGAATACAGAAATATCTGTTCGGTCTTAGATGACCTGGAAACAGAAATCGCTGCCAAGGGTGTCACTCAAGAAAGGGCCAAGATTGACATTTTCTGTTCCAAGACAGACAAGGGCAATACTCCGGCGGGTTATTTGTTAGCGTGTGATAATCGTATCAATGCTAAAACTTACGATGAGTTCAATGTGGAATTTTTTGAGAAATTTGGCTCGTCAAGCAAAGGCTCGTTTGCAAAACTTCAGGACTTCGCGGATATTTTATTGAAACAGGAGAAAGGCCAGTCTGTGGGACACATTATTGGCCCAATGTTCATAATTCACAAATTGTATGTCGCTTGATCTGGTACATCATAGCTGGTTTCCGGGCAGTAAAATATCACTGGAGCAACTGAGTAAACTTCTAGGTTATGTGATGTTAGTTAGCGCCTTGCCAGACCCCGTGAAACCGATAGCTAGGAGGATAGATTTCTCACCTACAATGTCTCTTAACAATTTCACAAAAGAGCTACGTAAAGCTTGCGATATGAGCGGTGTTACTACTGATCAAATACATTTTTCATATGCTCACATCAAGAATGCTCCGTCTCAAACACAATCTCCAGCCCAATCACAGCTGAAGTCGCAAAGTCAAATTGCTAGTTCAAGTATATCTTCTTAGGTTCCCCGGCCAAAACCCTCCAAGGTTAATGGTGCCGAACGGAGGCCCAAGGTCAGCGGTACCCGCAGTATATCGCCCTACTTCCGGTAGTGACAATGATAGTTCAAACTAAAACACTATGTGTTTCTATTGCGGTATCCGGGGCCATGTTGTCAAGCGTTGCACCATCAAAGCCAAGAAGTACTATGATTATGCGATGGGGAAACAAGCTTTCTGTCGTAGATGTAAATTGAATAATCATTGGACAGGTGAATGCACAGTTGTGAAGAAAGGTGCCGATGATTGGAAGGACTCTAGACTTAAGTCGGGGGAAGCTTCAGGCCAGGGTCAAGCCAATCAGATGTACTTAACACCTTACGAGCGGCCTATGCGGTTTATTTATGTGTACCGCCCAGCGGGGTGTTTTTAGCCAAAATAGGGCTGTTTACGTGATCATTTTCATGCCTAAATAAGACCCAGAACGTAAAACAAGTATCTATCCCTGAAAGGGCATAAACAGAGCTTTCGAATGACACCATAACGATCCTTGTATGATGGATAGTTTTCTTGCAATAACCGTGCAACGCGAGTGCAAAAAGCAGGTAATTCGGTACTTTCGGTACATAATTGAGTATGTAGCGAGTGAGAGAGGGAGGAGGGAGCTGAGATTTGTGTCAGTAGGTTCGCCGCGGTGGTCTGGAGCAGTCATATGCTCGCTAGTCTCCTGCCACCACTTGTCTCTCTCTCTCAGCCACATTACGTGCTGAAATTGCCACTCGAGTTATGTCGAGCGCCGCCACATAGTCCAGCTTTATTAAATACGACTTAAGTGGTGAGCCGCTAATAAAGGGTTAATGCTGGTACACAAACTCCCAAGTTTCCAACATTGAAGAGAAGTGCACTCATGCAATTTTTGGACTGAATTATTTTGAATTCATCAGTAAATATTACGGCTATTATTGTTTTAGTTGATACGGGTTCGCCAGTGAATCATATTTATAGTTCAACGTTTAATAGATTAAATCATGACGATTCCTTAACACTTTAATTCTCAGATATTAATTTACAGTGTTATACACTTACCAATGAAGTTGCAAGACGACTTAAATTTAACACTCGAGCCACAGTGCCCGTCATATGACGGGCGAGAGATAAATGGCCTCTCCTCCGGTACCCGTCATATGATGGGCGGCATTCCGAGCACATTAGGGGATCTGAGAGAGAGTCCGCGCTTTGGTTTGACGATAGGTGGGCTCTGACCGCTCAGCACCACCACTGGGCTGTGTCTGTGACCACCTCCGTCCTCCCACCAGCAACCGTTCTCGCGAAATAAGGTAAAAACTACTGAAATTACCCTATTTTAGGGTATTTTCACCTCCGGTTACGCGACCGCTACAGGATAACCCGTGGTCGTAGAAGGATGATTCAGGTGTCATTGGAAAGCTCTATTATCGCCCTTTCACGGATACATAATTGTATTACGCTCTGGCTCTTGTTTATGCATGAAAAAGAGCATGGAATGAAGCTCGTTTTCGGTAAATATACCTGCCTGGCCGCTAGGTCATGTCAACAAACGGCCCCGTCCTTAAGGGGTTAATGACGGAGAAAGTGAACGTTGTGAAATGTTTTAGTATTACCTCAGATCTATTGTTGGGTTTTAGGATGATGAGGTCATAAGGTGCTGTATAGTCGCCTCCAATAATCATGTACACTGCAAGTATATTACCTCAAAACTATATAAGAGTAGCAATATTATTTCCAATATAAAATCCCAAACATAATATGTATTAACATTACCCAAACATAGGTAACTAACGATAGCAAACTAAGTATTAAATATTCTAACCAATTCCATACCAATACACAACAAATACATTAAAGAAAATTTCGCACACTAGACCAGGTTTGCATGTACTGTAAATAATTAATCAAACTGATGAAACATTATGTTAGCATATTTACTAAAAGGTTACATATACCAATTTTCAGACCCGGCCTTCCAGTTTTCCAATAGGGCAGTGTGATAACACGGAAATAGCGGCCGAATTTTAATAACTACTTCCGGCCAGACTGTGCGTCATAATGAACCACTTAAAATGTTAAAATAGCCCCTTAGTTTTAAAGTGCACCGCAGGTAAAGCAGGATTTTAACCTTTCCTACTTCAGGGGTGGTGGCTGCAATTTGGTGAGACATTATCAAGCATGGGATGGGAGGCTATAAAGGTAATATGCTCGGTGGTGGAACTAAATAGGAGCAAAGGTCGTTGCTTTGGCCAGGCATCATTACCTGTGGCAATCCAGCTTGGCCAATTATAAATGAGGAGGGCCCGGAGCTATGCACCACATTAAATATATATCTCCCTGTGTGAAAGTGATGTATTCAATAGGTATATCAATTGAGGCTCCTGGGATAAGGAGGAGTGCCATCAGTATCATCATCAGTTTCATCACCATCATCAGTTTGACATGGTCCACTGCCAAAGAGGCCTATCCACATTGGAGGGATGGTCGCTCACCACGGTGGTTTATTCCGACCATCAAAGAGCTAATGTGGAGGGGTGATAGCAGGTACTGGAGGAGAGTTATCTCACCTAATCACATATTGCTTTGTTTTGAGTGCCAGTGGGGTGTTTTGAATTTTTGTTTTTATGCCGTGGCTCTATAGAAGACGCTCGCCTTCCACCAGTAAAACCTCTGAAGAGGATGCTTGTGTTCTTGGGTTTTAATGATGGTAATAGATACAGAGTTTTTAATTTCTTTTACTTTCATATATTGTAGTGGCATTTTGAGTCCACTAGTATAAATTCCACTGCATTACTGTATACCGCTTACGTTTTCTGGAGTACGACGGTCCAGTCTCTCAACCTAATCTCCATCCATTGGGAATTATAGGGATATGTTCAAATATATTCAGTGAATAAGGAAAGGTTGAGGAAGATTATGAGGCTATATAGTGAAGTAAAGCTGTATACTGCAAAAGAGTTTTGAATTGTGGTTTCATATTGCCACATATATGTAACACCCCTTACTTGTTATCATGCCAAATGTGATGAGGGAAATATATAGTTGATTAAACAAATTACCATCCACAAAATAAGTTCCTATCGTGCATGCATATTGTATTGAATGCGTACCATAGATGTATTTTTATCATCATATACATTTTGTTCATGACTAATCTCGACGATTTCATCGTCAATTACATCCTGAGCCTCAGTCATCTGTAAATCTGTTTGATTATGAAGCTTTCATCTAATATCTGATTTAATAATGATGCTACTATATACAGCGTCAACATCAATCACAACACAAGCAAATCCTTAAACAAACACACACACACACACACACGAACACAAACTCAACAACAGCAACGTTAACACTTCCCTTCTCTTCTTTTAAGATAGAGTGTACTTAAGGTAGTGTTAATATCATATTGGAATAATTGATTTCACATACACATACCAAACTGTTAACTGACAATGCTATGATTTCCTTCTAGCTATTTCCTACGTGGATTATGTATTCACTTTAACCTTCGTATGTAATTCCAAGATTAGGTAAAGAATAATCTGTGTTGCCATTTATATTAGCAACCACAGCATTATGCACTACAATTCTTAGGAACTAATATATTTTCTGAAAAACTCCGGGTGTATATGATGCAAAGAAAAAGCAATAAGGGACAACAAAGGCTAAGATGCGAGACAGGACGACGTAGGTAAAGAGTAACAGAAGAAGAAGAATATGAAAGATGGCTATACTATCAAAAATAGAACTATAACTAGGAGAGAGAGAGAGAGAGAGAGAGAGAGAGGGAGAGAGAGAGAGAGAAAAGCGGCAAGGAGGAGGATTTTTTTTTTTTGGAATAAGATGAATGACCAAAGTAGCAGGTGCAGAGGGAAGAAAGAAGACTATGCCAGGTGATGAGGGAGGGAGAGCGGGATGGACCATAGCACTGACACTTTAGAGTGGCTGTTTTTTTGTATAGAGCTTGTGTTATGCCTAAAGTGGCTTGGAAATTAACATGCAACTGCCAATATACTGATCATATCATACTTTCTGATAAAACCAAGTAATGTTGGGTGTGAACATTATGTACACACATCAATGTATATGCTTTAACTGTCTTGATGGTGTAATGGTTAGAGCGTGTAAGTTCAGTATCTCATATCCTAAGTTCGAATCCTGGTAGAATCACATGCTTTCATTAATTAAATTTGGGGTGTTATTGGTGTAAAGAACGATGTTAAAAAAATATTGCCTCTGGAGGGTAACCTAGCCAACCTGTTATACACGGCAAATGTATATTATTACAAAGGTTAACATAGTTTTCCATCCCTTAAAATACGTCACGGAAGTTCTCTTACTCCAAGTTCCTATGTACTGATAGGTGAAGTGATGTATAACGACATAACCCAACTGTCACTCACTATAGTCTCTTTATTTCCAGCTGAGGGTAAATTGCCATGTCCTCATCTTCATTACTCAGTTATTACGAGGATTTTGTAGCAAAATATGTTGATATTTGTGAAAACTTGGCATTTATCCGACTTGGATCAATATTAGTTTCATAGATTTCCTTAAAGTATCGGGAAATTCGCTGCTAAGAGATTCAGTATATAATCAGCTGGACAAAAATAGACAATATACGGTAACCGAACTCAACAACATATACTTGTGAGACGAACGTAAAAGCATGGCAAGAACTTTAAGAAGCCCTGAACAATTCCAAGGAGTTCACCTGCCGGGTTTCACTATATCCCGGCGTTGGCTGCCAATAATTGGAATCCCGGCGTTGACGGGCGTTGCTTGCCGGGATTGTAACGAACCTAGTTCTTACTTAGTCGGTATTGGGTATGACCCTTTCCACTAGTACTTCAGTATCAAGCACGCTGGAATTCTTTTATTTGCTTGGATAGTGGAAACTGATCAAACTGAGGCATCGGTGTCGTTCATATTCAAGTATCTTGATTACTTATTTGATCCTAAAACGATTGTCAGTAGTAACACTAAAAAATCACATGACAGCTATCCGGGTCCCTTTGTTTGTCTTAACTGAACTCTCCGTACCGCCGGCGGAGGAGAAGGGTTTCATGCGTGCATGTTTTAACCTTCGCCCACCGCCCCATCAGCATATGCCTACCGGGTCACTTGACAAAGCCTTGTCTTTACTGAATTCTCAGAAATATTGTCACAATCCCCCTTTTGATGCGATCTTAAAGAAGGCTGTGTTCCTTATGGCTTTGGCTACAGGAAACCAGGTAACTGAGCTGGTGGCGATGAGCAACGAACCTAAATTGTCTCCGGTTTGGACGATGCAATGTGGTTGTTCAAATTACGCTGTCTCCTACCTTCATAGCCAAGAACGGGCACAGTGGGCATGTTTACGACATTTGTGGTTTCGGCGCTCAAAAAGAAGGAGATACCGAAAATTGTACCCGGTGAAATCTCTATGAAATTTCGGGGAGTGTCCCGGCCTAACCAACCGGGCACCCTCTGGGTAAATACTTATCTATTGCCCTCGATCAACCGAGTCTAAACTGTGTCGCATTGAGACAACGGGTCTGATAGTCTGGTGCTTTTAGGATTAAGGTTAATTTTAAGAGTAAAAGGAGGGGGGGGGGGGGGATAGGATAAGCTAAAGACCCTCATCCCAGCCGGACGGGTTGTAAGTGCACAAGCAATGTGATAGACTTAATCTTAATGACTGAAAGTACAGTTCAGTAAAATGTTTTTTTGTTTATTGTATTATTGGATACATAGGCATATAGTTCAGGTTATCTGCATTTATCATAAGATCATCAATTACTTGCAATAAGTCAGGAGTCTTACATAGTCTTGTATTGATATACATGACCAAATATTTTGTGATATGCATGTACAGTACCTGACATTACTCAAGGACTTACCAGTCATGAGTTAGTATATTTTGTATATGAATGGGTATTCATAAACAAAGATTTATTTATGTTTAAAAGGTGGCATACGTACAGTCTTAAATATTTTTGTATTGAAATACATGACCAAATATTTTGTGATATGCATAATAATAGTCAGTGAGATACAATAATCGTGTCGTGAAATTTGGTGAAAACTTAGGTCGAAAGGTTACACATCTGCTATATTCCACAGTCTATCAAACGGACCGTTGGTATCACTAACTTGAGTTGCCAGCTGGGCCTTATATTTGTTAATTTCGGAGATAAGACCAATCCATTAACACTTTTGGGCAGCCACGTTTAGGCTAGTATTATGATATGCTTCACCATCACTTTTCCTCATCTTATTTGTGGAAGATAAATAATTGATTATGTAACAGTGAATATATTTGAAATGGTTAATAATCATACAGTACAGATATCCTAGATCTGTGTAAATTGTGATTTTTTAACATAAAATGCTATGGTCGAACCATCCCTACCTTATGTCCGAATCATACCACTTAGTCGGGATGGTTCGGACTTGCTGTGGGGGGTGTTTCGTAATTTTGCTATTCAATAACTAACCAAGATAAAGCTTCAAGTGTAACACACATAAGAGCCAAGGTTGTGGGTTTCACTACGAGATATATGAATGACTACTTCCAATATTCCTTCTTCTACGGATATTTGTGTATAAAGTGGCTGAACCATCACCGCTCTCCCCTATTATTTACATACTCCCTATATTAGCCTATTATCCACTATGTGCTTTGTGTATTCAAATATGTATTTCATTATGGTGACCCCTTAGACTATTATGTTTATTACAATTATCATAATATCATTATTATTATTTACGAACTTCAGCACAGAACATGTCATTCTACTGCATAATGTAAACGTAAATGGGATCAAAAATAAAACATGAAAGTGTAAGCCGAAATGAACATGTTATTCGCTGCGGCCTTACTGATTATATTATGGTTCGTATCCAAAAACCAACAAAGCCCTAGGATACATAGGAACCCTTATCAGAGCAGCAGTTAATGAAGCTTAAGGGATCCAGGCCTGCCAACCTAACTATCGTAGAGCTTTCATAATGATTCACGAGTTTCATATATTCTTCGGTCACAATCGCGACACGACTATTGTCTCTCACTGTACCTTACATTACTCAAGGACTCCCAGTGTCATGAGTTAGTATAACTTTGTATCCGAATGGTTATTCGGACACAAAGATTTATTTAATGATTCAAATGTTGCATACATTTTTTATCTATTTTTACATGTACCTAATAGGTTATGTTAAGCAACTGTTCTGCAATCATAGCCCATGGTTTTCAGAAGGGTTTGCATACAGGTCTTCTTTGAAGTACGCTACCTGTATTCCTTTTACAATTTAAACAAATATTTTGTATGTACAAAGGAAGTAGTAGAACTCTATTTCTGGGTTGTTTTCTCATCCTCTTGTTGATTTGTTAGTGGTTTGATATTTGTCACGAATGTCCCCCTCCAGACTTGAGATATCAGGCATATCGTCAATGATGAAAGGGCAACTAATAAATTATAGGTTTGAGTCCCGGAGGGAAGAAGGAAAACCTAATATTAAGTAGTGGCCCGGGATTATTGACGATTCTGGATCTCCTTTCCATCCCCTTCCCATTTGTATTTGATGTTTTTAAGTTATCTTGATATATCATTGAAGGACGAATGGCGTGAGACGCAGTAGAGTCTGTGGGCACACCCGGGCTAGCAACATCCACACAATGGTAGACAGGGCTTTTAGTAGTTCTAATAAATGGTTTCCTTTTTTTATTCTTTACGAAGTTTTTTCGTAGTGAGCTCCCGATCATAAGGACGATTCCGTAAGAGAATTAGCTTACCCTTACGATGTTTGGTCTCTCTCTCTCTCTCTGTGGCGGGTGTTTCAAACAGCTGATGCTAGGGTTTGAAGAGTGCCATTACTGTATAAGGCATATCGTCAATGATTCCGGGGCCACTACTAAATATTAGGTTTTCCTTCTTCCCTCTGGGACTCAAACCTATAAATTGGTTCTATTCTGACGAAAATCGTCATAGTACCGTATATACAATTATTACTTATCCATATGTGCCTATTTTGCATTTATTATGAACATATGAATATTTAACCCGGGAACTGCGGGAAGACTCTTAAGAGTTCCCCCGGCGGACTGCGGGAAGACTCTTAAGAGTCAGAGAAAAAAAAAATCAACTTTAAACATCGAAAAAAAAAAAATATTTGTATTTTTTTATTTTATTTTATTTTTGGGCCCCTGGGCCATGCAAAATATCACTCCTCTACCTCCCCTCCTTCCCCACTTTCCTCCCCTCCTTCAGTTATCACCTATTTTCCCTGTTATTCCCTTATTCTGAGGTATATTTTTGTGCTAACATTAGCGAGTTGCAAGCAGGGCATTGTCATCAGTGTTAGCAAGCGAGTGCAAGAGAGAGAGAGAGAATATCTATCGACTGTGTCTCAGTGGCCTTGGGGGAAATTGGCGGGAAAGCAGGTTGCCTCACCCATACATTATATAACTCGCGGCCTATATCTCCGATTTTGACCATCCAAACGCTGATTTCACTCGTTTTATTGTTGTTTCAGGTTAATACCTTTATAATCAACCCATAATAGGCGCGTATGGATAAGTATTAATGCTATTTATGGTAAAATGAATATTTTAGTGATGGAAACAGCTCAAATACATCAGCACAGG